>JANFOE010001005.1:0-435000 GCA_025667525.1 Glebionis coronaria
AATGATGTCATGTAATTAAATATAATTTAAATAGATGTAATGGCAATATTGTAAATAAAATGAAATATAAGGAAGTTTTTGAGAGCATTTAATAGCCAATTTTCATGCGCCTGCTTTATGTTACTCTTTCTTTGTATTTGTAAAGGCACCGGATTGTCCTTTCTAATATTAGATAAATAATGTTCTCTTTTTCTACCGATATTTAAATATTACTTATAAATATCCGATACATATTTGATGGTATTATTGGTAAGGTTTAAATGTTAAATAAAAATATGTAAAAAAATACAAATGTGTAGAATGAATGTGTGTCAATGAAAACATAATGTGAATTAAAAAAGTTAAATATGTCAAAATATTGAGTTTCCCACTAATAGCGTGCCATAAAAAACATTGTGCCTTCGTAGATGTGTCAAAAAAAATTCAACATATCACTACAAACATGTCAAAAGAGTGTGCGTGTCGCCATGTATAAAAATTTAGTCTGTCTTTAGACGTGTATGATTAATAGTTAATACTGACGCACATAAATGCTCAAGTGATACGTATTTGAAAAAAGCTCAATCAACTAAAAAAATCAGATGATACGTATCCGAAATTTAGAATAAATACACAACCAACTAAAAAAATCACAAGTGATATATATCCAGAAAATTACACAACGAATTAAAAAAGATCCAAATAATACGTATACCAAAAATATACAATCAATTAAAAAAAAATCAAAGTAATAGGTACCTTAAAAAATAGGAAAAATACCCTACTACAACGCTACAACATTAATAACAATATGTAGCAGCGCGCGTACCTTTTCTTCTTATTTTTTGAACAAATTAACGCAATATTATTAATGATGCACATGCAAATTGTATCGTCATGTAAAGATTTATTTTGTCACAATAATGCGAAACGTTTCTTTTTTACTTTGGTGATCAAATTTGTTTTTTAATATAAACAACTACGCAATAAAAAATTCAAAAAATGATTTATACAAGTGATACGTATCTAAATAAACACAATCAATAAAAAAGACTCGAGTGATACATACCCAAAAAATAATTAAAAACACTAAAAATAGACAAGTGATACATGTTTCAAGTTTCAACACAAGTAAAAAAGACCTGAGTGATACATGTTTCAACACAAGTAAAAAAGACCCAAATGATACATATTTCAACACAATCAAAAAAGACCCAAGTGATATGTATCATAAAAACTACATAACTAACTAAAAAAATACCCAAGTGATACGTATCCGAAAACATACCAATCAACTAAAAACATCAAAATGATATGTATCCAAAAAAATACACAACTACCTTAAAAAATGATAGTTTTCAAAAAAATATACAACCAACCGAAAAAGATCTAAATGATACGTATTTGAAAAAAATACCCAATCAAGTCCAAATGATACGTACCCAAAAATAAAATAACACATATATATTTTCCATTGATGAACTCCTATATAAAACCAAATTAAATGCATTCCAAAGTATTCCAGTAAATGAATCCAGAAATAGGCTTCAACAAAAATAATGAAAAAAGTTTTTTTAAAAAAAGCGATTAATATCGAAAGTTAACATGAAAATCAAAAAGCAATGATATTGTGAGATGAGACTATGAGAATTATTATGGTAAAAAAAACATCCCTCGTGATGCTGTCATTTAGGTGATACTCAACATTTAATCATCCTTTTCAATAAAAAATATAAGCCTAAAAAAATAATTTTCATCGTAAAAAAAATAAATACCCACAACAAAATACAAAAGCAAAATATCTTAAACATTTATTGGGTTGACTAGAAATAATATTTTAGTTAAATACCATATTTACCCTTTCAATTAAATTTGCATTTAATTCTTTTTGTTTAAAAGAAATGACACTTGTCAATTTTTTGTTGATTCTTATCGTTTTTATTTTAAGACTGATCATCACATGAACACAAATATATATATATATATATATATATATATATATATATATATATATATATATATATATATATATATATATATATATATATATATATATATATATATATATATATATATATATATATATATATATATATATATATACTTTTACCTATCCAGAATTTATTGATTTTGAACATATGAAAAGTTTGTTATGATCAGAGGGTTTTACCCTAACCCATTTGTTTAGACCTCCTCCAGATCTTTTATTTAACATATAATCTAAGTCTCATGTTCGTTTGAAGTTTCCAATATAACCCTAAGTATCCCAAAAAATTCAAAACATAAAAAAAAAACAGGCGGATCCAAAAACTGTTTTGACACCCGACTGATGTAACCTGTTGTTGACCCACTTCCCGACCTCTAATTTAGTTCTCGTGTCTTTCATTTGAAAGGAAACTCAATTACCTTTCCAGGGACATAATATTCGAAAATTAAAAGTTTGTAAAACTCTAGATATGATCAAAACAATGACCCAAAAATTCTGCCCAGTTTTTAAAAACGAATTTAACATAATTAACCAAATTAATTACCCTCATCATGTTTAATCATTAACCCTAATTATTCTAATCAAGTATATATCATTGTGATAACATTAAATTACAGATATTCAAATAAACACTAACCTAGATCCATCATATAATGATTAAGAAAGAATTAAAAACAATTTAATTAAAAAGAGATTGAAGATTTTTACCTTAGAATTAATGGAAGACAAGAAAAATATGAAAACCCTAAATAGACTCCATGGATTTCGACTTAAGCTTGATCTCCAGGGATTTTATGAATGTTTTTGGTTAATAAAAAGTTTTTATATAATTTCCTAACAAGTCCTTGGCCCATTACAAAAGCCCGGTTCCTCTTTTTCCTTTTTTCTCTTTTCTTTTTCTTTCTTGCGTCCCAAAACCGACTATTATATGTATTTTTATATTTTTTTATTTTTATTACTTATTAATATATTATTAATAATACCATAATTTACCTTAATTTATTTCAGCTCCTAAAGCCTCGGAAACCTCAAAACCGTAAAACTAGTCAGTTTTTACGCGTATACTGTAAAAAACGTAAAAATATACAGTTTTATAAAAACTCTTGAAATATGAAATAAACTAATTAACTAAGTCCTAAATGACTTAAAACCATCCCAAAAAAATACTCCCGTGACTAAATACCTCTTTCGAGACCCCTAAATGCAAAACCCTAAACCGTAAAAATACGATTTTCTATAATACATATACGTATACGTAAAACCACTAAATAACACCATCTCATTTCATAGTCACTACCATGTGGGCTCATGAACATGAAATAACCATTCCTCAATTTACTTGAGTACCATATACCCATAAACGATATCCAAACCTCACTCCAAACACACAAAATAAACACATAAGCACATAAGCACATAAAAGCACATATTTGCACAAAACACCTTAAACTATAGTCTAAGTGACGAACCCCGAAAACCATGTTTTTCACATCACTCCATCCTAATATAAATCTCGTCCCGAGATTTACTCCTTAGGATCAAACACACAACAACAAATCACATGAGGATACTTGTTCTAAATGAACTCCTCTCATTTCCATGTGTACTTTATTTCAAGTCTCAAAATACCACATATACAAACCAACAATATTTAAATTCATTCCTAAACTCTTGACCTCACAGCCAATAAATCTCACAAATGACCCTTTGATAAACAAAGACTCTTATTAACACAAATCCCGAATAACCGAACATGCAAATATGCATTCTCAAACAACATTTACCAATCTTAATACATGAAATATATCATGCACACCACTTAATTCCCCACGTAATTCTATATCCATAAGCTACTGGTCCGATATTTCCAAACATCATAAATGGACCTACAAGACTCGACATCAACTTTTCCATTTTACCAAAACATGCCACCCATTACTATAGGTAAAACTTTCTACATAGCTTTGTCACTAACTCTAGTGGTTTCATCTTTTTCAACATATAATCTCTTGTTGCTCGCATCATTTCCACAAACACCATTATTATATAAGTAGCATCTTTCACCAATTATAGTCACAATAGGGACAACTCACCCTATCCTTCCATATAGTGCCTCAAATGACATTTACCGACTTCTAGTATGATAACTATCATTATATGAAAACTCAACCATCGCTAACGAGATTCCTAAGTCCCTCTAAATCAATCACTCATACCCTCAGTGTAACTCCTAAGATTTTATAAATCTCTCACTTGTCCATCCTTTTCTAATTAGCTGAATATACCCATATCCAATCTTGTTCATCAACTCCCTTCAGTCCGTGCCCCAAACTACTTAAAAACTCCAATTTCCTTACACAAGTGACCTATGATGGTATTTCAAATATTCATTAGTTCATCATAACAAGGCTCTTCTAATCCAAATCAACTTATGATCTTTACATATCACCAATAGGATGGTTATCTCAATTATTCTATCAACTGTCATCCAAACCCATGCTACAACTACTTCCATTAAATTTGGATAGCTCATTAGTAGCACCTAAACACTTCTTTCTCACTTTTGTTCATGATTTATATATATATATATATATATATATATATATATATATATATATATATATATATATATATATATATATATATATATATATATATATATATATATATATATATATATATATATATATATATATATATATATATATATATATATTGATACCCAACACTTCTTTTATACCTACACGATGTCTTACCTTCAAGGTCATAGTGCTCCTCATCTTGTCTCAGTTTAGACCAAACCCTTCGTCTCTCATGACACATCACATCTATAACTCCTCATCCACTCGATTATCGATACTAAGCCTTCCAATCAATCAATATAGGTCAGTGTCATTTCCTTTTCCACACTACAACAATATTAACATGCTTTGTGCTTTAGTCTACTAATTACGCTATACCAAAGTTTTACCTTCGATTCCTATATCGACCTATTTCATTCATTATTCGCATCTATCCACACTTTCTTCTTCTTCCTCAGCTAATGGCATAGATCACGAGGTTATGCTTCTCGTCTTTCAAGTCATCTATACGTCAAAATTTTCCACGTAGCTTCACTTGTTTTCCTTACTACCAGTTCTCCTAGTCCCTCCTAATAGGGACAAACTAGAGTTTCATGTGATTCCATGCAGATCACACTCTCATCTTATATCCATATTAGTTTCCATATGTCTAAACTAAGCCATATTCTAAATTCTTCCATGGTTCTCCCTAATTCCTTCACTATCATGTCCAACCAAAATTTCTCACTCAATTCATCAACTCTATGGAAATTGTTATTTCATTGGATAATGCATAACTCTCTCTTCCAAAGATCCTTCATAAACACCTTCACTAAACTGACCCTATAATCACTTCTCCACGAACTTATTCCGCTCAGCTTCCCTACTCATCCCTCGATATGGATTGCCATAAAATTCTATCTGCGTAGTCACTCGACTCCCCTTGTTATTTCCACGAGTTCTTAATCCCCCATGTTATGTATTCACTTCATCACGATCCACTGGTTCAGCTCTTTGTAGCTCCACTCCGGTACTCGATCTGTCCTTCTTTGTTATGAACCATACGAAGATTCCCATCATAGTGCTTGTCACTTTTCTAGTCCTTGCAACTTCTGTGACTCCTTCGAAATATCTTGCATCCTTCCAGCAGCCGACACGTATTCCTTTCAGCTCCTTGCTTCATGATGTAGCTCTTCACGCACTCCTTCTCGTCTCTATGATTTTACCTAGAAAATTCACACTACACAGTAGCTTCTAACTTCAACTCATCTACCACAATATTTCTAAAGGTACTTCAACCCCTCAATGGCTCACTCTTCCTTACTTGTTGTACTTCACCCTTAATCAGCCTCCTACCAATCATTCTTTCACATCCATGTTTTCCTTCACGTGTCTACTACTACCTTGCCTCCATAACTATGCCAATTCCCTTGCGTGTTATTTGCCCCATATTTCCATTAATAGAAACTTTCTACTCTACCCTCACATCCGCTAGTACTTTCATCAATCTCCTAATGGTACTTCAACCAACTTATCAAAGCATGACATCTCGTTCCCATGACCAGTCAACTAATTTTACTTACTCCCTTACTCCCATAACCAATCTAAGTTTCAAAACTCCACAAATCTTAATCATTCCTTCAACACAACCTTTAAACCAAAATACATCAGTCCATTCTAATATCTAACCATAAGTAATACTACCCGACTCTATCCTCTCATCCTAACGTTCCCACAACCGCATAACTAAATCAACCATGACGTGTACCAAAAGAATTCCAAACAATCGTGTCCCAAAATAAAATATAGGGTAAAACGAACCCTAGCCAAAATAACTGAAAACAAAACAATGTAATCCGAAAGATTGAAGGCCTAAGTATTCTAAGGATTTGGTAATTAAGGAATGGATCTATTGATTTGATGGAGAAGATGGGGAAGAAGGGGATGAGATGTAGAGAGAGAAAGGAGAGGGAAGAAAAGTAGAGAGAGAAAGGGATTAGATTAAATGAATAATGTTTAAATGAATGAACTAACCAACCCCCTCCTAACATGCTAGGAGGGGTATATATATAGCCCACCCTACATGTGGGCTATATGGACTATACACTTACAAAGTGGATCACGAGCCCATTACATAATTATCATTGGAGCGACCGATCCTTCATAAATAGGTAAAACGTATTTCCAACAATCTCCCCCTAAGGGAGGTCGCTCCAAGTTACAAAGTTCTAAATATTCTATAGCTCGTGATCTATGCTAATAATGATGTGACCGAGACTTTCTTTGGGAAAACACATTTCCAACAATCTCCCCCTAAGGGAGGTCACACCAATTTACAAAATCTTAAACCTAGCATACTATGCTTGAGTCTTTGATCTTGTTCTTGTGAATATGCTTGATGTGATCTTTGACTTTAGTCTTGAGCATGTTTCCTTGCCTTGACCTTGTGCATTCATCACTTGTGAAATTTGCCTCTTCGTGACTTCATGTCCCACATACTTATACCTTTAAATTCTTGAAAGCTTCAGAGTTTGATACAGCGGAAGACTTGACCTTCAGACTTTCTTAAATTTGTTGAAGTACTAAGTGTATGTAGTATAAGCATGTGGTGACGACTTCTTCTGGATTGTACACCGCAATGCCACCTTCTTGTTACGCTGCATAAGACAGTTAGCAACAAACAATATACACGGATGAAATGGCCTTGAACATTTCATTCTAATTCGGTAGCATTTTACCTCCGGTCGGTGAAGACCGTTGGACGATATTAAATATCGTACTTGTGGCAGGTAGTTTCAATAAAGAACCTCCTTGACAAGATTTCGCGGGTAAACCCGTTCTCTTTACTCGACCGTCCAAAGCTGACTGCGAACGTAAAGAGTGAATCATTTGGATAATATTATCCGCATGATTTGAAGCCGTCAATTCATGTTCCTGGAACAAGTGAAGTTCAATTAAGAACCGCACCATCGTTGCTTTCCAGTTGTCACTAGCTTGATTCATAAAGAATCTTGCAAGTTACCTACCAAGTGCTGTTTGATGTTAACACTAGAAGGATTTCCACTCGTCACTGTGATCAATAAAGAGTCACTCTGAGTGTTCTGGCAAGATCATATGATAATGTGTAGAGGCCTGGAACGTGTTTAAATTCATTTAAGAATTAAACCACTGTTGCTTTCCAGTTATCACAAGTTTGATTCATAAAGAATCGCACAAGTCACCTACCATGAGCTTTTTGATATTCGCTCAAGAAGGATTTCCATCTTCATTGTAAATACTTTCGTATTACTCGGATGTTCAGGCAAGATCATGAAGATTTTGCGTAGGACTCTTAAGAACTTTCTTACTTTTCACAGTGTGTAAAGAAGCAAGTAAATATGAAAGTGTGTCCTAATGAGATATTTGATGATCTCAAACGGCTCTAGACTCGATCGTGCATTTTGGATTTTAGTGATCGGAGGCTGGAGAGGAGTGCCACCTTTTCAATACCAATTTATTCGGAGTGAATAAATCAATAGATAATGTGTTGATCTCCGTGTGATTAAAACAAATACCTTTTGAGAGATATTTGAGTTAGCTGGGAAGGGTTGTGCATTGCATCACTGGGTCCATGATGTCTTTCTTCAATATCAAGAATCATTAAAAATGATCTCAATAGCATATGAATTGACCCGGTTTCTGCCTAAGGTTGTAAGGAGGGCTTCTTTCTTTACACCCTTTATCTTTACAATTCTTTTTCATTCTTCAACCCCTTCAATGCTTACCAATACGTCATTACTAGCACCTTGTTGTGATTGTTCCAGTGCTAGCTTAAGTACTTCGTCGGCATTCAGCTACGTTCACAATCTTTCTCCATCTTTCCTAAGGACTACTATTTCTAGCTATGGAATGTCCTTGGGAAGATTCCCCCGGTTCTAGAGAAATCATTGGACTTTAACCTATCCTACCATCCTTATGTCACCACAACCTTCACCGTCGTGAATAGAGATGTTTTGGGTAAGTGTATGTCACCATGAAATCCATTTTGAAGTGTAAATCCATTTTGCTCCCCCTTAACATATGCCACGATATCCAAAAACATTTTGCATATGTCAGGATGAGCTATCACGTTAAGTCAAACCATTCATGATTGATCATATCCCATATTAAATCACATTTTCTCCCCCATATTAAAAATATTAACCCAATCGATGTTTTTAATATCAATTGATTTAATAGCATTTTAAGAAAATTTGGGAAGAAAAATGCAAGTCCAATTATCTTCATGAATTACACAAGCTCCCCCTCAAATTAATGAGGGTGTGCTGAAACGTAAATTAAATACCTTTTAAACACAAGTGTAAGGTATTTAACACGTGCAAAGATCATATAAAATAATGAATTCACAATATTAGCAATTTACGAGGTTGGACCTGAATGATGAAGAACATCATATGTAAGAAGCACATGGTTCTTGTTCACGAATGTTGGTCTTCCTCGTAACTTCTGAAATTATCTTCTCCTTTTCACCACATGGACAATTGATATCGTTGTCTTGACACCAACTTGTGAACTATGGCACTTTCGGCATCAAAGATTCTGAATGCTAGACAATTGCTCCCCCTGAATTGTTGACCCGTGTTCTACTTAAAGAGCTGTAGTCGTCGTTTGAGCAGTCGCATCGTCTAGTATGTAGATATCAATTGCAACGGACTTTGGATTGAGGAGTTGATAACTTCGGATTTTGAAGTCAAAGCTTTCCGGTGAAATGCTTGACTTCAATGTGAAAAGCGGGTTACTATTGGAAATAATAGCAAACCATTTTGAGCATGTTTTAAAAGTTTGAACTTCTGCTCGAACTTTATTTACAACCCCGTGTCATTATTGAATGACATTTCTAGGTTCGTAAATATTATCGATTCCAGAAGACATGCTCTTTTTATCAAAACATTTTTGAACACACAATTTTGAAAGATTTAGAAAAACCTTTTGAGAAATTCTCGAAAAATTGTGTTCAAAGTTTTGAAAAACCACTTACTTGAGCTTAAGATGTTGAATATCTTATAAAACGAGCTCAAGTCCGAGAAGTTGTAAACTTCCCGTTGTTAAGAATAAGTTTATCATCGGCGATAAACTTTCCTTTTATCTGAAGAACGAGTCCTAAGCTGACATTTACTTAGAAGTCGTGTTCATGAGCTTGAAAACTTTGACTGTTTTAACGGAAAGCTCATGACCGAGAAAGGTTAATTTCTCGTTACGAGGAAAAGTTCTCTTAGTTAAAAGATACACTTTCCTTTCTGAGCTTAAAACTTCGAATGTTTTAATACAAGCTCATGACCGAGAAAGGTGAATTTCTCGTTAAGAGGATAAGTTATCATAAAAGATAATCTTTCCTTTATTTTAAGTTCGAGTTACAGTCTGACATTTAACTGTAAGTCATCGTGCATGAGCTTAAAAACTTTGAATGTTTTCGATATAAGCTCATGCCCGAGAAAAATTAATTTCTCGTTGTAAGGATAAGTTTATCATCGGCGATAAACTTTCCTGCCTTTGAAGAACGGGTTACAGACTGTCATTTATCTATAAGCCTTAATGCATGAGCTTAAAAAACTTGGAATGTTTTTTATATAAGCTCATGCCCGAGAAAAATAAATTTCTCGTTTTTAGGATAAGTTTATCATTGGTGATAAACTTTCCTTTCTTTGATGATCGAGTTATAGTCTGTGATGTGACTATAAGTCCTTGTGCATGAGCTTAAAAAATGTGGAATGTTTTTAACATAAGCTCATGCCCGAGAAAAATGAATTTCTCGTTTTTAGGATAAGTCATCATCGGGATGAACTTTCCTGTCTTTGGAGATCGAGTTACAGTCTGTTATGTGACTGTAAGTCCTTGTTTGCAGCTTAACCATGAATCCCCTGAGACATTTGTTTCTCTGATATCTGCTTCTTCAGCAACCAAACTCTAAGAGTGTCCTTAGTTGAACGGTACACAACGATTGGACCGCTTCGTTCTTTTGGAACATCAACTTTGGTACCTGCAATCTCATTAGGAATTTGCATGCTTTGACGTGGGTTAGCGATATCAATTATAGAAGCACGTGGGGGTTCACAGTTTGCTTTACTTGTGTCAGAGGTGGCCTGAGGGGATGATTCACTTGTCTTAGTTGGCAAACGTTTCCTTTTATAGAAAATCTTAAGTTCAGGCTTAAGTGATGTATCATCCTTTGCAATTTCCTCCCTAGTAGTCTTCGTAGAATCAGAGACTATCCTAGTTAAAGGGCACTCGTTTCCTACAAGAGTAAAAGTTCTACCAGTGGGGCGCCAAACTTTACCAAAGGGTTTGATTTTAGCTATCCACTGGGACTTAATTCTAGCACGGGAGTTCACCTCATCAAGTAATTTCTTGACACAAGCATCATGATTTGCCGTAAAGACACATTTTCTACATGTTTTACAAGTAGCATATTTAATGTCTGAATAATTCCTAGATGATTGATCGATGCTCCTAGAAGATGGCATGCTACGGTTAGCAGTGTTGGGTAATCTAGAAGACATCTGACTAGGTTGGACATTGCTATCTCTTACATGTGTCTTTTGAATAGCTTCCCTTTGACCAGATTTATGGCAAACGTCATTTGAACTAGTTCTAGACGTGGTCTTGGTATTTTTAGGGAAACTAGAGGCAATCATATGATTTGGTCTTGCTAAAGCTGGAGTGATCACATTGGGCCTAGTTGCTGGAGTGACTGGTCTAAAAAGATGAACCAAATCAACTTGGGAGGCAAACCGCGGTCTCGAGGATTGTGGTCGCTCGGATCTAAATGCAGTAGGTTGTCTGACAATCGGTTGTCTGACGAACTGATTTATAGGCGGTTTCCCCAAGATTGATGGTTTTTCAAGCTTAGTGTCCACACTAGGTCCTCTATTTTTCCTTAACTCATTTTTCAACGCAGCTATAGCAAAGACCTTTTCCTGTACTTGGGCCTTTAAAGTCTCATTCTCTTTGAGCAAGTTATCTTGGGATGCCAACTTAGATTCAAGCAGTTGAATTTGTTTCAAAAAATTATCCTTTTCAGCTTTAGAATCTAAAACAGTTTGATCCAATTTTCTTTCAAGAACAACGTTTGATTTTTCAAGTTTTTCAAAGTATGTTTCAAATTTGACCGTTTTCTTAGAAAATTCAAGTTTGGCATCCTCAAGATCTTTTGATTGCCGAGCTACGATCGTTTCGAGCTCTTTAATCTTGGAATCAGCAGCAGACAATGAAGCAGTTATAATACAATTTTCATGATGTACTATAGCATTCTGAACAATCTCTCCCCCATTATGACTTACATCGGATGAATCAGAAGTGGTATTTCTATCACTCTTTTCCATCCCATGTTTGTCATAATTAGGTTCAGAATGCTCAATATGCGGTATGTCATCAACATATACATCATAAACCACATTACATTGTACCATGTTTGCAGGCTCTGCGTCATAAATGGGTAAGGTGTCATCAAGAGAAATCTCGTGAACATTCCCTGACGTGCCACTGGTATCATGTTGTCCTCCTGATTCCATGCTCTTGCCATCGTTAGGCGCCAAGGTGTCAATCGTATGACCATTTTCCTTTTGCATCGAAAAGTCTTGCACTCCATTATCATACCCTTGCTGAAGTCGAGATCTTTCATAAATCGAAGACGAGACCGAGGTCATGAGTTTCAATATTGTATCACGAAAAACTCGAAGCTCGGTATGTGTATCTCGAAGAAATGATTGGCAAAGCATCGAACTTTCAGACTTGATGATATTGAATTGGAGGAAAGGCGTGAGTTGTGTCACAAGAGCCTTATAAGCAAGTGCCGATGCAGAGTGATTAACATTTTCATTGTTGAGTTACTCTGCGAGTTGGGTCAAGATGGTGAACATTGATTCTATGAATATATGACGATCTTGACCAAAGATTGTCACAAATTCGCTCCCTCCTTGAATCCCCGAAAGAGTGACAAGATGATATTGAAGCAATTGAAATGAATTTATACCACTTTCTCTAGCTTTGTCTTGCATTCGATGCAAGTCTCCCTCTTTAAGTGCCGAAGTGAACGAATCCATTGAAAATCGAGAAAAGATAAAGAAAAATGATGTGGATGTAGTTGTTGTCGGGTTTTTACAAGTCGAATCGGTTCAAAAAAATGTTGTCGGTCTCAGATGATGAAAAAATGAAACCCGATCAAAAATTCGTAGTCACTAAAAATGAAGTCCGTCACTTTTGTCTTTCAAATCCGGCCACAAAAATGTTAAACCCGTAAAAATGTTTGTTCACGTTAACTCTTAACGGAATGCCCGCTTTAATATGACGTACCAAACATTAATAAACAAAATTTTCTTAACTAAAAAGTTCAATTTAAAATCTATAAATTTAAAAAATTGGCTTAAGAAAAATAATGTAACTGAAAATAATAATAAAAAATAATAATAAGAACAATCTGATATTTTAAACTAGAAAATAAAAGTAGAAAAAATAAAAATAACTTTATAACACGTTTTATCAAACTTTGTAAAACAAAAGTTTATTAAACGAAAATATTAAAACGTTTATTAGAAATTAATCGTGGCTAGGATAAGTGACAAAAAAACAAAAAAAACGTTGTAAAATCCGCCTGTCAACCAGTGTCCCATTCAAAGTTTTCAAAACTTTGTTTACTCCGTCCCCAAACATGTCCATACACGTGGCCCAATCAACTTCTTTCAACCGCCCCACTAACTTCTTTGTTTTCTCCGCCTAGATAAGATACACGTTTGACTTACTCTTTCTCTCTCAACCGTGACTCACAAACACACAAATCTAATCCTCCATCTGTTATAACTCTCTCTCTCTCCTAAATTGAAATCACTCCCACATCAATTGATCAATTAACTCACTTCTTGATCTGTTTTATGGACTGAAATCTAGAAGCTCAAAGCAGATTATTGTGTGAAAGTCGATCTCTGTGACAACTTAAAGAGATCATATAATGAGCAGCTTAAAAGCAGATTATTGTAGGATTGATGAATAAACGAGAGGATGACTGCATCAAGATCTTTAAAGGTCTCGGGTAGGTGTCTCGAATTTTTTGTTTTGATGAGTCTTTCTATCTACTGTACGAGTCTTTCTGTCGAAAAATCTAGTCTTGATCGAGGATGTTTGGTGAGACGGAGATCGTAAGAGGTTGTTTTAGTCTAATCTGGGTGTTTGTATCGAGTCAGTTTTTAAAAAAAAAATAGAGTCTTCTGTTGTGGGTTGGATGGGTGAGAGAGTTGTTTGTCTTGTTTGGTCTGAGGGAGTCCAGTTAGATGTGTGGAGTCGAGGTGGATTTGTGTTGGTTTTAGTTGAGCGAGTGTTGGTGTCGTTCGAGTGTTGTGTGAGTGTCGGTTGAGGATTCGAGTCGAGTCTCTGGTGAGACGAGAGTGTGGGTTTGTGAATCGAGTCTGTAGATGTTTGGTTTGGGTTGTGTGTTTAGTCAAGTCTGTGGGTACATGAGTCGAGGGTGGGGGGGGGAATCGAGTCAGTTGTTGAGTCTGTTATATTTTTGGTTAATGTTGATGTCGAGAGTTTGGTTTGTTTTGAGTCGAGTGAGTCTTGATTGTCGAGCTAGTGGTCGAGAGTCAGACGAGATTGTAAGGGGGTGTGGGTTTTGAGGGACGAGTCGAGTTTTATTTGTCGAGTCTTCGAGTCTTGATATTGAGGGAGTGGGGGTTTGTTGAGAGTTGAGAGTTCTTCGAGTGACGAGAGGGGAACGAGAGGTGAATTGGGTTCGAGTGTAGGATTGTGAGTCTGTTGGTGTCAGTCGAGAGGTGTTTGGGTTCGTGTGGTGTTTTTGTCGAGAGGGTGAGAGAGTCGAGTCTTGGGGAGTCTATTCTGAAAATCTATTCGGAAAGATTGCTATTCTGAAAGTTTTTATATTCTGAAAGTTTTTCTATTCTGAAAGTTTTTCTATTCTGAAAGTTTTTCTATTCTGAAAGTCCTTTCTATGCGGAAAAACCTTGTCTATTCGGAAAACTTTTACTATGCGGAAAATTTTGTCTATGCGGAAAACCTATTCGGAAAGATTTTCAAAATTCGTCCATACGGAAAGTTTTACAATAAAACTGAATAAAACTGAACAGATACGAGACTTGACAAAGATACGAGACTGATGTTGGACAGATTGATGGGATATGGACTATTGGACTGACTTTGGACTGATATGAAAAAAATGAAAATATGGACGGATTTGGACTGATAACTGATCTAAAAAAAATTTGATTAAAAAAAAAATAACTGAGTAAAAAATGATTGATTAAAAAAATTATTAAAAAAATGATAAAAATTGATTAAAACTGATAATAAAAGAAATGATAAAAAATGATTAAATAATGTGATTAAAGAACTTGATAAAAACTGATTAGATAGATTTTCAAGAAAGAAAAAAAAAACGAGATGATTATATAAAAAATAAAACGAAAAGATTATTAAAATTAGAAAAGAAAGGGTTTTTACCACCAAATCAAAAGATAAAAAATAAGCAAATCCTAAGATTCAACCATGACTCTTGATACCAATTGAAGGCCTACGTATTCTAAGGATTTGGTAATTAAGGAATGGATCTATTGATTTGATGGAGAAGATGGGGAAGAAGGGGATGAGATGTAGAGAGAGAAAGGAGAGGGAAGAAAAGTAGAGAGAAAGGGATTAGATTAAATGAATAATGTTTAAATGAATGAACTAACCAACCCCCTCCTAACATGCTAGGAGGGGTATATATATAGCCCACCCTACATGTGGGCTATATGGACTATACACTTACAAAGTGGATCACGAGCCCATTACATAATTATCATTGGATCGACCGATCCTTCATAAATACGTAAAACGTATTTCCAACAAAGATCAATGGAGTGTGCCAACAACAAAGATATACTGATGACGATTTGTATTACCAAATTTCAATATCTTAGAAAATTTTAAATTTTCATCTCAATTAGTTACTTCACATTAGGAACATATTTAACCACAAATAAATGAAATCATAGCCATATTTTACCATCTCCATTACTATCAAAGGGCACAACTTAGTTAGTGTACTAAAACTCACTTTATCTATCATCACATTTAACAATAAACTCATCTTTTATCTTCATTATTTTATCAAAGGTATTCACTATTTAGTATAGTATAATGTTATTCTAACCATTATCTTGTTTACTCACATTAAACTCATTTCACTTGTTATTATGAAATCAATACGTGTTTCTAAAATATGGTGTTTTTATTCATTTTATTCTATATTATAATTGTTTTATATAATCCATTTAGGCTTGTTATAACTAACTATTACACGTTTACAAGGTGTTGTGTTATTATTATCATTATTAAAATAAAATCTCTCTTTTTACTCTTTTCGTCCATTTAAATAAAATCTCTCTTTTTACTCTTTTCGTCCATTTAAATACTTCACATGTTACCTAGAAAACTAATCCAATTATTTTCAAGACAATTTTTTTTATAACTTACTACCACAAACTTAATAAAAAAATACGTAGGTCACGATATCTTACCATAGACTTACAAATTATTTTCAAAATGTTTTCCTATAATTAGCCAGACTTATTTACAAGAAAATTTAGTAGTTCTCATTAATTAAAATACATACCCGAATGTAGACACACATCAAAAAACTCAAAACGTCGTTGGAACTCCATCAAACTCCAGCACCAATAAACTGTTTAAACACGAGAGAACACTAGGTACGTTCAAGTTATAATAACTATTGAACGACCGTATATCATAACATAACATCTACTAGTATATATACATCCGCATATATATACCTATTAAATCTCTCAAAACATACTCGTTATCATACATGTCAAGTCAATCGATCGCGTCATACACTCGTTTTTCCATACGAGTAATCACCATCTCACCATGCCACAACAAGGCATAAAACCCATCACCAAAACCAAACCATATCGTGTGACCCCATAATAACACAACACGACTATAACCCAAAACATATAACACAAAAAAACCCATAGCCATATCATAGGCAACCATTACATAAACCCCTATTGTACAAATACCCAAAATACAGATCTCATCATATACAAGCATGTACTAAGCCCTTTTTCATGCAACCATACTTGGAAGTCCACAGGTGTTGTGGCACGTATATAATTACGTAGGCCTCCATAATTATATATGTTCACCCATGTAATCCCTCCTATGACGACACTTATAAGAAATTAGTACTACACGGAACACATATATCTACCACATATATACCACATAAAATACACTATATATATATACCGTATAGGTAAAATAAGAACATCTCATACGTCAACCCTAACTTCATTCATAACTCGAGGCTCAATCGCCAAATCAAATCAATAACAATAAAATATCCAACATTAAAAAAATGACCATAACCGTTCAGGCGGAAATTCGAATCTACTACTAGTCGCAGACTCAACATCGGTACTATCTTAATATTACCTAGCGCACCTCTTCTTTTACGCGACATGGGTAACACTAAATAGATTCCCTACACTTCCGGTTCATACGTCGCATCAATAGAAAATAAATGAATGTACTTACATATATTATATCTCAATAAGTAAGTATGAAAGTAAATAAATATCCAAAACGAAATTAACAATTAAGCACTCTATATACTATAATGCACACATACCCCTATGACACCTACATGCATGGACCCTTAAGCTTAGGCTACTAGACTAGGCAACCTAATTCTCTATAACCATTGTCTCTGATACCATTCTGTCACACCCCACCATGGCGGAATATGGGGCGTGGCGTATGGATATCATCACAACAATAGCGTGTCTATAGAGATAACTAAATGAATTAGAAATATAATAAATGATGACACAATGTCATGAAGATATCACAAACAATGCAGGCGTCTAAGTAAGTAGGTAACGGGTCTACCTCTTACCAAAGACATACAATTAACAAATAACAAACATATAGGTGTCTACAAAGTATCACTTATTCAAACATAAGTAAAGACTATGAGGAAAGAGGATTCCTCCAATGCAATCCTAAGCCTCCCAGCTAGCCACTCCTATTCTCACGCTTAACCACATTATCACCTGAAAGAGACACTAAAACACGTCAACATAAAGTTTGTGAGAGTCATAGTTTAGACTCCAACCCCAAAATAATTATAAGCTGTGAATAACAACCATCAATAAAAGAACATATGGACAATGTGTTACAATTATGCATTAACAACTACCATTTAAGATTAACCATACAATCACAATTCCAAGGCACCAAGCCTTACCAATAACCACAGTTTCCAAGGCTCCCAGCCTTACCAATAACCATGGTCCCATAGGCGCCCATATACCTATGAACCAATCCCAAGGCCCCGCCTTGTCAACATCCCCTTGGTACCATGTCAAACCACAATAACAATCAAGAATCACATAGCGTTTAATCACATAAATGTACACACAAGTCCATCACAAACCATAAAAACATTCACAGCATTAGTTACAAAACCATACAATGTCTCTTCCATCCCATCTGGAAATCAATACATCAAAAGATATGGGACTATGAAACTCACCTGAACAAGCTTCTCCAAGTACCCGCACTCTAGCAAAATCTAAACACACAAACGTATACAATCAAGACATGAACCACATACCAAACTGTCTCATCAATCTATAATGGATATCTAACCTTGTCCTACAACATAACCCCATTTATATGCCATATGCATCTCATGAAACCCCTCTATAAAGACCTTAACTTAGTTTAGTTCATAACTCGCCCCGTTCACTTAATCCAAAATAGTCCTGTTTTTCATACCTTAAACTATGGGCCGAACACCCCCTTAACCAAATCAAAGTCCTCTGTAAAAGAAACCCTAAGCCGTTACATGTATTAGATAACTCTCCCCTTTTGCCGCAACCTTGAAGACACTTTTAAGGCCTCCATATATATATATATATATATATATACTTTTACCTATCCAGAATTTATTGATTTTGAACATATGAAAAGTTTGTTATGATCAGAGGGTCTTACCCTAACCCATTTGTTTAGAACTCCTCCAAATCTTTTATTTAATATATAATCTAAGTCTCATGTTCGTTTTAAGGTTCCAATATAACCCTAAGTACCCCAAACAATTCAAAACATAAAAAGAAAACAGGCTGATCCAAAAACTGTTTTGACACCCGACTGATGTAACCTGTTTCTAACCAACTTACAGACCTCTAATTTAGTTCTCGTTTATTTCATTTATAAGCCAACTCAATTACCTTTCCAGATACATAAGATTCGAAAATTAAAAGTTTATAAAACTCTAGATATGATCAAAACAATGACCCAAAAATTCTGCCCAGTTTTTAAAAACGAATTTAACATAATTAACCAAATTAATTACCGTCATCATGTTTAATCATTAACCCTAATTATTCTAATTAAGTCTATATCATTGTGATAACATTAAATTACAGATTTTCTAATAAACACTAACCTAGATCCATCATATAATGATTAAGAAATAATTAAAAATAATTTAATTAAAAAGAGACTGAAGATTTTTACCTTAGAATTAATGAAAGACAAGAAAAATATGAAAACCCTAAATAGAATCCATGAATTTTGACATAAGCTTGATCTCCAGGGATTTTATGAATGTTTTTGGTTAATAAAAAGTTTTTATATAATTTCCTAACAAGTCCTTGGCCCATTACAAAAGCCCGGTTCCTCTTTTTCCTTTTTTCCCTTTTCTTTTTCTTTCTTGCGTCCCAAAACCAACTATTATATGTATTTTTATTTTTTTTTCTTTTTATTACTTATTAATATATTATTAATAATACCTTAATATACCTTAATTTATTCAGCTCCTAAAGCCTCGGAAACCTCAAAACCGTAAAACTAGTCAGTTTTTACGCGTATACCGTAAAAAACGTAAAAATATAAAGTTTTATAAAAACTCTTGAAATATGAAATAAACTAATTAACTAAGTCCTAAATGACTTAAAACCATCCCAAAAAAATACTCCCGTGCCTAAATACCTCTTCCGAGACCCCTAAATGCAAAACCCTAAACCGTAAAAATACGATTTTCTATAATACATATACGTATACGTAAAACCACTAAATAAAACCATCTCATTTCATAGTCACTACTATGTGGGCTCATGAACATGAAATAACCGTTCCTTGATTTACTTATGAGTACCGTATACCCATAAACGATATCCAAACCTCACTCCAAACACACAAAATAAACACATAAGCACATAAAAGCACATATTTGCACAAAACACCTTAAACTATAGTCTAAGTGACGAACCCCAAAAACCATGGTTGTCATAGATTCAATCTAACACTAGAGAAACTTTACAATACAAAGTAAATAAACAAGATGCGGAATGTAGTGTTTAGCACAAGAACAAAGGATTAAAGCAAACGTTAAACTTTAATATATCAAAGATATACGAATACCCAATAATGGTATTAGGGTTACAAAAACCTTAAAGTATGAAATGAAAGACAATTGATAAAGACACACATTGCATGATAACCTAGTGGGTCCTTTATAGTACAAGGACTCACGTACAAGATTACTACTACCAAACTTGGAAAGTATCTCGAAGTAGTAACAGAAACACGTTATAATCTATTCCAAGTTTATCTCTAGCGGCAGGGTCTTTGACTTCAGCAGGGGAACCAATCCCCCTGCCTTTGTTATATAGCAAGGGGAATTTACTCTAGCAGGGGAACCATTGACCAACTAGCATGTAAAACCCACAAAAATAAGGTCATTATTCAATTCTATCTTTCAAATATTTTTGAAGTATTTATGACGTTAAATATTATTATGTTTAACGGTTTAAGTTGAAATCGATGTTAAATAATTTATTTTAATATTTTGATGAGCAACAAGGACTACTAGTGATCGCGATACCGACGGATGCCCAAAATTTTATATTTTATTATCGATCGTTTCGATATTTAATACTTTCGACGATATCGTTTTAGTTACGTATCGAGTCGTTATATTATTATTTTTCGTGTGTGTTTAAACTTTTAAAAAGTATTTTCACGAAACCCGAGTCCCGCAAATATTTGTAAAATCGACTTTTAGTCATTTCCCGCTTTTTAACTAATATTTACATTTTCGACCAAAACTATCACAAATTGGCAAAAACTACCCTAACCTTACACTATATATATAATTTCCACTAGCACCATTTCATTTAAAAATTCATTAATAAAAAATCCACCATTTCATCCTCTCTTTTTCTTTTTGGCCGTATACCACCACACACAAAACCATCAAAATTTTTGATGATCTAGCTTGATTCAATCCAAACTAAAACAAGTCTCATTCCTAATTTTCCAAGGTGATTCTAATGATACTAATCTTTCTTACGTGCATTAAGTGTTGATTTTTGATAAATACTAGGCTGTTGGGTGGAGATTATGATCATGCATGTGTTAGAAATGATGATCAAGTGATGTTTATGCTATGTTTTTGTTTAAAAGATGAATTTTAATTTTTGGGTTTTTTATTTTGATGATGATAAAAGTGTTAGGATTGGGTTATGGTGATATTAGGATGTTAGGTTGATGATAAAAGTTGTTGGTTTTGATCAAAAACATGATTTTGTATGGTTTTTGAATGGTCAATTTCGTTAGCTTCGATTTGATATAAAGTAGGCCTTCCAACTCCAAACGAGGTGGAAGATACACTAGTTTGATTTTCGTTTACCAGGAGACGAGTGTTGACACAATCCGAAAATTGTTGTCAATATTTGGATCGAATCTCGGGGACTATAAAATGAGTTTCAAAAGAATTCAAGGGCTGTTCTCAGGCTCAAAGTTTAGTATTTTGAGTCTATTTTTAGAATCAAGTATCGGTTTTATAAATGAAGTTGTTTAGAATGGTCAAAATGGTTTCGTAAGTCAAGGTCGCTAAACTGTCCGAATTTTGTAATTCAAAGATGTGTCGGGCAGGGAACTTTAGAAGTAAAATCTTTTGATGGGCTCTTGGGAGGACTTTCTACATATAGTATGTGAGTTCCTCAGGTAGTATCATGAAATGTTGAGGTGTCTAAGTATGGGAAAACGGCTTGGACATTCGGTATGTTCCGGAAGATTTTTATTAAAGGCATAGAATAATAAAATAAATATATAGGAGAGTATAATAGAACCACTTGTATCGTTTTCTCTCGAGTTGTTGTGATTTTATATTTGAGTTTTATTTTATTATGTATCATTTATTTCTCGAGTCTATTATTAATGTACGCAACTTATTTGCTAGGTTGTGGTTGTCGTGTTTTTCGGGCATCTACTATCGTCGGCGATCGTCTTCAACTACTTCTACTACTTAAGGTGAGTCTATAGCCTCGTTTGCACAATTATATAATTTTTAAAAACCCGCGAGGGGGAATACATGTTTTGTAAACTTAGAACACAAGATTTTTATGGTATGCTTGTCCCTCTATGAATGGACCCGTGGTTGCCTTTGAATTGCATTAAGTGATTGCCTTTGTTAAAGCCTCAATTATGGACCGTTAATTAACCTATGATGGGTTAACCGCTAGTACAATTAATAGATCTATGGGGGAAGCCGCCCCGGTTCAGTTTTTATGGACTTGTCATAGAAGCTTAGGCCCGACCTCCACACTGTTTGAGCATATTGTATTAAGAAGTCAGTTATACGACAATGTACCAAAATCTGGAGGTAACCGACAATTAATAAATCTCTTGTCTTATTAGACCTAACGGAGTGTCTAAGGGCTCGGTTCAATGAGCTTATTGCAATTTATGCTATATACAATTATTATTGTTGATGCAAATTATTATTTGATGCTTGTTGCCTTCAAGTATGCCACAAACTTATAATCTTTGCTTGTGTTCAAAATGATTATATGAAGGTCTACGAGATTTATGGCCTATTCTATATCATGGATTTGGTGGATTAGGTTGGTTGATTGATTGGTAATTAATGAAGAAATGAAGGAATGAGATGAGGGATTAGAGAGAGAAAGGAGAGAAGGGAGAGAATTGTAGAGAGAGAAAGTAAGATGAATAAATGATTAATTGTCAAATGGAATCAACAACCCCCTCCTAACATGCTAGGAGGGGTTATATATAGCCCACCCTACATGTGGGCTATATGGACCATACATAAAGTAAATAGATCACGAGCCCATTACATAATTATCATTGGAGCGACCGATCCTTCATAAATACGTAAAACGTATTTCCAACAATCTCCCCCTAAGGGAGGTCGCTCCAAGTTACAAAGTTCTAAATAGTCTATATCTCGTGATCTATGCTAACTAAGATGTGACCGAGACTTTATTGGAAAAACGTATTTCCAACAATCTCCCCCTAAGGGAGGTCACATCTTTTTACAAAATCTTAAACCTAGCATCTATGCTTGAGTCTTCGATCTTGTTCGTGTGAATATGCTTGATGTGATCTTTGACTTTAGTCTTGAGCATGTTTCCTTGCCTTGACCTTGTGCATTCTTCACTTGTGATATTTGCCTCTTTGTGACTTCATGTTCCACATACTTATACTTTTAAATTCTTGAAAGCTTCAGAGTTTGATACAGCGGAAGACTTGACCTTCATGCTTTCTTGAATTTGTTGAAGTACTAATTGTATGTAGTATAAGCATGTGGTGACGACTTCTTCTGGATTGTACACCGCAATGCCACCTTCTTGTTACGCTGCATAAGACAGTTAGCAACAAAACAATATACACGGATGAAATGGCCTTGAACATTTCATTCTAATTCGGTAGCAATTTACCTCCGGTCGGTGAAGACCGTTGGACGATATTAAATATCGTACTTGTGGCAGGTAGTTTCAATAAAGAACCTCCTTGACAAGATTTCGCGGGTAAACCCGTTCTCTTTACTCGACCGTCCAAAGCAGACTGCGAACGTAAAGAGTGAATCATTTGGATAATATTATCCGCATGATTTGAAGCCGTCAATTCATGTTCCTGGAACAAGTGAAGTTCAATTAAGAACCGCACCATCGTTGCTTTCCAGTTGTCACTAGCTTGATTCATATAGAATCTTGCAAGTTACCTACCAAGTGCTGTTTGATGTTAACACTAGAAGGATTTCCATTCGTCACTGTAACTACTTAATAGTATTACTCTGAATGTTCTGGCAAGATCATTACGATATTGCGTAGAGGCCTGGAACGTGTTTAAATTCATTTAAGAATTAAACCACTGTTGCTTTCCAGTTATCACAAGTTTGATTCATAAAGAATCGCACAAGTCACCTACCATGAGCTTTTTGATATTCGCTCAAGAAGGATTTCCATCTTCATTGTAAATACTTTCGTATTACTCGGATGTTCAGGCAAGATCATGAAGATTTTGCGTAGGACTCTTAAGTTCTTTCTTACTTTTCACAGTGTGTGAAGAAGCAAGGAATATGAAAGTGTGTCCTAATGAGATATTTGATGATCTCAAATGGCTCTAGACTCGATCGTGCATTTTGGATTTTTAGTGATCGGAGGCTGGAGAGGAGTGCCACCTTTTCAATACCAATTTATTCGGAGTGAATAAATCAATAGATAATGTGTTGATCTCCGTGTGATTAAAACAAATACCTTTTGAGAGATATTTGAGTTAGCTGGGAAGGGTTGTGCATTGCATCACTGGGTCCATGACGTCTTTCTTCAATATCGAGAATCATTAACAAAAATGATCTCAATAGCACATGTATTGACCCGGTTTCTGCCTAAAGTTGTAAGGAGGGCTTCTTTCTTTACACCCTTTATCTTTACATTTCTTTTTCATTCTTCAACCCCTTCAATGCTTACCAATACGTCATCACTAGCACCTTGTTGTGATTGTTCCAGTGCTAACTTAAGTACTTGGTCGGCATTCAGCTACGTTCACAATCTTTCTCCATCTTTCCTAAGGACTACTATTTCTAGCTATGGAATGTCCTTGGGAAGATTCCTCCGGTTCTAGAGAAATCATTGGACTTTAACCTATCCTACCATCCTTATGTCACCACAATCTTCACCGTCGTGAATAGAGATGTTTTGGGTAAGTGTATGTCACCATGAAATCCATTTTGAAGTGCAAATCCATTTTGCTCCCCCTTAACATATGCTACGATATTCGAAAACATTTCGCACATGTCGGGATGAGCTAACACGTTAAGTCAAACCATTTATGATTGATCATATCCCATATTAAATCACATTTTCTCCCCCATATTAAAAATATTAACCCAATCGATGTTTTTAATATCAATTGATTTAATAGCATTTTAAGAAAATTTGGGAAGAAAAATGCAAATCCAATTATCTTCATGAATTTAACAAGCTCCCCCTCAAATTAATGAGGGTGTACTTGAAACGTAAATTAAATACCTTTTAAACACAAGTGTAAGGTATTTAACACGTGCAAAGATCAATATATGATGAAGAATTCACAATATTAGCAATGTACGAGGTTGGACCTGAATAATGGAGAACAACATATGAAAGAAGCACATGGTTCTTGTTCACGAATGTTGGTCACCTCGTCACGGCCCCGAGAAAATTAATTCTCGTTGTAGAGTCAAAGCTTTCCGGTGAAATGCTGGACTTGATTATGAAAAGCGGGTTGCTATCTGAAATAATAGCAAACCATTTTGAGCATGTTTTAAAAGTTTGAACTTCTGCTCGAACTTTATTTACAACCCCGTGTCATTATTAAATGACATTTCTAGGTTCGTAAATATTATCGATTCCAGAAGACATGCTCTTTTTATCAAAACATTTTTGAACACACAATTTTGAAAGATTTAGAAAAACCTTTTGAGAAATTCTCGAAAAATTGTGTTCAAAATTTTGAAAAACCAATTACTTGAGCTTAAGATGTTGAATATCTTATAAAACGAGCTCAAGTCCGAGAAGTTGTGAACTTCCCGTTGTTAAGGATAAGTTTATCATCGGCGATAATCTTTCCTTTTATCTGAAGAACGTGTCCTAAGCTGACATTTACTTAGAAGTCGTTTTTCATGAGCTTGAAAACTTTGACTGTTTTAACGGAAAGCTCATGACCGAGAAAGGTTAATTTCTCGTTATGAGGAAAAGTTCTCTTATTTAAAAGATACACTTTCCTTTCTGAGCTTAAAACTTCGAATGTTTTAATACAAGCTCATGACCGAGAAAATTGAATTTCTCGTTATGAGGATAAGTTTATCATTAATGATAAACTTTCCTTTATTTGAAGTTCGAGTTACAGTCTGACATTTAACTGTAAGTCATTGTGCATGAGCTTAAAAACTTGGAATGTTTTTGATATAAGCTCATGCCCGAGAAAAATGAATTTCTCGTTGTTAGGATAAGTTTACCATCGGCGATAAACTTTCCTTTCTTTGATGAGCGAGTTATAGTCTGTGATATGACTATAAGTCCTTGTGCATGAGCTTAAAAACGTGGAATGTTTTTAACATAAGCTCATGCCCGAGAAAAATGAATTTCTCCTTTTTAGGATAAGTCATCATCGGGATGAACTTTCCTGTCTTTTGAGATCGAGTTACAGTCTGTTATGTGACTGTAAGTCCTTGTTTGCAGCTTAACCATGAATCCCCTGAGACATTTGTTTCTCTGATATCTGCTTCTTCAGCAACCAAACTCTAAGAGTGTCCTTAGTTGAACGGTACACAACGATTGGACCGCTTCGTTCTTTTGGAACATCAACTTTGGTACCTGCAATCTCATTAGGAATTTGCATGCTTTGACGTGGGTTAGCAATATCAATTATAGAAGCACATGGGGGTTCACAGTTGGCTTTACTTGTTTCAGAGGCGACCTGAGTAGATGATTCACTAGTCTTGGCTGGCAAACGTTTCCTTTTATAGAAAACCTTAAGTTTAGGCGTAAGTGAAGTATCATCTTTATCAGTTTCCTCCCTAGTAGACTTAGTAGAATCGGAGACTATCCTAGTTAAAGGGCACTCGTTTCCTACAATAGTGAAAGTTCTACCAGTGGGGCGCCACATTTTACCAAAGGGTTTGATTTTAGCGACCCACTGGGATTTAAGTCTAGCACGGGAGTTCACCTCATTAAGCAATTTTTTGATACAAGCATCATGATTTGCCGTAAAGACACATTTTCTACATGTTTTACAAGTAGCATATTTAATGTCCGAGTAAGATCTAGAATCCTTAGATGATTGATTGATGCTCCTAGGATTGGACATGCTATGGTTAGCAGTGTTGGGTAAACTAGAAGGCATCTGACTAGGTTTGAAATTTCTATCTCTTACATGTGTCTTTTGCTTAGCTTCCCTAGATTCATGGCAAACGTCATTTGAACTAGTTCTAGACGTGGTCTTGGTATTTTTAGGGAAACTAGAGGCAATCATATGATTTGGTCTTGCTAAAGCTGGAGTGATCACATTGGGCCTAGTTGCTGGAGTGACTGGTCTAATAATATGAACCAAATCAACTTGGGAGGCAAACCGCGGTCTCGAGGATTGTGGTCGCTCGGATCTAAATGCAGTCGGTTGTCTGACAATCGGTTGTCTGACGAACTGATTTGTAGGCGGTTTCCCCAAGATTGATGGTTTTTCAAGCTTAGTGTCCACACTAGGTCCTTTACTTTTCCTTAACTCGTTTTTCAACACAGCTATAGCAAAAACCTTTTCCTGTACTTGGGCCTTCAAAGTCTCATTTTCTTTGAGCACTCTATCTTGGGATGCCAATTTAGACTCTAGTAACTGAATTTGTTTCAAAAGATTATTCTTTTCAGCTTTAGAATCTAGAACAGTTTGATCTAATTTTCTTTCAAGAACAACGTTTGCCTTTTCAAGTTTTTCAAAGTATGTTTCAAATTTGTCCGTTTTCTTAGAAAATTCAAGTTTGGCATCCTCAAAATCTTTAGATTGCCGAGCTACGATCGTTTCGAGCTCTTTAATCTTAGAATCAGAATCAGTTAACGAGGCAGTTATAAAGCATTTATCATGATGAACTGTAGCATTTTGAACACTTTCTCCCCCATTATGACTCACATCGGATGAATCATCAGTGGTATTTCTATCACTCTTGTCCATCCCATGTTTGTCAGAATGCTCAATATGCGGCATGTCATCAGCATATATATCATAAACCACATTACATTGTACCATGTTTGCAGGCTCTGCATCATAAATGGGTAAGGTGTCATTCCCTGACGTGCCACTGGCATCATGTCGTCCTCCTGATTCTTTGCTCGTGCCATCGTTAGGCTCCAAGTTGTCAACCGTATGACCATTATCCGCTTGCATCTGCGTCATTGATTCTTGCACTCCATTAACATACACTTGCTGAAGTTGTGATCTTTGATATATCGAAGACGAGACCGATGACATGAGTTTTAAAATCGTATCACGGAAAACTCGAAGCTCGGTATGTGTATCTCGAAGAAACGATTGGCAAATCATTGAACTTTCAGGCTTGATGATATTAAATTGGAGGAAAGGCGTGAGGTGTGTCACAAGAGCCTTATACGCAAGTACCGATGCAGAGTGATTAAAGTTTCCATGGTTGAGTTGCTCGGCGAGTTGGGTCAAAGCGGTAAAAATGGAGTCGATGAATATATGACGATCTTGTCCAAAGATTGTCACAAATTCACTCCCTCCTTGAATCCCCGAAAGAGTGACAAGATGAGACTGGAGTAGTTGAAAGGAGGTGATGCCACTTTTCTTAACTTCGTTTTGCCTTAAATACAACTCTCCCTTTTGACACGTCGAATCGAACGAATCCATTAAAGATCGATTAAAACGAAAGACCCGTAAATAATACTGAAAATTCCTCGATGGATGGTATAAATGAAGCTCGTCACTTTGACTCGTCACGTTTGTCTTTAAATCCGGCCACAAAACTTTTAACCCGTCACTATAACTCGTCACGATAACCCGTCAAAAATTTTTCACGATAACTTTTAAAAAAAAATACCCGCTTAACACGATTTGCCAAAAAATTACTAAACAAAATGCTAAAAATATAAAAGTGACAAAATAAAAATATAAAAGTGACAAAAATACAAAAAAAAAATAAAATGTGATATTTTTAAAATAAAATGTGATATTTTAAAAGAAAATGTGATATTTTAAAATAAAAAAATAAAATTAGAGAAATAAAAAAAATAACTTTTAATAAAAGTAAAAGTAAAAGGAAAACAAACTTTTGACACAAATTTTTCAAAAATTAGTTAACTAAAAATAGAAAATTAAAAAAAATCTGATATTTTATAAGCTAGATTGAAACGTGGCGGTTGAAGGCAAAACATCTTGTAAACTCCGTCCCATAATAAATTATTCCATTTATTCTTCTTTCTTGTGAAATCCGCCCCACTTAACTTCTTTGTTTACTCCGTCAAAGGTGGCACGTGTTGCCTACTCCACTTGCCTAGTTCTGTCCGCCTCAACAAACAATATATAACCCAATTAATTTAATCTCTCTCTCCTAAACTCATAACTTCCCTGCCTCAAAACACTCTCAAACCTAATTTCTCTCACAACAATCACTCTACCGTCTCTTTAATCTAGCAATTGCTCTCACATAACCAAAGCTATCCCAAAAGCTCTCCTTCGTTAGATTTGCTCAGGAATGATCAAGATCCAAAAAAAAAAAAAAAAAAAAAAAAAAATCTTCAAGATCTTTAAGAAAAGGTCTCGGGTAGGTTTCTTATCTGATTAATTTATGTTGGTATGAGTCTCTCTCTCTACTGTACGAGTCTTTCTGTCACGAGTCGAGTAAAATGGTTTTGATTGTGTGTCTGTTTGTTTGTTGAGTGGTGTTTTAATCAGACGAGGGTGATGGTGTGTGAGAGGGTGAGAGGGTGTTTGTTTGTGTTTGTGTTTGTTTGGTGCGAGGGGTGTCAAGGGTGGGGGGTGAGGATGTAGGTGACGAGAGAGGGAGTCGAAGGTGAAGGTGTATGTCGTTGAGGGTGTTTGCTTTGGAGTGTTGAGTTTGAGTCTGTTCTGGTGAGGGTGGGTCGAGAGGATGGGTGTGTGAGTTGATTGAGTGTGGGGTCTGTGTGAGATGTGTTGTGTGGGTTTTTGATGTCAGTTTGTTGAGTCGAGTATAAAAGGTGTTTGTATTTTTGTGTTTGTTTTTGGGCGGATCAATGGAATAAAGTGTTCAAATAAACGAAATATGATTTGATTGAAACAAACTTGTTATCAATCTTTCATATATTTCGAATATTAAAGGAGAAATAACTTTCTTCACAGATTTATGATGAAATATTTAGCATGAGATTGATCTATGATGAGGATTTCTCTATTTAGTCAAGATCTTTTATGAATCTTGGACTGATGAAGGAGATAAAATCTGAGGTCTTTAATGGTGTCGAGTCTAGATGTGGTTTTGTATTCGAGGGTGTCGTTGTAAACGAAAGTGTTAGTTTGATCAATGTGAGTCGAGAGGGAGGTTTGAGTCAAAATGGTTAGGTTGTCGAAGGTTTGTTCAGACGAGAGGTGAGTATTTTAAATTTGAGTCAAGACAAAAACAAATGTTCCGTTATATTTGAATGAGCTTCATTCGGAAGTTTTATTCATTCGGAAGAGTCTTGATTCGGATGTTTTGATTCGGATGTTGTTCATTCGGATGTTGTTCATTCGGAAGTTTTTGATTCGGATGTTTTGTTCATTCGGATGTTCTTGATTCGGATGTTTGGTTCATTCGGATGTTCTTGATTCGGAAGTTTTTTTCTTCATCCGGAACTTCTTGTCTTCACCCGGAACTTTTACTTCACTCGGAAGTTTTGTTCACCCGGAACATTTTTGTTCATCCGGAACTCTAGTATTTGATTCGGAACTTTTGGATATGACAGATACAGGCTCGAAACTCGAAGATACGGACTGAAATACTTGGACAATTGGACAGTTTTGTTGGAACTTTAGAATCAGTTTAGATGGGACAAATTTTGGACAGAAATGATAGTTGACCAAATAGGTAGATTGACCAAAAAAAAAAAAAAAATTAAGAAAAATCCAAAAAAAATAAAAAATGATAACTGATTAACTTGATTAAAAAAAAAACTGATAACTGAAAACTTGACCAAAAATGACACAACTGATTAATAAAAATTTAAATAATAAACTGATTAAAAAATAAAAAATAAAAATAAAAAAAAATAAAAAAAGGATAAAAATGGATAAAAATTTATATAAATTGATAAAATTTAGAAAACATACCAACTTTTTATATAAATTGATTATTAAACTTGTGATAAAAAACAATAAAAAAATACAAACTTTTTATAAAAACACAACCTTTTTAAGATTTGATAAAGAAATTTTTGATTTTTATATAAAAATTTGTGATTTTTTATCTAAAAAACAAGTAAATTTGAAGATTTGATATGATAACACATAAAAACATAAACTTTTTATAAAAAAATACAAACTTTTTAAAATTTAAGCATGATTAAATCAAAACCCACCAAAATAAAAAAGAAATAAAACAAGAATAAACCAAACTAACCATGGCTCTTGATACCAATTGAAGGTCTACGTGATTTATGGCCTATTCTATATCATGGATTTGGTGGATTAGGTTGGTTGATTGATTGGTAATTAATGAAGAAATGAAGGAATGAGATGAGGGATTAGAGAGAGAAAGGAGAGAAGGGAGAGAATTGTAGAGAGAGAAAGTAAGATGAATAAATGATTAATTGTCAAATGGAATCAACAACCCCCTCCTAACATGCTAGGAGGGGTTATATATAGCCCACCCTACATGTGGGCTATATGGACCATACATAAAGTAAATAGATCACGAGCCCATTACATAATTATCATTGGAGCGACCGATCCTTCATAAATACGTAAAACGTATTTCCAACATTATATAAACCTATAGATTCACTCAGTATTTTTGCTGATGATTTTCTCACATGTATTTCAGGTAATCAAGAAGGATGAAGCTTGGAGGCCACGAGAATGATGTTTTGCACTACTTTTGTAATATAAACTCTTTGAATGTTTGTCGTTCCTTTTGTTCAAAACAATTTAATCTTTTGTTTTGGTTGTACTTTGGTTACGATGTCTTGGGACTATGCTACTCTGACAAATGTTTCAGGAACGATAAATTTGAAACGTCTCTCTTTTCGAGTCGTTCTTTATAAATTATGTGTTATTGTATCATTGTTTAGCACCCAAAGATGTATTCCGCTATGTGTAAATTTGGGGGTGTTAAAGATTGGTACCAGAGCCATGAGTTATAGAGAACTAGGTCTTTTTATAAAAACCTAAACTATAACTGTCAGTTTTTATTTTTCAAAGAGTCAGTGCTAATGATTTCGCGTGACTTCAAGTTCAATCTACTTCTGGGATTACAATTTTAGTATACATTATTATGTATGCCTTATTGCTAAGTATTTATAAATAAATACTATAAACCTTGATCGATATATATTAATATCGTTAAACTTTTCGATAAAAGTTTATCATTTACTAATGATTATTTGAATAAAATTCTGGAATTTTCCTCTATTTATTTTGAAGGATTTTCTATACTTATTTAAATTTCTGGAAATTATTCTGTTTCATTTTATTATGACCTTATACCTATTTTGTGAATTCACCACCGTCAAATTTTGTCTTCGAAGAGGAGGAAGCAGGTTCCACTACTGCAAGCGAGTCACAGTCAACTAAGCCATGTGGATCCCCACGTGACTAGTGTCTATTATTTTGTGTCATTGCACTCTATTTGTCTTTAAGATCATTCCTTGTTGATCTATGATAATAGTTTCCTTTGATCCTTATAATGATTGTGAATCCTTGTATTAAGAATGTGTATGCATTTGATGATTGATTTTGTACATGACATGACTATACCATGATTACAATTAACTCGTTCATTTTATCTTCTCTCTTTGTGATATGACATAATCATGCCACCTAGGAGAATGAAAAATGATGCCATTGTAAGGCTAGTTGCTGAAGAGGTTGCGAAAACATTAGCTGCGGATAGAGCTGCACGTGTTAAAACTAAAGGAGCAGGTGGCTCTGGAGGTGCGGGTGCTGAAGGTGAAGGTGAACCTGTTGGACCAGAAGTTGTTGGAGGAATAGGTGTAGCTGAGAATCCTGCAGATGAGGTTGCTCAGGCTGCTGCAGCGGTTAATGAGTGTACTTTTGCTGGATACATGAAATGTGGACCCACTATATTTCAAGGAACTGGTGGAGCACTTGAATTATTCATGTGGATTGAGAAAACAGAAACAACATTTGAGATTAGTGATTGCTCAGAAAGGAACACAGGTAAGTTCGTAGTTGCTACTTTCAAGGATCGAGCTTTAAGCTGGTGGAAGACTCAAGTTGCTACAGTTGGTTTCAAAGCTGCAAACAGGAAACCTTGGGATGAAATTAAAAGGATACTGAAAGAAGAGTTCTGTCCAGAAGAAGAGTTATCTCTTTGGAGGATGAGTTGAGGCACCTGAAGCTGAAGGATAATCACATTGCTGCATATACTAGCTGATTCAATGAGTTGGTTTTGTTGTGTCCAGATGCTTTTGTTACTGAGAAGAAAAAGTTGGACCACTACATTAAAGGGCTTCCTGGGTACATTAAAGGTGAGACAACTTCATCTCGACCCAAGAACTTTGTTGAAACTGTAATAATGGCTCATACACTAATGGGACAGAAAGTTCAAGATAGGGTTGAGAGAGCTGCTGAGGGTAGTAAAAGGAAATGGGAGAATTCACAGAGTAGTAATCAGGGTAGTAACCGCCATAAGCAGTACAATCAGAAAAGAAATGCCGGGGATAGAGCTACAACTAACAACGATAATAATGCTGACCAAAGGGGACCAACCCAGAAATGTAAGAGCTGTGGTGCTTGTCACTTTGGTAATTATCCACCAAGGTGCACTAAATGTGGAATGGTTGGGCATGTTGTGGAGAAATGCAAGGCAAGGATCCTTGCCACTGGAGCGAATGTTATTCCAATCAAGACTTGCTTTGAATGTGGAGAACGTGATCATATTCGCTCTAGATATCCAAAGGTGACGAACAATAAAGCAGGTGAAACTACTGGGGTAGTTTATGTTGTTAAGGATGTTGATCAGGCACAAGGTCCAAATGTGGTGACGGGTACGTTCTTACTCAGCCATCGTTATGCTAGTGTGTTGTTTGACCCAGGATCTGATAGGAGCTTTATAAGCACTTCCTTTAGTCGTTTAGATGATATTGAGCCAACAAGCCTAAATACTAGTTATGAGGTCAAGTTAGTTGATGGACAGTTAGTTAGTACTACCACTAAATTTAAGAAGTGTCCTTTGAAATTAGCAAACCATTTGTTTGAAACTGATTTGATGCCGATAGAGTTGGGTTCGTTTGATGTGATTGTTGGTATGGATTAGTTGGTTGCTCATGATGCGGTGATTGTATGTGGGGAGAAATTTGTTCACATACCGGTTAAGGGCAAGGTGTTAGTAGTTAAAGGTGATGTCGGTAGATCTCGTATGACAGTGATATCTTATATCAAGGCGAGGAAATACGTAGAAAGAGGTTGTCACCTGTTCTTGGCTCAAGTAGTGGAGAAAGAACTACCGGTAAGGCGTGTGGAAGATATTCTGGTTATTCGTGATTTTCCTGAAGTATTTCCCGATGACTTGTCAGGGCTTCCGCCTCAGCGAGAAGTCGAATTCAAGATTGATCTAGTGCTAGGAGCTGCACCGATGGCACGTGCACCTTATCGTTTAGCACCGTCTGAGATGAAGGAGTTGGCAAATCAGTTGGAGGAGTTAATGGAGAAGGGATTCATTAGACCAAGTTCGTCACCTTGGGGAGCTCCAGTATTGTTCGTGAAGAAGAAGGACGGATCATTCAGAATGTGCATAGACTACCGAGAGTTGAACAAGTTAACTATTAAAAATCGTTATCCACTTCCTAGGATTGATGATTTGTTTGTTCAACTTCAAGGTTCGTGTGTGTACTCGAAGATCGACTTGAGGTCGGGTTATCATCAACTTCGTGTTAAAGAGGAGGACATACCTATTACAGCTTTTCGGACGCGTTATGGACACTTTGAATTTCAAGTGATGCCGTTTGGGTTAACTAATGCACCTACGGTATTCATGGACTTAATGAATCATGTGTGTAAACCATATCTCGACAAGTTTGTGATTGTATTTATCGATGATATCCTGATTTATTCTAAAAGTCGGGAAGAGCATGAAGGTCATCTGAAGATTATTTTGGAGTTGTTGAAGAAGGAGAAGTTGTATGCAAAATTCTCCAAGTGTGATTTTTGGTTGGATTCAGTCCAATTCCTTGGGCACGTGATCGATAGTAGCGGTGTTCATGTCGATCCTTCCAAAATTGAATCTATTAGAGATTGGGCTAGGCCTACAACCGCGACTGAAGTTAGACAATTCTTGGGATTAGTTGGGTACTACCGGTGATTCATAGAAGGATTCTCTTTAATTTATAAACCTCTTACTAAACTTACATAGAAAAACAAGAAGTGTGAGTGGGGTTCAGAAGAAGAAGAAGCATTCCAAACTTTGAAGCGGAAGCTGTGTTCTGCACCAATTTTGGCTTTGCCCAATGGAACTGAAGACTTTGTGGTATATTGTGATGCATCACGTAAGGGTTTTGGTGTTGTGTTGATGCAAAGGGATAAAGTGATCGCGTATGCATCTCGTCAATTGAGGAAGCATGAAGAGAATTATACTACACATGATTTGGAATTAGGAGTTGTTGTCTTTGCTCTTAGACTTTGGAGACACTATCTCAATGGTACAAAGAGTGTGGTATATACTAATCATAAAAGCCAGCAACATTTTTTGGATCAGAAGGAGCTCAATATGAGGCAGAGAAGATGGGTAGAATTGTTGAGTGATTATGACATTCAAATTTGCTATCATCCCGACAAGGAGAATGTAGTTGCTGTTAGGACCTTTGGAATAGTTATTTGTAATAGGTAGACTAGGAGGTATGCAGTTCCTCCTGGTCCTAGTAGTAGTAGGAGCAAGTCGTGCTCCTGGTCTTATAGAAAGTCAAACCTTATTATTTAAAGATTATTCTGTTAAGATATGCATGAGATATGTTTGGAAAGGATATGCATATCAGTTTTACATGTTTTGGTTTAATGATGTATTAGGGTTTCCTTGTAGTATAAAAGGAACCTTAGGCAGAAGGGTTCAATATACCTTCATCAAACATTATTCTAGTTCATATTAATATTAGAAATCCTTAGTAAAGGATCAAGTTGTTATAGTTATTCTGTTCTTCTTATTCATAGTATTTGTATTCGGCACTTATATTGTGTGATTTATATAGAGTCTCTCTGTGAATAGACTTGTGATTACAGAATTCGTTCACCGTCCCTAACAGGCTGCAAGATCCACATCTAGTGGACCCAACAAGTGATATCAGAGCCTGGGAGAGTCTCTGTATAAGAAGAATCAATTTTTCTTATCACTAACATCTTTATTTAATTATGTCTGCCTCAAGTTCTACTCAAACAGGAGAAGATAGCACCCCTAAAACACAGCAACCTCAGCAGATCATTGCTATGGTTTCCAACACAAATGGTGAGTTTCCTCTTCTGAAAAAGGATGAGTATGATAGTTGGGAAATGAATATGGTATGCTGGATCACCAACACTGATCAAGATCTTTGGAAGATTATTCTGAATGGAAACAGCAAGAAGTCTACTGGAAGAGACAAGAATGGTAGTATTATTCTTCTTGACCCTAAAACTCATGAAGAAATCACAACTGTTCAGAAGGAGCTCAAAGCAAAAACTATTTTGCTTCAGTCTCTTCCTGATGATCACATGGGTAACTTTTATCATCTGGACGATGCTAGAGAAATCTGGAATGGAATAAAAGCAAGGTTTGGTGGGAATGAGGAGTCTAAGAAAATGCAAAGATCCATGCTGAGAGATGAATTCACAGACTTCAAGATCTCAAAAACTGAAGTAATCCATTCATGGTATGACAAGTTCCAAAAGATACTAAGCCAGTTGAATCAATTCCGGTCAAAACCTGACAATAGAGATATCAATGCAAGGTTTCTTAGAGCCTTACCCTACTCATGGAATCAGGTGGTAATCTCTCTCAAAGAAAAAGGTGGGCTTGACTATCTTAATTTTGATGATTTGTTTCATAAGCTCAAAACCTTTGAGCCTCATGTGAGGGGATACTCAAGTGATTCTTTTCCTACTCCTGCTAACTCTGCCTTTGTGAGTTCCATGGGATCTAGTCCCATGTCTTATGCTATTAGCCCAAGCTATATTGTGTCTTCTCAGCATACTTCTCAACATACTTCTACTCCTGAACCGAAAGCCAAGTCTGGTAGCATGGTAGAAGCTGTTCTTCACTCTTTTGTTGCTGACGTTGATCCTCAACAACAACTTGCTTTTGATGACTTCAAACAGGTTGATAAACTTGACCTGGATGAAATGGATCTCAAATGGCAGATGTCCATGCTCACTCTTAGGGTTCACAAGTTTGAGAAGAAAGCCGGTCGAAAATTTAACTACAACCCAACAGAGCCAACAAGGTTTGACAAAAGCAAGGTTAGATGCTATATCTGCCAACAGCATGGTCACTTTGCTAGGGAATGCTCTAACAAGCATGACCAGGAGAAGAGCAGGTATTCAGTTTCAAGATTCAGGAGGTGAAGGATGACAAGAAGGCTTTGGTGTCTGTTGACTCTTTGGTCAACTGGAATGATCATCAGAATGCTGCCCTGGAAACAGCTGAACCTTCTACTAACGTGATTGCAATGATTGTTGGGAATCTGTTTGATGCCGAGGAAGCAGAAGAGTTTGCTCTTATGGGCATCTCACCTCAGGTACAACATTGTCCTCTTAGTTGTCATGATAAATATTCAGAATTATTGTCTCAATATAATGACTTAAATGAACAAAATGACAAGTATTTTTTAGAGGTTCAAGCATATAAGAATTCTTTAAAAACATTGGAACAACAAAAGAGGTGGCTTCAAGACACACAACGTGAATATGAAGATAAAATTAGAATTCTGAATATTGATTTAGAAAACACAACAAATATGCTTAAATACACTAAAAAGGTAAAAGATGACAGTATCAAGGATAAGCAGGACATGCAGGCAAAATTAGATGATACACTGTTAAGATTTGAAAATGGCAAAATGCACCTAAGAATCTTTCAAAGTTAATTGATAGTAGCATGTCTGGTAGGACTAAAAGAGGGTTAGGATTTGATAAATATATTGATTCAGAAGATGTGTTTGATCTATCTTGTTCAAGTGTTTTTTATCCTGACAAGGAGGAAGAGGGAAAACCTGGCTACAATAGGTTTCAACCAGCTGCAGCAATGCATGCTGTCCCTCCACCTCTTACAGGAACTTTCATGCCCATATCTAGGCATAGTGACTTGGATGGATCACAGATGCATGAGTCCCCAAAGACTGCTACTAATACTAATGACTTTGTCTCTTGTACTTTCAGTGACAAAGCTAGTAACTCTGCATCATGTGGTTCAAGTGAAGAGTCGAGACCTACAAGCTCCAAGTCAAATGACCATGCTGCTACTAGTGCTAGGAAGAGTGAAGAGAGAGTTGCTTGTACTTTAGCTGTGTCTAGTTCTGGTTTATTGAGTCCTAGGAATAATGTTTCTCCTAGAATTGTGTGTAATAAAGTTAGCAGTATGAAACAATGTCATTATAATAAAAGGTCGTTTAAAACATGTTTTGTTTGTGGGAGTGAATTTCATTTGATTAAAGATTGTGATTTTTATGACCAACATCCTTCTGTTTATCAAGCATTTCCTACTCCTGGTCCACCAGGAGTTGCTCCATATTCTTCTAGAAGACTAAACCCATGTGCACAATCTTTTTCTTCTTCTAGAAGGACCTCTACTTTAGCTTCTGATCATTGGAGAAACACTGGATTATTCCCAAATAGACCAACCAGCAACTATTTTCAGAACTTTAATTAGAATTATGCATTTAATTCAGACCAAATGTATTTTGGGTTGGGAAATTTGGGTACTGTTGTTAAGCCCTCAGCAGGTTGTTCTTGGTCAAACAATAACACCCGTATGATGTATGAGCAACCTAGGAACAACAGTGGATCTCATCAGTCTTCTTGGCTATCTACTAAAGATCCACAAGGCAGGCTCAAACCTGAAAAGGTTTGGGTCCCCTTAAAACACTAACTTTTGCATATATCTTTTCTTGTTGTTGTAGGTTACTCTATACCAAGATCCTACTCTTGGGATTGTTGATAGTGGATGCTCTAGGAGCATGACAGGAAATAGAAGTCTTCTATCTAACTTTGTACCATTTCAAGGCGGAAAGGTCTATTTTGGAGGTGGTGAAGGAAGGATCACTGGAAAAGGAACGATTCAGACGCCTAATCTTAAATTTGAGCAGGTCTACTATGTGGAAGCACTTCAACACTTCAACTTGATCTCTGTCTCTCAGATTTGTGACAAGAAGTAGTTTGTCCTCTTTACGGATATTGATGCACTAGTGTTATCCAAAGATTTTAAACTCCCGGATGACTCACATGTTCTACTCAGAATCCCTAGAAGACACAACCTCTATAGTATCAAGCTGAATGAAGTCAATCCTACTGGTCAATTAGCATGTTTGGTTGCTAAAGCCTCAGAAGATGAAGCCACTAAATGGCACAGAAGGATGGGACATGTGAACTTCAAGACCATTCACAAATTAGCAAATCTGAACTTGGTCTCTGGTTTACCTCCCAAAAACTTTCAGAAATGACATCAATTGCCTTGCATGCAACAAAGGCAAACAAAATAAAGCATCCTTCAAGGCCATTACTGCTCTCAGCCTTATAACTGAACCATTGCAGCTACTTCACATGGATTTATTTGGTCCTACCTCCATTAGGAGCATTGAGCACAAACAATTCTGCTTTGTTGTAACTGATGGGTATAGCAGGTTCACGTGGGTTTTCTTCATGGCTGCCAAGAGTAAGACCTACTCAATTCTCAAGGACTTTATTACACTAATTGAGAATCAGTTGTCCAAGAAGGTTAAAGGTATCCGATGTGATAATGGAACAGAATTCAAAAATGCAGACCTCATAGCACTTTGTAATTCTAAAGGTATCAAAAGAGATTATAGTGCAGCAAGAATTCCTCAACAGAATGGCGTAGAAGAAAAAAAGAACAGGACTCTAATAGAAGTTACGAGAACAATGCTTGATGATTCCAAGCTTCCAACCATGTTTTGGACATAAGCTGTCAATACCGCAAGTTATGTCTTGAATAGAGTTTCTATTACTAATCCTCAGAAGAAGACTCCCTATGAGCTACTCACAGCTAAAGTACCTAAAATTTCTCATTTGAAGCCATTTGGGTGTCTTGTCACCATTCTGAATACTAGTGACTATTTGGGGAAATTTGATGGCAAGGTAGATGAAGGCTACATAGTGGGATATTTGTTAGAAATACGTTTTAACGTATATTAGAAGTATCGGTCACTCCACAATATTATTTATGTTGTAATAGCTCGTAGTTAGGAAATAGTCATTAGTTGCTTATTAACTTAAGTAAGAACCGGTCCATGGGCTTGTCATGGACCGACCCAAGCCCAATGTTAGGCTTGGAATATAAATACCCCTTTCCACCATGGAAAGGGGTTGGTTGTTGTTCATTTTGCATTTTCATAGTAATAAAATCATACACATTTTCTCTCACTTTCTCTCTCTAGTTTCTCTCACTAGAAAACATCAACCCACTTCATAGATTCATAGGTTATCAATTTCTACATTTGGTATCAGAGCTATGGGGTGATTTAAGGTAAGGATTGTGTTGCTTTTTTAGTTTTTGAATCAATTAGTGATCTTTAGAAAAAATCAATCTTGAATCTTGTTATTTTTGGTGTTTTTGTTATTGGGATTGATTGATAAGGATTGGGTTTAGCTTATTTTGGTAAAAATCATAAAACTTTTTGTGGTTTTGGATCAAAAATCGGAGTTAATAGCTGCTTTTTAAGTCTCGGAAACAATTTTTCCAGAATTTTCCGAATAGGGATTCCGAATAGGGAGGATTTTCAGTATAGAAGGTTTATTCCGAATAGGGGTTCCGAATAGGAGAATATTCCGAATAGCAGAAGTTTCCGAATAGAAGAATTTTTTCCCAAGTGAGATAACATATATATTTAATGGGCGGAGGTTACAAAGAGACTTTGGGGCACGTGTAGCATTAATACGGGTGGTGTTAGTTTGACTGGGGGCCACGTGTTTTTTGTTAGACGGAGAAAACAAGGAAAGTTTGAGGCCACGTTTTCCATCCAGTTATATCACAAATAATACGCTTTGATTTTTTTTATTTATTTCATTTTTACTTTATTTTAGTTAAGTAAAGTTTTTTATTTAAAGTAATTTTTCTTATATATTTTCATATTTTCAAGTCTATTTTTTTTAATTAAGTAAGATTTTTTTTTTCTTAATTCAAGTTTATTTTGTTATATTTTTAGATTTTAAAAGTTAATTTTAAAAGTTTATTTATTTTTTTGGCAAATCGTGTTAAGGCGGGTATTTTTTAACGTTACCGTGAAAATTTTTTGACGGATTATAGTGACGAGTTATAGTGACGGGTTAAAAGTTTTGTGGCCGGCTTTGAAGACAAAAGTAACGAGTTATAGTGACGGGATTTATTTTTTGCGGTAAGCCGAGTTTAAATTGGACCTATTAGTATCCGGTTTAATCTATAATCGTTTGAGCCGATAACAATTTTTGAGCCGAATCGAATTGTAAAATCCTGCAAACTACAACATCCACATCATTTTTCCTCGATTACCAATGGAATCGTTAAAATCGACATTTAAAGAGGGAGACTTGCATCGAATGCAAGACAAAGCTCGAGAAAGTGGTATAAATTCATTTCAAATGCTCCAGTCTCATCTTGTCACTCTTTCGAGGATTCAAGGAGGGAGTGAATTTGTGACAATCTTTGGACAAGATCGTCATATATTCATCGACTCAATTTTCTCTGCTTTGACCCAACTCGCCGAGCAACACAACCATGGAAACTTTAATCACTCTGCATCGGTACTTGCATATAAGGCTCTTGTGACACACCTCACGCCTTTCCTCCAATTTAATATCATCAAGCCTGAAAGTTCAATGATTTGCCAATCGTTTCTTCGAGATACACATACCGAGCTTCGAGTTTTCCGTGATACGATTTTGAAACTCATGTCATCGGTCTCGTCTTCGATTTATGAAAGATCTCGACTTCAGCAAGGGTATGATAATGGAGTGCAAGACTCTTCGATGCAAGAGAAAACTGATCATACGGTTGAAAACTTGGAGCCTCACGATGCCAAGAGCACAGAATCAGGAGGACAACATGATGCCAGTGGCACGTCAGGGACTGTTCACGAGATTTCTCTTGATGACACCTTACCCATTTATGACGCAGAGCCTGCAAACATGGTACAATGTAATGTGGTTTATGATGTATATGCTGATGATATGCCGCATATTGAGAATTCTGAACCTAATTATGACAAACATGGGATGGAAACGAGTGATATCAATACCACTTCTGATTCATCCGATGTAAGTCATAATGGGGGAGAGATTGTTCAGAATGCTAAACATCATGATAATTATCCTATAACTGCTTCATTGACTGCTTCTGATTCCAAGATTAAAGAGCTCGAAACGATCGTAGCTCGGCAATCAAAAGATCTTGAGGATGCCAAACTTGAATTTTCTAAGAAAACGGTCAAATTTGAAACATACTTTGAAAAACTTGAAAAATCAAACGTTGTTCTTGAAAGAAAATTGGATCAAACTGTTTTAGATTCTAAAGCTGAAAAGGATAATCTTTTGAAACAAATTCAACTGCTTGAATCTAAGTTGGCATCCCAAGATAACTTGCTCAAAGAGAATGAGACTTTAAAGGCTCAAGTACAGGAAAAGGTCTTTGCTATAGCTGCGTTGAAAAACGAGTTAAGGAAAACTAAAGGATCTAGTGTGGACACTAAGCTTGAAAAACCATCAATCTTGGGGAAACCGCCTACAAATCAGTTCGTCAGACAACCGATTGTCAGACAACCTACTGCATTTAGATCCGAGCGACCACAATCCTCGAGACCGCGGTTTGCCTCCCAAGTTGATTTGGTTCATCTTTCTAGACCAGACACTCAAGCAACTAGGCCCTATGTGATCACTCCAGCTTTAGCAAGACCAAATCATATGATTGCCTCTAGTTTCCCTAAAAATACCAAGACCACGTCTAGAACTAGTTCAAATGACGTTTGCCATAAATCTGGTCAAAGGGAATCTATTCAAAAGACACATGTAAGAGATAGCAATGTCCAACCTAGTCAGATGCCTTCTAGATTACCCAACACTGCTAACCGTAGCATGCCATCTTCTAGGAGCATCGATCAATCATCTAGGAATTATTCAGACATTAAATATGCTACTTGTAAAACATGTAGAAAATGTGTCTTTACGGCAAATCATGATGCTTGTGTCAAGAAATTACTTGATGAGGTGAACTCCCGTGCTAGAATTAAGTCCCAGTGGATAGCTAAAATCAAACCCTTTGGTAAAGTTTGGCGCCCCACTGGTAGAACTTTTACTCTTGTAGGAAACGAGTGCCCTTTAACTAGGATAATCTCCGATTCTACTAAGTCCACTAGGGAGGAAACTGATAAAGATGATACTTCACTTACGCCTAAACTTAAGGTTTTCTATAAAAGGAAACGTTTGCCAGCCAAGACTAGTGAATCATCTACTCAGATCGCTTCTGAAACAAGTAAAGCCAATTGTGAACCCCCACGTGCTTCAAAAATAGATATCTCTAACCCATGCAAAAGTATACAAACTCCTAATGAGAATGCAGGTACCAAAGTTGATGTTCCAAAAGAACGAAGCGGTCCAATCGTTGTATACCGTTCAACTAAGGACACTCTTAGAGTTTGGTTGCTGAAGAAGCAGATATCAGAGAAACAAATGTCTCAGGGGATTCATGGTTAAGCTGCAAAAAGGACTTACAGTCACATAACAGACTGTAACTCGATCTCCAAAGACAGGAAAGTTCATCCCGATGATGACTTATCCTAAAAATGAGAAATTCATTTTTCTCGGGCATGAGCTTATGTTAAAAACATTCCACGTTTTTAAGCTCATGCACAAGGACTTATAGTCGCATCACAGACTATAACTCGATCATCAAAGAAAGGAAAGTTTATCGCCGATGATAAACTTATCCTAAAAACGAGAAATTCATTTTTCTCGGGCATGAGCTTATATCAAAAACATTCCAAGTTTTTAAGCTCATGCATTATGACTTACAGTTAAATGTCAGACTGTAACTCGAACTTAAAATAAAGGAAAGATTATCTTTTATGATAACTTATCCTCTTAACGAGAAATTCACCTTTCTCGGTCATGAGCTTGTATTAAAACATTCGAAGTGTTAAGCTCAGAAAGGAAAGTGTATCTTTTAAATAAGAGAACTTTTCCTCATAACGAGAAATTAACCTTTCTCGGTCATGAGCTTTCCGTTAAAACAGTCAAAGTTTTCAAGCTCATGAAAACGACTTCTAAGTAAATGTCAGCTTAGGACTCGTTCTTCAGATAAAAGGAAAGATTATCGCCGATGATAAACTTATCCTTAACAACGGGAAGTTTACAACTTCTCGGACTTGAGCTCGTTTTATAAGATATTCAACATCTTAAGCTCAAGTATTTGATTTTCAAAACTTTGAACACAATTTTTCGAGAATTTCTCAAAAGGTTTTTCTAAATCTTTCAAAATTGTGTGTTCAAAAATGTTTTGATAAAAAGAGCATGTCTTCTGGAATCGATAATATTTACGAACCTAGAAATGTCATTCAATAATGACACGGGGTTGTAAATAAAGTTCGAGCAGAAGTTCAAACTTTTAAAACATGCTCAAAATGGCTTGTAGTTATTTCTGACTGCAACCCGGTTTTCATATTAAAGTCACGTATTTCCTTGGAAAACGTTGGCTCACAACGGGAATTAATTTTCTCGGGCGTGATTTACAAGCCAAATCATGCAAAGGGATCAAGTTTACTTTACAACTTGGTCTAACACGAATTTGTGTACGTCTCAGTGCATTAATTTGTTAAACTAAGAGAAATCTTATTGACACCACGAATCAAACTTTTTCAAGATATCAATTGGGAAATGTTTTTCATCATCATGTGCCTCGTTAAACAATGAATACAGCTCTTTAAATAGAAAACGGGTCATCGTTTAAGGGGGAGAAAATGTTACATCATCTTTCACATCAAAAAGATCTTCATAAAGCTTAATGGTTAATGGTTGGATTGCTTTGGCATTTGTCTTGTTGTTGCTTATAAGCTTGTCATGAATAGTTTTGTGTTTGTGTTAAGATAAGATAATCACAAAGGCTAGGATAAGTTAACATACGATAGGGTCAAAATGGCTAGTATCAAAACTTGGTAACCAAAAGAATGGGTGAATGAAACAAAAAGAAAAATTGAGGGGGCAAAGTTGACAATATGTCTAACTTGTGGAAAATTTGACCTAGTCAAACACCCCCCCCCCCCCTGTTTCGTTTCTTCTTTCACTGTTCCTTTATCTTCTTTGCCGCCATTGATAATCACATACATACACACTCACGGAAATCAATCAAACACGATACAATCAGTAATCTTCTAGATCAAGATCATCAACAAGGTATTAAATCGGATTAATCTTTCATGTACATCAAGTTAATTAACTGTTTAAATTGAAAACAATCAAAATCAAATTACTGCTTAATTAGGGTTAATTAATTTGGGGGTTTTGCTTGGGTTATATTCCGTATTGATCTATTTGCACAGATTTGTCCTTTAGAACACTTGAATCAAACGATTGCATGCCTAATTAGAAAAAATATAAGTGTTGAAAAATGTTCCGAATAGGAGTTTTTTGTTCCGCATAGAAGAATGTTCCGAATAGGATTTCGTTCCGAATAGGACAAACGTTCCGAATAGGACAAAAGTTCCGAATAGGACCAAAGTTCCGAATAGGGCAAAATGTTCCGAATAGGGCAAATGTTCCGAATAGGGCAAATGTTCCGAATAGGGCAAATGTTCCGAATAGGGCAAATGTTCCGAATAGGGCAAATGTTCCGAATAGGACAAATGTTCCGAATAGGGCAAATGTTCCGAATAGGGCAAATGTTCCGAATAGGGCAAATGTTCCGAATAGGGCAAATGTTCCGAATAGGGCAAATGTTCCGAATAGGGCAAATGTTCCGAATAGGGCAAATGTTCCGAATAAGGATGTTTTTCCGCATAGGCCCAATGTTCCGAATAGGAATTGCTTTCCGCATAGGATAAATGTTCCGAATAGCCTTTTATTCAGAATAAGGATGTTTTTCCGCATAGGTTATATGTTCCTAATAGACTTATGTTCCGCATAGGATTCATATTCAGTGTAGACCTATTATTCCGAATTGAGTGATTATTCCGTATAGAAGATGTTTGCATGGTTTCAAAGCTTAAGGGATTATGTCATATGTACAATGCTTAGGTTTAAAATCATAATGATATTCATACTTGTTTGTATCAACCTTTGTGTTTTATCTTAAGCAGAGACGATGACTAACCCTACCGTACAACAACTACAAGACAACAGAGCCGCCGCCATTGCTGAAGCCAAGACTCTAAATCCAGGTTACCGGCAGATGGCGAAGTATGTCATCAAGAAGATCGATCAGAAGCTCCGTGAACGTAGATTGATGAGGAGCTTGGAAAGATTTGTGGGTGGTAGACCATATGGAGTGCACTACAGGACACTGCAACGATCCATTTAATGGGTCGTACATTTCAGGTCACTCTATATTGGTATTATTTGTGAATATGTATATTTGTGAATAATGTGCTTTAATGGCTTGCTGTAGTGTTAAAGTATGATAATTTTTCAAGAATTTCTCACGAGATTCTAAATCTTTCAAAATATATCATACTAAAGCACTACAACTATCCCTTATTAACTTAAGGGGGAGCAATAAATTGTTCTATGGCCAAACATCGATTTCATTTTTACCCAAAGACCGGTTAATCCATTCAATATCCCAAATATTAATGGTTAACATTTTGGATAAGGGGAGAAAATGGGATTAAGGAGACTTAAGTGATACTTGGCTAAAAGATGAAAAAGACTTAACGATAATCCAACTTAATATGTGTTAAGCACGTGTTAAGGGGGAGCGTTTTTGATGAACAAAACACCTAAGGTACAAAACTTTTGATTTCAATATCACAAGTACTTTATGTGATTTTCAATGATTTTTCATGGTGGCAATTCCTTCCCAAAACACGCTTAATTCACGACGGATGTGGTGACAAAAGGGTGGTAGGAATAGGTTTAGTCCAATGATACATCAGAGCCGATGGAATCTTCCAAAGGACAATTCCCTAGATAGAATTAGAAGTCCTAGGAAAGATGGAGAAAAGAATGTGAACGTAGCTGAATGCCGACCAAGTACTTAAGCTAGCACTGGAACAATCACAACAAGGTGCTAGTGATGACGTATTGGTAAGCATTGAAGGGGTTGAAGAATGAAAAAGAAATGTAAAGATAAAGTGTGTAAAGAAAGAATCCCTCCTTACAACTTTAGGCAGAAACCAGGTCAATACATACGCTATTGAGGTCATTTTTGCTAATGACTCTCGGTATTGAAGAAAGACATCATGGACCCAGTGATGCAATGCACAACCCTTCCCAGCTAACTCAAATATCTCTCAAAAGGTATTTGTTTTAATCACACGGAGATCAACACGTTATCTATTGGTTTATTCACTCCGAATAGACTGGTATTGAAAAGGTGGCACTCCTCTCCAGCCATCGCTCACTAAATCAAAACGCACAATCGAGTCTAGAGCCAAGAGATCATCAAAAGTCTCATTAGGACACTTTCCATTTATTCCTTGCTTTCTCACACACTGTGAAAAGTAAGAGATTTTCATGAGTCCTACGCAATATTCCTGCAATATTGCCAGAACATCCGAGTAATACGCAAGTATTACAATGAAGATGGAAATCCTGCTTGAGCCAACATCTGTTGATCCCAAACTTAGATCGATTAGCTTTGTGTATACGAGATTAGATCAAGTACTACACGTAGAGAAACCTTTGCTTATGAATAAAGTAACAAAGTGTTATGCGGAATTAACACTTGATCTAAAACACAATGATGTTAAACAAACTTTCACTTGTATTAGAATAATCGTGTTGATTACAATGAAAGGTTTAACTTGCGAATACTATGAAAACTGATATATGACTTTAACCTAAAAGACCTTCTTTTATAGAACAAGAAGTCTTGTACAATAAGCTATGAATCAACTATTCTAGGTAAAGATAATAATAGAAAATACAATGTCGTGCTTATCTTTACCATACACAAATAAAGAAACAAATAAACAAAAGATATTCTATCAGTGTCAATCTTCAAGGCTGTCAGCGTTGACTTCTATCAGCGTCCAAAGTCAATCTATCAGCGTTGACTTTCTTCTTATCAGCGTTTGGTGATCTGACCCATATTTTATTCCCAACAATCCTCCCCTAAACTTGATATCCATACCAATGATCAAGTTTCTGAATAAAAACTAAAGGCTTAGGAGGAATCTTTCAATAACTTCTTATGTTGGTGATAAACATATCTGATCAAGTCCTTGGCCACATCACTCGTATAATCAATCTCCAAGGGTGTCTCTAGCATCTTCTCCAATACTTCTTTGGACAAGAAATAGTCAGCATCCACAAGCAAATATTCTGAAAACTTTGTAGAGCTCATATGAAATACACCACAAGTAGAATATAGCCTCCAATGAAGATTACTGAGATCATCTTCAAGATCCTTCCAAATGGCAGGATCTGCTTCTTTTGGACCACACAAAGTCATAAATGTGTTCCAAAGTCTTATTCCATTAGCTGAAGTAGGTGCTTCAGCTGTATACTTGGCCTCTATTAACCTCCATAGATGCACCAAGTCTTCCCTGTCTATGCTTGCAAATATAGAAATAACTGAAGTGAAAATATGTACCTCCTTTCCAAATCGTCCAACCTTCCAAAATCCACACTCATCTTCATCAAAACTGATAATTGGATTTCTGTCATCTAGAGGTATCACATTTACCAAATCTGAAGCTTCCAAGGGAGAAAGCTTGAGATGCTTCCTTATAACACCTTCAGTTGGAAAATACACATCCATGTCTTTAGGAAATTGAAAAGGATCTCCTTTCTTCACTGGTCTTTGAGCAATCCTTATTTCCTTTTGAATTTGCATCTCCTCTGCAAGCTCTTGTTTTCTTTCTTCTGAAAGAAACTGGTAGACATTCTGTTCTTGCACCTTCCTCCAAATAGGATGTGCCCTATACTCTAACTCCTCAAAAGACAAGGCCAGCAACTTCTTTGATGTCCAATTAGGCTGATGACATCTAAGCAACTTATAGTACAACTGCCTTCTATCTCTTTTGAGCCAGGTCTTGACCTCTTGTGCATTAAATCCCATAATCACCTTTATGTCTTCTTGTACCCTAAGAAGAACTTCCAACCCCCAAATTTGATCTGATAAACTCATACCTGGATTGTCCATCACCTGGTCTTCCCAAGCATGGTACATTCTGGTGATTTCTGGTAGGTCCCAATCAACCTGATTCTTCAACTCACTCAACCTTTCCTTTGCTAGCTCATCCCCATATTCAAGCCTTTCTGGATCTTCAATAATTTGAATGCTTGAATCTGAGCTATCACCTTCTTTATCATCACCACTTTCCTCCTCACTCTCAGAAACAACAAATGGTGATCTTCTACTCCTCCTCAAATCTCTTTCCACAAGTTGTGCAGCCAACTGTTCATCAAATGCTATTTGTGCTGCATCTTTCTTTGGAACATCTTCTTCAATCAAAATACCTTTACCTTTGTCTTTTGGATCAATAATTGGTAAAGTAGAAGAAGAAACCTGTGTGGACACATCTTTAATGATTGTTGATGGCTGGAATACATCAACATCATCTGCAACTTTGTCAGCGTCCAAGTTGCTCCTATCAGCGCCACGATTACCTTTATCAGCGCTGGATGTGTCAGCGTCCAAACCTGTATCAGCGCCCAATGTTTCTTTGAAAGATCCTTCCAAGTTCTTTGGTGTCACCTTGGATGTATCAACAACTGGGTGCTTCTTCAAGTTGGTGAGAGCTTCAGCAATCTGCAAAGATTCACTAAATTGTGAACTCTTTTCTGAACTCTTTTCACTAGCTGTGTGAATCAACTCATCCTCCTCATCCTCTTTTTCCTCCCCTTTGGAAGATTCCTCCATTAGACTCCTGCTACTGGGATTCTCCAAAACAGTTACTCTCTCCCTCAAAGCTTGGAGTTCTTGTCCCTGTTTGTTGACAATTTGTACAAGACTGACATTTTGCTTTTGCAAGCTAATGACAGCCGCCGTCAATTCAATTATGGTCATAGGTTCCAATCTGCCCTCAGCTAGAATGGGGATTTGACCTCCCAAAATAGAATCATGGGGCATGGATGAGGTCTTAATGATGTTAGGACTGTCTTGACCAGCTTCTAAGCCTGTGTCAATAGCCCCAGCCTCACCCATTTCACCAGCCACACTTGTGGAGGTGGTTCTCTCTGCTACAAGGCTAGGATCACTAGAGGAGAACACTCCAGTAACCCTTTGGCGTTTAGTCAACCTAGATTGTAATGGGGTAGAAGATGAAGTAGATTGTGTGGGTGTGGGTTGATTAAGGGGTGTTTGGGATTGTTCAGGAAGTGTATCAGTGTTGGGATTGGCTGTGTCAGCGCCCACATTTTGAGTGTCAGCGCTGGGTTGGTCAATGTCTATGTTTTCTGGTGAAGGTGATGGTTCATGAATAGGCTCAAGTTGGGGTTCAGGGTCTGGTTGTGGGTCTGGTTGTGGTTGAGCAGCCTGAATTACTTCAAGCATGGGTTGGGTAAGAGGTATGGGATCGTTTGTGGAGCTCATTTTAGCAAAAATGGTTTTCTGTTGTTTAGGGATCTCATAAAAAGTGTCATGATCCCTAGAACAATATTCTTGTAAATCAAAGACCATTTGCAAAAATCTAGGGTAAGCCAAAGTCATTTTACTTCCCTTGTTTTTACACATCCCTTCAAAAATCATTTTTGAAAAATTATACTTAAGCCCACGTGTTATACAAACCAAAGCACTTGCAATTGACCTGTTTATCTCATTAAAAGAAGTACATTTTGGACTTAAGCATTGTAAAAGGACATGTATCAAATATTTCCAGTCAGAGGGAAATTCCTGCTTATGATATTTATTTAAAGTGACATCAGTAGGAATAGGATAACCCAATTCCCTAAGACCCTGTTCTATTGTTGTTATGGCAAGAGTAGTCACACCATCAGCGTCATCAAAACGCAAAGCTTGGCGAATCAAAGCTTCAGTGACCACCCATGTTCTTCCATGAACAGTAGATGTTAATGTGCTCACTCCATTAGTTGTTGTGGAACTAACATTGTTCCAAAACTGTCTAATGTGTGCGACAGGGACTAATGGTGTATGAGAAAGTGCATACCTCAATGAAGATGCATTTAAAAATGCCACCATCTGTGAATACTGAGGAAATAAAGCATCATCAGCAGTCAAGTAAGCGATCATATTGTGTTGGCTCTTGAACTCCAATGTTAAATTCTTTGAGTTGAATTTGGGTGCCATGATTTAAAGCTGTTTAGGTTATATGATATGGGAAAAATCTAGGAGGAAAAGTGTTAGACAAGAAAATATGAATACCCAGAATAAAAAGATTAGCCAAATTTATAGGAGAGATGCATGATTTTGATTGGTCAAAAATGAGGCGGTTATATTCAAAGAGCAATCATGAAAATCTTGAATCAAATATAACTTATCTCATGCATTAATTAAAAGTAACTTCTCCCCAAAATTACGGCCAAAGATTAGTCAAAAAATAACAACTGGGTAGGGCCCACTAGGTGTCAACGGTCAAAAATAGCCCATCAGCGCCCAACGGCTATATTTCCTTGTCAGCGTTTGCCTAAAGCCTTGTCAGCGTCACGATTGAACGTAACAGCGTTTGGAGAAAAACTTGTCAGCGTCTAAAAAGTAAAAATAAAAATATTTAAAAAGAAAAAGACCTTAACAAAGTAATTTATCCTAAGGGAAATATCTTACAAGTTGATAATAATTACTGGGCGGCAAGCACTGTCCATTTATACACACTTGCATAAGCAAGATAGACACAAATGTCCTCTAGAGTCCCTTGCTAACCAAAATACTTACCAACAAAGTTATTTCATAAAATTCTTTGTAACTCCCAGGTAAACCCATATCCAAAGTATTCCCAAGTCTCCCATCAGACCATAACCAATTCTAAGTCAAAAATGTCTTGGCAGCATGCAAAGTTGATATACTATGCATGCTACAGTGCCTCATGGTTTAGTAAAACTAACCCATACTCACCTGTGGACACAATCTAGAATTGTGATGAGAGTATTCTAAGAATACCCAAGAGTCCTAAAGGTTCCTTAAACCTCCCCTCAAACTATGATACATGAGTTCTCAACAATATATGTGAACATTAAAAATTTATGTCAAGATAGGAATATAAATATTCCAACCATCATCCATAAACAAAACATGTCCAAATAGCTCTTCAAAGATCTATAAGCAACTCTGTATCCAATGGCATAAAGCTACCATTACCTGCACATTTAGATGAAAACCACAAAACTAACATTTGTTGCTGACAGCGTCCCGACAACACTTAACAGCGTTGAAGGAACTCTTGTCAGCGTTAGACCATAATATCTCTAACAACGGCAAAATAACACTTGACAGTGTTACATATACCTTTGTCAGTGTTAGAAAAATAATGTGGAAAATCTAAATCATCACAAAGACCAATAACAATGCATTATCCTGTACATACTTTTACAAAAATATTCCAAAACACATATTAAGTGAGATTAACCATTCCAATATTTGTTACCAAATATTGAAATCTTCCAGCATCAAAAGGTTTAGTTAATAAATCAGCTACATTATCTTCAGTATCTACCCTATCTGGTTGTATTAAACCTTTCTCAAAGCAATCTCTTATAAAATGATGTCTAATTTCTATGTGTTTGGTTTTAGAATGATGTACAGGATTTTTAATAATGCATAAAGTACTGTTATTGTCTACAAAAATCTTGGTATGCATAAAATTATACCCATAATCCAACAGCTGGTTCTGAATCCATAAGACTTGTCCACAACAAGCAGCTGCTGCCACATATTCTGCTTCAGTTGTAGAGTTTGCCACCACTGTTTGTTTCTTGCATTGCCAAGATATTAATCTGCTCCCAAGAAATTGGCATCCACCAGTTGTGGATTTCCTATCAAACTTATCACCTCCATAATCACTGTCTGAATAAGCAATAAGATCCAAGGGAGAATCTTTTGGGTACCACAATCCAAGATCTGGATAGCATCTTAGGTACCTAAAAATCCTCTTCACAGCAAAAAGGTGACATTCTTTGGGAGTCACTTGATGGCGTGCACATGCACACACAGCAAACATGATGTCAGGTCTGGAGGCTGTAAGATACATCAATGAACCAATCATTGATCTATAGTGCCTAACATCCACATCCTTTCCAGCTCCAAGTTTTCCCCAGGGGTGTTGTCTGTCCATAGGAGTAGAAGCCTCCTTCTCATGTGGAGAAAAACCATATTTCTTCAAGATTTCAGCTACATACTTGTCCTGGGAGATGAAGATACCATCTTCTTTCTGCTGAACTTGTAAACCTAGAAAGAAGTTCATCTCACCCATTGCACTCATCTTGAATTTATCTGTCATGAGCTTGGAAAATTCCTCACTCATTTTTGGATCAGTAGAGCCAAAAATGATGTCATCAACATAGACCTGCACAAGTAACACATGTTTTCCTTTCTTCTTTGTAAACAGTGTCTGGTCTATGGTGCCCCTCTTGAAACCATTTTCCACCAAGTAGGTGGACAATGTACCATACCATGCTCTTGGGGCTTGATGAAGGCCATACATTGCCTTCTTTACTCTATAAACCTTGTCTGGATTCTCAGGATCTTCAAAACCAGGAGGCTGCATTACATAAACCTCCTCAACAATTGTGCCATAGAGGAAAGCACTCTTCACATCCATTTGATAAACAGTAAAATTCATGCAAGAAGCATAAGCTAAGAAAATTCTGATAGCTTCAATTCTTGCAACTGGAGCAAAGACTTCTTCATAATCAATTCCTTCCTCTTGTGTATAACCCTGAGCTACCAAACGTGCCTTGTTTCTGACCACAATGCCTCTTTCATCTTTCTTGTTCCTTAGAACCCATCTTGTCCCAATTGGTCTCACATATCTAGGACAATCAACCAGCTCCCAAACATCCTGTATAGCAAATTGGTGAAGCTCATCCTGCATTGCTTCCACCCAACTTGGTTCCTTGAGAGCATCAAAAATTTTCTTGGGTTCTTCCTGTGACAGAAAACAGGCAAACAAACATGCTTGTACAAGAGGGGTATCAACCTTCTTGTGTATATTGGCAATAAATCCACCAAGACCTTGATGGGATCTTCTTGTCTGAACTGGAGCCATAACATCACCAATGATTTGAGATGTGGGGTGATCTTTAGCTGTGGAAGTGAGAACTCCTCCTTCAAAAAGTCTGGTGTCCTCAATTTCACGCTCCATGTTGCCAATATCTTCTTCAGTTTCTTCTTCATCAACAGGAATCTCTTCATGGATATTGGAAGGTCCACCCTGTTCAAAATGAGAAGAGAAAAGCTGTGTAAAGGTGTCTCCAAAGTCTGATCCTTGTGTGTCAGCGTTTGGGCTAACAACGCCTGAACTGGTGTTGTCAGCGTTGGAGCCATCAGCGTCTGAATTGGTCGTGTCAGCGCTGGATTTCCCTTTGTCAGCGCTTGAAGAATCATGCATGTTTGTAGTTGGTGGTATCTGAACACCACCATTATCTTTCCTTGCAGCAGTAGCAGCAGCATAATACTCATCTGTCCATATAGGAAGTGTAACAAATTCTTGTGTGGGAGATGATATAACTGCTGGTGGTCCATCCTCCTTAGCAACCTGTATACCTGAAACATTACCAATTCTCTTTTCCAAAACACTTGAAGTTACCTTCACAATGTCTGGATCAGTAACAGGCATATAATTTAAAGCTCTAGACAAAGGTTCTAAGTCAAACAACCAATTTGGACCACTCTCAGGATCACTAGGTTTACTCTCTAAAAACCTAACATGTACTTTTTCAAGTATACGTTTTTCCTTTTTAATGTAAACCCTATATCCTTTACTCTGCACTGAATAACCCATGAAGTAGCCTTCATCACCTTTTGAATCAAATTTACCTAGGGCCTCACTAGTTTCTAACACAACTACATGACAACCAAATGGCTTCAGAAAACCAATATTTGGCTTCCTTCCCCAAAGTAATTCATAAGGTGTCTTATTATGTATCTTGTTGACTAATGCCCTATTCTGAACGTAACAAGCTGTGTTAACAGCTTCAGCCCAAAAGGCTATAGGAAAGTGGGCATCAGCCAACATGGTTCTGGCTGCTTCAATAAGGGTCCTATTCTTCCTTTCAGCAACTCCATTTTGCTGAGGAGTTCTAGCTATGCTGAACTGCCTAGTAATCCCTTTCTTGGCACAAAAATCATCTAATAATTGATTTCTAAACTCACCCCCATTGTCACTTCTAATAATTTTGACCTCATTACCATTCTTCTTTTCAATCTGGGTAATGAAATTAATCAGACTAAGGGCAGTTTCACTTTTCTTAGCTAAAAAGAAAGTCCATGTGAACCTGGAGTAATCATCAGTAATGACAAAACAATATGATTTACCCTTCAAACTCTCTATATTAGTAGGACCAAAGAGGTCCATATGCAATAAATGAAGGGGTTTAGAGCTAGAGTTCACCTGTTTAGACCTGAATGAGACCTTGTGCTGCTTGCCCTTAAGGCATGCAACACAAGAGTGGTCATTGTGGAAAGCCTTTTCAGGCAAACCATCAACTAAACCAAGCCTCACAAGTCTATTAATATTCTTAAAGTTTATGTGCCCTAGTCTCCTGTGCCAAAGATTACTTTCATCTACTGAGGCCTTAGCATACAGACATGACATTTTATTATTTACCTTAATTCCATTAAGATTCACATTATATATGTCTTTATGCCTTGGTGTTCTAAAATCTATGTATTTCTCATCAGGGAGCTTATAATCTTTGCTTAACACCAAGCACTCAGTATCTGTGAAAAGAACCTTATTTTTGTTATCACACACTTGTGATACACTAAACAAATTATAATCCAGGTCTTTCACCAAGAAGACATTATCAAACCTTAGATTGTTGGTGACAAGGGTTCCTTTTCCTGTGATTGTGCCGTAGCCCCCTCCAAAGTATACCTTATCACCATCTTGAATAGGAGAGAAATTGGTCAGATAGTCTTCCTTTCCTGTCATGTGCCTTGAGCATCCACTATCCCAGTATCCATAGTCATTGATCTTCTTCTGAATGCCCTGCACATAAAGAAAACACATTAGTTTTCTTTGGGAACCCAAGCCTTGGAAGACTTGGATTCATTTGGTTGTTCAACAAGAACAGACTTGGTTCTCATAACAACCCCATTTTCATCCCTGTTTGAATGAAATTCCCAGTTAACCCCAATTGGTGTTGACAATGCTTTTGAAATATAATGAAACCTGTTGCATGTCATAGAAATACCAGTATTATTAGGGTTCTGGTCTTGTTTTGGTCTCCATGTTAAGCTAGTAGAAGCTTTAGACCTATTTCCTTGTGGCTGCAAATACCTAGGTTTGTCAGCGCTGTAATTTCTCCTGTCAGCGCCCCGATTACTCTTATCAGCGTTGAACCTAGGGTTTGCTATAGGAACCCATTGCCTATTTGACCAAGTATTTGACTTTTGAAAAGGTCTTAGGCCTTGTGTGTTAGACCCTCTAGAAAAGAATGGGGCTGGTCTAACAACTTGTGAACTTTTGTTCACAAAGGTATTGGGTCTGACAGTGTTTGACCTATGTTGACTTTTGTCAGCGCTGAAATGGTTCCTGTCAGCGTTGACATTGGAAGCATTGACACATTTGTAGGCCAAATGTGAGAAGCTACCACATGTGTAACAAGCTTTTCTAGACATAGTCTTAGGTCTGAAAGCAAAGAAGCCTGTTCCATGATTACTAACTTGGCTTTTTGGTGACCTAGAATTTCTATACATCTCTGCATATTTAACACTAGGTTTTCTAACAGATTGTGGGCCAAGGTCAACAGCTTTGCCAGTGGTAGGGTGTGTGATCTTAATAGGTTTAGGATCAAGGCTCGTGATTGGTGTGGGCTCATTTGGACTTTCACACAATAACCCTCCCTTAACAAACAAAGTGTGGTTTGCTTTCTTCCACTCTTCTAGGTCAGTCAGCTTTTGCTGATATTCCTCAACTGGGGAAGTCACTCTAGGTGGAGGAATAAACTCCTCCTCTTGGAATTCTGGCAAGCCAGTCCAAGATAAGTCCTTTGATTGGACACCATAGAAATCCCCAGCTGGTGGTGGAACAACATTATAGTTATTTATCCCAATCCCACTCATATCCTTAGAGTCTCTTTGTTTACTAACACACTCTCCTAGGGATTGTGTGGCCTTATCAAATCTCTGGATTTTAAGACTCACATTATCTTTGTTTTTGTTAGCCTCCTCTAACTGAGCTATCAAATCAAGATTAACCCTATTTACTATATCTTGAACATCCTTACTCTGATGTAACTCATGTTTTAAGATATTTATTTGATCCTTTAAATCAAACTCCATTTTCTTATACTCAGTTACTGTCTTTTCTGTTTGGGTAAGTGCAATTTGATAGTTAGATAATTTGCACCTTAGAGTACTTGCTTCATCTAATAACTTAACTATCTCTTGTTTTGATTTTTCAGTATTTAAACGACAACCCTTAGAACAGAAAGCATCATCATATACCTCATTATCTGATGAAGAGGAGGAGTGTGCCATGAGAGCATATTCAGCATGCTCTTCTTTAACTTCAGCAACCAAAGCTCTGTCCTCTTCCTCATTCTTAGCCATCCAGCTCCAATCCCATTCCCCAACGCCATCAATTTGTTGAACAGCAACCATGGCCTTGGGATCTGGGTTCTTAATCATTTGGCTAGAAGGCTTCCCAGCATCAGATCTCCTTGGAGATCTACATTCCCTCATAAAGTGCCCCATCCTATGACAGTTGTAGCACTCCACCTTGGACTTGTCAAATCCAGCAACATCCTTAGCATTAAAGGTCATCTTCTTCTTGAACCTTTTATTGAACCTGTTTGCTCTTAAACTTACAAGAGCCATAGTCCACTTTATATCCATCTCTTCCAATTGTTCATCACTTATCTGCTCAAGATCTTCATAAGTGATCCTTGAATCACTAGGCAAAGAAGCAATGAAGGCACACACAGTATCAAGATCAAAACCAGCAGGTTTAATTCTATCAGCGCCATGATTGTGTGTGTCAGCGCTTGAGTACAAAGCGTTGACAGGATATGATCCAGCGCTGACAGATTGACATCCAGCACTGACACCTTGAGATCCAGAGGCTGAATGTCCATAAAAGTTCATGGAATCAAATTGGCCTTCACTTTGTGAAAAGAAGGCCATGTTGCTGCTGGAAGATTTGTTATCACTCTCCAATTGCCATTCATTCTCCAACAGCCTTAACTTGTTGAAGATGTCATCAAACCTGGAAGTCTTGTGGGTGTTATTGACAAGAATAGATCTTGTCTCAATCTTCCATACATCACCAAGGCTTTTGAGAAAAGTAGCATTCAATTCAGGGTCATCAATCTGTTTTCCCATGAAGGAAAGTTGACTTGTGATGTCAAGAAGTCTACTTCTCACACTGCTGAGATTCTCATTAGGTTGAGCTTTAAAGACAGCATACTCATGCAAGAGTTGCTTCTTCTTTTCTTCTTTTGTGTCAGCATTGCCACCATGTGCTACTTCAAGAGCTTCCCAAAGCTCTTTTGCAGAATCAAAACGTTTGTACTTATGCTGATTCTCATGACCTAGGGCATGTTTCAAGATGTTCAAAATTTTCATGTCCACCCTCTTCTTGGCTATGTCTTCAACAGCTACCGCTCTCCCATCATCAGGCTTTTCCACTTTATCAGCTTCTGGACAATTAGGAATAGCTGACCTTGCCTCAATAGCAGCAGTAATCTTTGCTGCTTTATCGAATGTGTTCCCATATTCGATAATTTCCCAAAGAGTGTAGTCATGAATAGCTATGTATTGCTCAAAATTGGACTTCCAAAGTTCAAAGTTCCTGGCATCAAACATGGGAATTTTGATACTAGGATTTGAGAAGTTGTTTTGCAGCAAAGCAGGAGGTTGATTTGTGCCAGACATGGTGTTTTTAGGGTTTTGAGATTTTAGGGTTTTTAGGGTTTGGTGTTTTAGGGTTCTGCGTTACTTAAAGATCAAAAGTTTCTCAACAAGCTCTGATACCAATTGTGGAACCTATAGATCGTTCGACTCAATGGTTAAGAACCATATATCTAGGTTTGATCATCGTTCATATGATAACATAGCGGAAAAGAACAATGATCATGACAAGGTGTTTGGACACAAAGAACACGAATTAAAACAAATTGGGATGTTCATTATATTAATAACAAACATCCACTAGACGTGTATACATTGAATCCCACGTCTAGTGCGACACACACTTTAGGTTTACATTGTGATTGAATAAGTTAATAAAACCTACGGTCTATGTTTTCTTTATATAGTAGAAAACATAGCTTACAAAGAAAGCTAAAGTAATAAAAAGACTCCAACGGCTTGTTCTTTTGCAACTTGTACTATTTAGCCCTTGTCTTCTTATTTTGTTGTGTTTTGACTTATCAACTTAATAATTGGACCCAACACCAACAGCTTCAGCCCAAAATATTACTAGAAGCTTGGAATCAGATAGCATGGTCCTTGCAGCTTCTATAAGTGATCTGTTTCTCCTCTCTGTAACTCCATTTTGTTGTGGTGTTCTGGTTATGTTGTATTCCCTTTTGATTCCTTTGTTGATACAGAAAGTGTCCAACTTCTTGTTTCTAAACTCTCCACCATTATCAGACCTAATTGTCACCACCTTCATACTCTTTTGAAGTTCAATCTGAGTAATAAAGTCTTTGAGTACCCCAGTTGTGTCACTCTTTTCAAACAAAAAGAATGTCCATATGAACCCTGAGAAGTCATCAGTGACTACTAAGCAGTACCATTTCTTGCTCATACTTGCCACAGAGGTAGGTCCAAAAAGATCCATGTGTAGCAACTCTAATGGTTTGATGGTGGAAAGAGCAGTTTTAGATTTGCAAGAGGCTCTATGTTGTTTTCCCTTCAAGCAGGCAACACGTGTATGATCATTATTGAAGGTCTTTGAGGGAAGACCATGAACAAGATTGAATGTAACCAATTTATTCATATTCTAGAAGTTTAGATGGCCTAATCTTTTGTGCCATTTCTTGCATTCATCTACTAAGGCTTTGGCAATGAAACAGTTTTCATTGTCTTGGAGGGCTATTTCCTTTAGGTTAATGGTGTACATATTCTTCTGTCTTGGAGTTCTTAACACAAGGGGAGTGTTGGGTGGTAACACAAACTCCTTTCCTAGGACCAAGCACTCAGTATCAGTGAAAAGAACAAAGTTTTTGTTGTCAGTCATTTGAGACACACTAAATAGATTGTACTTTAATTGCTTCACTAGATAGACATTGCCAAATGTCATTCCATTTGTGACAATGGTCCCTTTCCCAATGATTGTTCCATGTCCATCTCCAAATGATACCTCATCATTATCATACAGAGGCAAAAAATTTGACAGATATACCTTGTGTTCAGTCATATTTCTTGAACAACCACTATCCTAGATGCTTTGTCATTCTTTGTTTGCTTTGTCACCTGCAAATGAGACCATACTTTTAGTTCCTTTTGGGGACCCAAGCCATGACTGACTTAGGTCTACCTCGTGTATCAATATAAGAATATTTATCAAAGGCTAGAGATACACCATTGGGTTAAGAGCCCTTTTTAGGAGTCCAAACCCAATGAGTTGAGGCTTTCACAGCTTTTCCCAATCTTCCCATGTGAACAAAGGCAAAAATTTTGTTAGTAGGGGAAGCCCTGGGCGTAGAAGAGGAAACCCTAGGCTTAGTAGGGGAAACCCATTGCTTGTTTTTCCCTCTATAAGTTTGTTGGTAAGGTTTATGGCCAGATGCATATGTCTTATGAGATGTTGGTCTGGTCATATTTGTGCTAGATTTAGGGTATGCTTTCGGTTTCTTTCTTAGGGCAGGTGCAACATACTTATCAGTTGCCTTATTTCTCAGAGCAAGGGGAATATATTTAGCAGCAGAAAAAGTTTTTGCCCCTACATTCAACAAAATAGATTTTGGTTGCATTTCCTTTAAAGGATTTACAGCCATAGCCCCCATACTTGCCTTACATGCTTGATACATGTGATTGAAACTTCCACGGGTGAAACAAGGTTTAGTGTTTTTAACACATTCTTTGCCTAGTTGTATAGATTTTTGAACATTCTAGTTTCTTTGATTACCTCTAGGGACAGGTCTATACATTTCAGCATATTTTGTGGAATTTTTATAGATTCTTGGACTACTAGGTTTAGAATTTGATTTACTGCTAGTGTTGGACAACTTTGTTTTAATAGAGCTAGTACCAAACAAACCTTCTCTAGAGAAAAGAACAGGGTTATCTATTTTCCACTGTTTTAAAAATGCATGTTCTTTATTAAAATCTCTTATTTTACTAGTTTTGATCAATGGTTCTTCTTGATTCTGACTACCTAACTCATAGCAATTAGGATCAACCACCATATCCTCCTGTTTAGCAAAACAAGGAATTCTAGTCCATGAAAGGTCTTTCATTGGGCTAGCACCATGTATGTTTGCAGGGGTGGTGGAATTTTAGCATGTTGATTCTTGACACCTAAACCAGTTTTGTCTTTAGGAGATTGTCCTATTTCTGCAGCTGTAGTTAAATCTTTAGCAGCTTTTCCAAACTTTTCAATGGTTAAATTATTTTTTTCTTGATTTGCTCTAAATATTTCAACTTTAATAGTTAATTCTGGGACAGTGACATTTTTTCTCTAGCATCTCTTTCTAGAATCCCAATGTGCTCCCTATATTGATTCTCTCTTTGCTGATATTCTCTAATTCTATATTCTAGTTGTTCTAATGCACGTTTATAGTTGTCTAGATTATTTTTAGAATTTATATAATCAACATTTAGCTTTCTGATCTGATCATATAATGACTCAGTATTTTTCCTAAATGCTTTAATACAGTAAGAGTCATCATATACCTCATTATCTGAGCTAGAAGTAGACATGTCCATTAGAGCAAATTCTTTTTCTATCTCCTCAGCAACTAGAGCTTGATTCCTTTCAACACTTTCTATCATAGAGCTCTAGTCCCATCCAATTCCATCAATTTCTTGCATAGCTACCATAGCCTTGGCCTCAGAATCCTCATTCATGCTCTCCTTCCTATAGCTGCTACCATTCTTTGGAGATCTGCATTTCCTAGTAAAGTAACCTTTCTTCCCACAGTTATAGCACTCCACCTTTGATTTATCAAACCCAGCTACATCAGAAGGATGAATGGAAATATTTTTCTCATATTTTTATACAATTGGTTGGCTCTCATGCTAAACAGGGACATATTCCATTTGATGTCCATCTCTTCCAAGCTCTGCTTACTAATTTAGGTTAAATCATCATGCAACATAGTGGAGCTATGAGGCCTTTGTGATGCAATGAATGCACAAGCAGTGTCAATACTAAATGTTGCAGGTCTTTCTTCTCCACTTGGTTGAACTGATCTTGAAGCAGTGGAATGTGTAGCAAAGGAAACCTCAATCCCACTGCTTTTGGAGTTTCTACTATTTTGTGAAATGAAGGCCATATTAGCAGGTGGATCAGCAAGTCCACTTGAATTTGTGGGAATGGTTCCTAAAGCTTTCATTTCATTGACAACTGACTCAAAAACCTTTAAGTTGTTGTAGATATCCTCAATGTTTTTGTCATCAATGTCATCCATGTTCTGCCAAATGGATTTGTAAACAAACCATTCTTTCTGAAGGCTATTGAGGAATCTGGCATTAACTTGCTCTCTTGAAACCTCTATGTCAAAGAAATCCAGTTGTGCAACAAGATCTTGAAGCCTATTATAGATAGAAACAATTGTCTCATCACCTTTAGCTTTAAATGAAGCAAATTGGTCTATCATTTGATTTTTCTTTTTCTTCTTGGTAGCTTCATTTCCTCTAAACCTTTTTCCAATAGCCTCCCAAAGTTCCTTAGCAGTCTTATGCTTCCTAAACCTTAACTAACGTCTATCGGGTAGGGCTAACAGCAAAGAGCTGTGAGCTCTGACATCATACCTTCTTGCTTGGATCTCCTTGTTTGAGACAGCAACAGACTTGGTCTTCTTTGCACTACCTTTGGAGCTTTCACCATCTTCCTTTTCTTTGTTCATACCATCATCTGCCACTTCCACTGGTGAATTGATCACCAATCTCTATGACTTCCCATAGGGCATAGTGTTCCATTTTGAGATATTGTTGAATCCTGAATTCCCACATTTCAAAGTTTTCAGGATCCAAAATTGGAAGTTTGAGGGCATTGTTGTTTGAGGATGAAAGAGTGTCTATAGTCATGATTGGTAATAGATGTGAGGATTGTGTTGTTCTTGGTTTAATCAAAGTTTCTCAACAAGCTCTGATACCACTTGTTGATCCCAAACTCAGATCTTAAACCTTAGCTTGTTTAAGGGTAGTGATAGCAAGAGTAAACTCAAACTGTCACTTAGAGAAACTTTGCTTATCACAAAGTAACTAAACAAGATGCGGAAAGTGTAAAACCCGTAAAAATAAGGTCATAATTTAATTCTATTTTCAATTATTTTGAAGTATTTTATAACGTTGAATATTATTATGTTTAACGGTTTAGTTGAAACCGATATTAAATATTATATTTTAATATTTTGACGAGCAACGAGGACTACTAGTGATCGCGATACCGACGGATGCCAAAATTTTTATATTTTATTATCGATCATTTTGATATTTAATACTTTCGACGATATCGTTTTAATTACGTATCGAGTCGTTATATTATTATTTTTCGTGTGCATTTAAACTTTAAAAAAAAAATATTTTTACGAAACCCGAGTCCCGTAAATATTTGTAAAATTGACTTTTAATCATTTCCCGGTTTTTAACTAATATTTACATTTTGGACAAAAACTATCACAAATTGGCAAAAACTACCCTAACCTTGGACTATATAAGGTTTTTCCACTTACACTTTTACACATATAATCATTTTTAAAATAAAAACAAAACCACTACACCCCTCTCTCTCTTGTTGCCATGTAACACCAAGAACACCACCACCTTAATCTTCAATTTTTTTGAATTCTTGTTTGAATCTTCAAAAACCAATCAAAGTCCCATCCTTATAACTCAAAGGAGCACATTTTGGTACTAATTTTAGCTACATGCATCAAGTTTTTTTTTTTTTTATTGTTAGGTGGAGATTTTGATCAAGCATGTGTTACTAGTGATGATCGAATGATGTTATTGAATGTTTTTGTTAAAAAGTTGATTTTTAATTTTTGGGTTTTTGATTTTGATGATGATACAAGTGTTAGGATTGGTTTATGGTTATATTAGGATGTTAGGTTGATGATAAAAATGATTGGTTTTGATCAAAAACATGATTTTGTGGGAGATTTTGAAAGGTGATTTTGGGCAGTAGGTTTGAGGCCATTTTCGAGGGTCTTAAGTCTGAATATAGGATGATATGATGAGATTATGTTGTAGAGAATTTCGTTAGCTTCGATTTGATATAAAGTAGACCTTCCAACTCCAAACGAGGTGGAAGATACACTAGTTTGATTTTCGTGTACCGGGAGACGAGTGTCGACACAATCCGAAAATTGTTGTCGATATTTGGATCGAATCTCGGGGACTATAAAATGAGTTTCAAAATGATTCAAGGGCTGTTCTCAGGCTCCAAGTTTAGCATTTTGAGTCTATTTTTAGAATCAAGTGGCGGTTTTACAAATGGAGTTGTTTAAAATGGTCAAAATGGTTTCGTAAGTCAAGGTCGCTAAACTGTCCGGATTTTGTGATTCAAAGATGAGTCGGGCAGGGAACTTTAGAAGTTAAATCTTTTGATGGGCTCTTGGGAGGACTTTCTACATATAGTAAGTGAGTTCTCTGAGTAGTATCATAAAAATTTGATGTGTCTAAGTATGGGAAAGTGGCTTGGACATTTGGTATGTTCCGGCAGATTTTTGTTAAAGGCATAGAAAATAAAATGAATATATAGGAGAGTGTAATAGTATCACTTGTATCGTTTTCTCTCGAGTTTGTCGTGATTTTATGAGTCGAGTTTTATATTCTTATGTATGGTTTATTTCTCGAGTCTATTATTAATGAACGCACCTCATTTGATAGGTTGTGGTTCTCGTGTTTGAAAGGCATCATCTATCGTCGGCGATCGTCTCATTACCACTATTGGCTAAGGTGAGTCTATAGCCTCGCTTTATACTAGTTATTAAATGATTTTAAACCCGCGAGGGGGAATTCATGTTTTTATAAACTTAGAACACAAGATTTTTATGGTATGCTTTGTCCCTCTATGAATGGACCCGTGGTTGCCTTTAAATTGCATTAAGTGATTGCCTTTGTTAAAACCTCAATTATGGACCGTTAATTAACCTATGATGGGTTAACCGCTAGTACAATTAATAGATCTATGGGGAAGCCGCCCCGGTTCAGTTTTTGTGGACTTGTCATAGAAGCTTAGGCCCGACCTCCACACTGTTTGAGCATATTGTATTGAGAAGTCAGATATACGGCAATGTACCAATAATCTGGAGGTAACCGACAATCAATTAATCTCTCGTCTTATTAGACTGATATGGGAGTGTCTAAGGGCTCGATTCCATGAGCTTATTGCAATTTATGCTATATACAATTATTATTGTTGATGCGAATTATTATTTGATGCTTATAAGCATGCCACAAACTTATAATCTTTGCTTGTGTTCAAATTGATTTCATAAACCTATAGATTCACTCGGCATTTTTGCTGATTGTTTTACTCACATGTATTTCAGGTAATCAAGAAGTGGAAGCTTGGAGGTCACGGGGAATGAAGTTGTGCACTGCTTTTGTTGTTCAAACTCTTTGATTTATTTATCGTTCCATTTTTAAAACAAACCAATATGTTGTTTTAACTTATCTTTTGGTAACGATTACTTGGGACTACGCTACTCTGACAAACGTTTTAGGAACGATAAATCTAAAACGTCTCTTTTCGAGTCGTTCTTTATAAATTATGTGTTGTTGTATCATTGTTTAGCACCCAAAGATGTATTCCGCTGCGTGTAAATTTGGGGGTGTTAAAGATTGGTACCAGAGCCATGAGTTATAGAGAACTAGGTCTTTTTCTAAAAACCTAAACTACAACTGTCGGTTTTATTTTTCAAAGAGTCGGTGCACATGATTTCGCGTGACTTCAGGTTCAAGCTACTTCTGGGATTACAACTTTAGTATACATTATTGTGTATGCCTTATTGCTAAGTATTTCTAAATAAATACTATAATCCTTTATCGATATATATTTATGTCGTTAAACTTTTCGATAAAAGTTTATCATTTATTAATGATTAACTTAAATAAATACAATGAATTTTAAGATCTTTCTGTATTTATTTTTGAAGTATTTAAATTGCTTTTATTGCAAAAATTTTATATTATGACCTTACATAACTTTATCTACGCGCGTTACTTTTATTGCTTAACCCTTTGAGATATCTATATAGATATCCAAATCGTCTTTCGGCTGTTTGTGCTTGGACGTCTTGAAACGTAGTCTCTTGACCATTGTGTAGCTCAATGTGTCCTTGTAATAGACTAACCGCTATTGTGTGAGTCACACATTTTGAAACACTTCCTATAATCGTGTTGAATAATATCATGGTTCTCATAATATTTTGTTGATTTTTATTATCGTTTTATACGACATGCGAAGATTTAATTCGTCGCCCATTTATATGTATCGACTCCGAAGTGTATTGTTCACTTATATCTCGGTAACGTCATCGTTATTTTATAAATCATCGTCTAGATTATGGCACTAGAATTGGAATACGACGTTACTTATATAAAATTGTATCATTTGTTTTTCATTAACCTCCTTGCTCCCGTAGTGTAGCATGTTAATGTTCCATTCTTTTCTTGTTATGTTTTGTGTTTTTGACAATCGTGGCACCAAGGAGATTTGCCTACATTGCATTTTGAAATCTAAATTACGAACGTCTTTCACCGTCTTGCTTCCTAAATTTCGTGTTGAATACCTTGAAGCATTTTCTGTCATTCATCATGCTATATTTTATTTGATGCTCATTACGAGATTTATTTTTCGTTGCTATAAAATCCACAACACATGTGTGTATATATGTATATATTTTGAGTTGTTAAGAAGTGTCGAAAAATACACTTTATGCAGAAACTGTAGGGGCAGTATAAACCGGTCAAAACTTAAAAGTAAAACCTGCGTTTTTAAAATAAAATAGTCAAACCTGCACAGAACTTGCAGGGGTATTTTGGTCATTTTACATTGGTTTTCAGGTCTCGGGTAAAACTAGAAAGTCGTCTGAAACATCGTTTTGCATCAAAATGCTTTAGACTCCGAGTCTTGGAGATGTTGTTTATCGGGTCAATTAATCGGTTCATATTAAAATTTAAATCTGATAGAAAATTCAGAACATGAGTTTTAAACGTTTCTAAGCAGTTTTGATTTCATTTGAGATTGTAAAATTTTAACGAATATTATTTTACAACTAACGAATACTAGTTGCATGTGAAAATGTTTAAAAATAAAAACATTACAATATTAACAATTACCGGATTAATGGTGTAATTTAAAAACGAATAACATACTTTCTTAAAAGCATGTTGTGTCGAGTATCTTACAAAGAATACACATGTGGATTATTTTATTCTTTTCATATATATGACTCATTTGTCATTCGATGTTATTTTATTTTCGTTTTCTTCTAACCTTCCACTGACTTGGGTTGAGTTTTGAAGTTTTGTCTTCACATTCTTCGTCGATATTTTATCGCGTGTCTCATGGCGTTTTCGTCTAAACCTTATAACCTTTTGAAACCTTAACAACTTGTAACCATTTCATTGGTTGTTTTACGAGCTACTATTTGCCACTTTTTGCAAACCTTTGACTACTTTATACGTTGTCATAATGTCACCTTATAAATAAATCTGATATTGTTTTACGATTAATTTCACCAATTATTTTTACTTTGGTCTTATAAAATACTTTTCGTAAGATTAAAAGTTGCTTATTAAGTATCTCACAAATTACTTGTATCCTATAAATTTATAAACTATTTTTAAATTCCATTTTACAAATGGCATGGTTTATATATAAACATAAGAAACGTAATACTTTTCGACGAAACTGAGCACTGCATTGCTATTCCTAAATTATACATGGCCTGATCACCTATGTCTAATTTAGATGGAGCCATGCTAGGCTGAATAGTAGTCAACTTAAAAATCTTGATAATAAAGAACTTTTTACTTGTAATTATGATAAAGATAAATAAAATGAAATAAATTGAAAAGAAGTTTTGAAAACTTTATATTTTATGCAAGTAGCACAATTTCTATGCATCCGCATATGTTTTCTTACCTTTTGTTAAACGAATTACGTGATTATAAGTACGTTTTTACTCGACAATCGTTTTTCCACTTGTTACTTCATTTTGTCTTATAACTGATTTCTTTTGACCGTTCGTTTAATTACTGACTGTTGATAAATGACTTGAAGGTCTCGACGTTTTATCCTTCCTTCTTGTCCAATCTTCTTTATACGACTGGGTAGATCTTTGGAATGTCTCCCCACGTGAATAATGAGTTATCATTAGAGTGATTTCCGTATATCCGGGATGACGTCCGTCACTCTCGTTTGTCTCGAAATCCACTCTTGTGAACCGTGCTTTGACTTCTCTCTTTAAACACTAACATCGTTCATTTGATTTGTTTTAATTACAAGTGATTATTAGGAATTTTCTTTGATTAAAATTTTTGTATGGATCTTATTTCCGATCATGTATCGACCACCGCTAAGTTAACGAGCTGATGTTTGTGAATCACCGACCGCACTAACAAAATTGACAACTTGTTTAATCTATTATTTCTTATCGTCTTACCATCGACGCCTTTATTTTATTATTCTCTTTAAGAATTCATACAACATCTGCTTCGTCCTCTTTTGTACCGCTGATTTCGTACTAATTGTTGACCATTATTTCCATTCGTATTCGTTTGTTATCTTGTCACATTTTGAAACCCGAATATATCGCATATTTATTTTGAAATAATAAACACCTTTATGTATTTCTACAAATTATTATAAAATTTTTATGGAACTTTTATACATTTTCCAATGATTTTCAATTATCGAAATAACCATTACAAAAAAAAGGTCAAATTTATACATCATATTTTGTATAACTAAAACTAATGTTAAAAATAAAATTATGTTCTACCTTTTGAACTAACTGACTTATCATACTTTATTTTTAATGTAATGAAATTACCGGTTTAATTTATATTCCTAACAATGATTTAATTTGGAAATTATATTTTCTACATCGTAACCATCAATATGAGTATAATTAATAAATTTACGTCATTCTTTCAAAGTTTCTTAAGACGACCAAATAAATTTTGAAACTATTTTACTTCTATTTTTGATGTATCATCTTTATCAAGAAAGTACCTCAACTGAGTTTTAAGGTAATACCAAATCCGGGACGGATAATTGTGACAAATGTTATTTTAATGATAATGTATAATTTATTCTTCGCTCTCATTTTTCTAGTATTGTGATTTATTATGTTTTAGGGTTACGTGAGTCAAGATCCCTCGTCAATCGTCAACCTTAAATCATTTTACCACATCTTGTTCGTTTATGCGTTTATTGAAGTCATTTTTATCTCGTTCTGTTCCTCGTATTGAAGATCACTATTTTATTTGAGTCTAAAATGAATCTCGGAAAGCAGTGTATAAGAAGAAACGATAAGTGTCACCAGGATTTATGTGTGTACTCGTGGAATGATTGAGGACCGAATCTCTTAATGAATGGAGTTAATAAATTCGTTACGACCTCGAGGAGTATGTTGAAGCCGACACCGCAAGTGGAAAGACTCTGGAGATCAAGTAGTTATTATCAAGAGTTCGTTCAAGGTTTTCTCGATGATTAACGATGGAAATCTATACTTGATGTTATTGTTCGACCTTTTATTTTTATGTACTTATGTGGCATGTGATCTAGTCAAATGATCGTAAGTTGTGAGAACTTGAGACGGCATCATCCGATGACGTCCGATCATGTAGAACACATATTATGTAATATCTTTATGACTTTCAACGACGATGTTTATTGAGACTTTAATGCGCGTTGGCGAAAGTGAGGCGAGTTGAGCGACGGGACGTCGCTCCCTTAAGGTGGTGATGATGTAAAACCCGTAAAAATAAGGTCATAATTTAATTCTATTTTCAATTATTTTGAAGTATTTTATAACGCTGAATATTATTATGTTTAACGGTTTAGTTGAAACCGATATTAAATATTATATTTTAATATTTTGACGAGCAACGAGGACTACTAGTGATCGCGATACCGGCGGATGCCAAAATTTTTATAATTTATTATCGATCGTTTCGATATTTAATACTTTCGACGATATCGTTTTAATTACGTATCGAGTCGTTATATTATTATTTTTCGTGTGCGTTTAAACTTTAAAAAAAAAATATTTTTACGAAACCCGAGTCACGTAAATATTTGTAAAATTGACTTTTAATCATTTCCCGGTTTTTAACTAATATTTACATTTTGGACCAAAACTATCACAAATTGGCAAAAACTACCCTAACCTTGGACTATATAAGGTTTTTCCACTTACACTTTTACACATATAATCATTTTTAAAATAAAAACAAAAGCACTACACCCCTCTCTCTCTTGTTGCCATGTAACACCAAGAACACCACCACCTAAATCTTCAATTTTTTTGAATTCTTGTTTGAATCTTCAAAAACCAATCAAAGTCCCATCCTTATAATTCAAAGGAGCACATTTTGGTACTAATTTTAGCTACATGCATCAAGTTTTTTTTTTTTATTGTTAGGTGGAGATTTTGATCAAGCATGTGTTACTAGTGATGATCAAATGATGTTATTGCAATGTTTTTGTTAAAAAGTTGATTTTTAATTTTTGGGTTTTTGATTTTGATGATGATACAAGTGTTAGGATTGGTTTATGGTGATATTAGGATGTTAGGTTGATGATAAAAATGATTGGTTTTGATCAAAAACATGATTTTGTGGGAGATTTTGAAAGGTGATTTTGGGCAGTAGGTTTGAGGCCAATTTCGAGGGTCTTAAGTCTGAATATAGGATGATATGATGAGATTATGTTGTAGAGAATTTCGTTAGCTTCGATTTGATATAAAGTAGGCCTTCCAACTCCAAACGAGGTGGAAGATACACTAGTTTGATTTTCGTGTACCGGGAGACGAGTGTCGACACAATCCGAAAATTGTTGTCGATATTTGGATCGAATCTCGGGGACTATAAAATGAGTTTCAAAATGATTCAAGGGCTGTTATCAGGCTCCAAGTTTAGCATTTTGAGTCTATTTTTAGAATCAAGTGGCGGTTTTACAAATGGAGTTGTTTAAAATGGTCAAAATGGTTTCGTAAGTCAAGGTCGCTAAACTGTCCGGATTTTGTGATTCAAAGATGAGTCGGGCAGGGAACTTTAGAAGTAAAATCTTTTGATGGGCTCTTGGGAGGACTTTCTACATATAGTAAGTGAGTTCTCTGAGTAATATCATAAAAATTTGATGTGTCTAAGTATGGGAAAGTGGCTTGGACATTTGGTATGTTCCGGCAGATTTTTGTTAAAGGCATAGAACAATAAAATGAATATATAAGAGAGTGTAATAGTATCACTTGTATCGTTTTCTCTCGAGTTTGTCGTGATTTTATGAGTCGAGTTTTATATTCTTATGTATGGTTTATTTCTCGAGTCTATTATTAATGAACGCACCTCATTTGATAGGTTGTGGTTCTCGTGTTTGAAAGGCATCATCTATCGTCGGCGATCGTCTCATTACCACTATTGGCTAAGGTGAGTCTATAGTCTCGCTTTATACTAGTTATTAAATGATTTTAAACCCGCGAGGGGGATTTCATGTTTTTATAAACTTAGAACACAAGATTTTTATGGTATGCTTTGTCCCTCTATGAATGGACCCGTGGTTGCCTTTAAATTGCATTAAGTGATTGCCTTTGTTAAAACCTCAATTATGGACCGTTAATTAACCTATGATGGGTTAACCGCTAGTACAATTAATAGATCTATGGGGGAAGCCGCCCCGGTTCAGTTTTTGTGGACTTGTCATAGAAGCTTAGGCCCGACCTCCACACTGTTTGAGCATATTGTATTGAGAAGTCAGGTATACGGCAATGTACCAATAATCTGGAGGTAACCGACAATTAATAAATCTCTCGTCTTATTAGACTGATATGGGAGTGTCTAAGGGCTCGGTTCCATGAGCTTATTGCAATTTATGCTATATACAATTATTATTGTTGATGCGAATTATTATTTGATGCTTATAAGCATGCCACAAACTTATAATCTTTGCTTGTGTTCAAATTGATTTCATAAACCTATAGATTCACTCGGCATTTTTGCTGATTGTTTTACTCACATGTATTTCAGGTAATCAAGAAGTGGAAGCTTGGAGGTCACGGGGAATGAAGTTGTGCACTGCTTTTGTTGTTCAAACTCTTTGATTTATTTATCGTTCCATTTTTAAAACAAACCAATATGTTGTTTTAACTTAACTTTTGGTAACGATTACTTGGGACTACGCTACTCTGACAAATGTTTTAGGAACGATAAATCTAAAACGTCTCTTTTCGAGTCGTTCTTTATAAATTATGTGTTGTTGTATCATTGTTTAGCACCCAAAGATGTATTCCGCTGCGTGTAAATTTGGGGGTGTTAAAGAAAGTAATGTTTAGCACAAGAACAAGTAGTGAAACAAACTGTAAGCTTTAATATATTAAACAATATACGTATAACTAAGATGGTATTAGGGTTTTACAACCTTAATGCATGAAATTAAATGGCAAGAAATATATATAAAATACAAAACCCTAGTGAGTCCTTTTATAGCATAAGAACTCTCATACAAGATAACTATTAAACAAACTAGGAAGGTATTTTGGACTTGTAATAGAAACGCTTCAATATCTCTTCCAAGTTTATCCAAGTAGCAGTGTCTTTGACTCCCAGCAGTGGGAATAGATCCCACTACCTTCAATATTGCAGCATGGGAAAGTACACTAGCAGTGTGAACTTTGTTTGTCACAGCAGGGGGAACTTCTCTTGAATATTTATTCCCAACATGCCCATGGTAATTTACGAGATTTAAGTATGCACGAGTCTCATAAATCGAAGTATTCTATACATCCTAGTTCCGACAAGATGTATCAAGATCTAAAGAAACTATATTGGTGGCCTAACATGAAGGCAATCATAGCAGAATACGTTAGTAAGTGTTTAACGTGTGCAAGAGTTAAAGCAAAGTATCAAAAACCATCCGGTCTATTGATACAACCAAAGATTCCAATATGGAAGTGGGAAAGAATTACGATGGATTTTGTGACTAAATTACCTAAGACATCAAATGGCATGACACCATCTGGGTTATTGTCGACCGTCTTACAAAATCTGCACGATTTCTTCCTATTAAAGAGATTGATAGTATGGAAACTCTTACGAGATTGTACATTAAGTAAATAATCTCTCAACATGGAGTGCCTGTATCTATTATCTCAGATCGTGATAGTCGTTTTGCATCTATATTTTAGGATCGATGCAAAATGCTTTAGGTACTCAATTGGACATGAGTACGGCATATCATCCACAAACAGATGGACAAAGTGAAAGGACTATTCAAACTCTCGAAGATATGCTTAGATCTTGGGTGATAGATTTTGGAAAAGGATGGAGAAACATCTACCTTTAGTAGAATTCTCTTATAACAATAGTTATCATGCTAGTATTAAAGCAGCGCCTTTCGAAGTACTTTATGGAAAAAAGTGTCGATCGCCTGTTTGTTGGGCCGAAGTTGGAGATGTTCAACTGACTGGACCAGAAATAATACATGAGACTATTGAAAAGATTGTTCAAATTCGACAACGATTACAAGCTGCACAAGATAGATAAAGGATTTACGCTAATACTATACCTAAACCTTTGGAATTTGCAGTAGGAGATCGTGTTATGTTGAAAGTTTCGCCTCGTCAAGGAATTATTTGATTTGGAAAGAAAAGTAAACTAAATCCAAGGTATATAGGACCATTCAAAGTAACCAAAATAATTGGCCCTGTGGCATATAAACTAGAGCTACCTGAAGAGCTTAGTAATGTTCACAATACTTTTCAAGTTTCGAATCTGAAGAAATGCTTATCTGATGAATCCCTCATCATACCGATGTAAGAACTTCAACTCGATGATAAGTTAAATTTTGTAGAAGATCTTGTAGAAATTATGGATAGAGAAGTGAAATGCTTGAAGCAGAGCCGTATCCCAATAGTTAAGGTATGATGGAACTCAAAGAGAGGACCTGAGTATACTTGGGAACATGAAGATCAAATTCGAGCTAAATATCCGCATCTATTTTCTTCTGTTACCCCTAGTTCTAGCTAAATCTCAGGACGAGATTTAATGTAAGGGGAAGAGATTATAACATCCAGTATTTTGACTAATGTAATATCTATGTTTATAAATAAAGAGGTGATTTTAATAAGAAATTTTTGCTTTTTATTATGATATGTGACTAAATTGTTGAATATATGAATACTCACTATCTCAATTATCACATACACATATGCCTATATGTTACATACACTATGTATATATGAAGTCTGAGTTCTAAAGATAACTGTATGTACAAATGATGAATAAGAACAACTCAAATACAACAAGGATACCCTAAATAACCCTATAAATCCCTTATAAACTAATATTCCAAGCAATATACTATAAAATAATTATGTACTATTATTATACACCTTATAATAATTCTAATCTACCATATAAAGAAAAGGTAAATAATCACAAAACACTAATATTCACTAATCACAAGCTAATTACAAGAAAATGACATAAAACCAAGATTAGCATATAAAATCCAATCTATAATGAATTAGACTCTAATACTTTGAAACAAATTATAAGACTCAACTAAGTATCATAAAATAATCGTACATTTATCTTAAACCAAGTTACAAATTATTATATCATAAAGTATAAGTTTTCAAAGCATAGAACCTTAAGCTTACTTAAATAACCATAGAATATGATCAACCTATATAAACCCTTAAACTAAGAAAGTAGAACTCATAGAAGTCATAAACATATCATATAAGACTTAGAATAAGCATACATTAATATACAAACCCTAATTACCCAAAATAGAAAGTCATTAGGCTTAATGATATAGAAACCTTATATTAAGAAATCTACATAGAATCATTACCTAGTCTTTTAGGACAACTCTAAAAATACTCATAGGAATTCATTAAGATTATAAGATTATGTTAAGACAAAGTACAAGTACCCTAATGCACAAGGTACAAGATTTCAATGCATGACTTGTAAATTAGGTCAAAATAGGTATTTTTGAATCTTTAGACATGTTTACCTACACTAAACCATTAAACCAAGTGTAAGAACTCTTTGGAAACTTAAGACACAATTTATAGGACCTAAATTAAGTTTACATCAGTAGCTAAGAGAATGATAATCACATTTACTAAGATTAAACCCTAGATCATTAGAAAACCCTAATCTAAAGTATACTTCCTAATTTCACATCAAACCTTTGTTAAACTTCAAACCAAAGACCCAAATCTATTAACGAATTTCTAAACCCTAATTAAGCCTTAATCATTCACTAATAACTTTCCTAAGTCCCTAATCACCAAAAACACAAACCATAAGTTACAAACCCTAAAATTAGGAACCGGTTTTGTATTTTGCCTCCAAAACCCATTTTCAAACCATTTCCCTATTTTACAAATTCAAATATCAGATATTTAGGACTTATAATATATTTTAGGAGTGGTTACAAGTAGGTGCATCACCTCCTTGCTTGCTACACATCACCATTCTCATCTAAATGTTGTCGTGACCCATTTCTAGCCACAAGTGAGGATTAGATTGAAGCTAGGGTCTAAGAACTTGTGTACAGATTCACTAGCCTTCATTAGTCACCTACCTATCCTTTTTACACATTTAGATGCCAAACTTGGAGCCTAAGTGTTGCCATGACTATAAATAGAGCCGTATGACATACTTGAAGACTTGCACCCCCAATTTCTTTGTATCCCCTACCCATTCTCCATTTCCACTTATATAAACGTCTTAGGACATACCACAAGACCAGAAACCAGGTCTATAAGGTATCCATTGAAGCCCTTGAAGCTTTGATAGCAAGTAGTGTTCATAGGAAGTCATAAGGAGCTATTTTTTAGCTACCTAGATAATTTCGATACTAAACAAGATTTAATCTTGCTATAATGAATTGTAAGACTTTTACAATTCCAAAATTATGTTAGAAATACAATCCAAAAATAACTAAGTCATTTCATCAATTTAAAAAAAAGTTATAAGCTAAAAATGTCTTAAAACCCTAGTTTTGTATTTTACATGAAATAATGACTTAAAGTCCATTTCAAGATCTATAATTCAGATAAAATGTTTTTATTGTGATTATAAATATGTTTTGAAACTTTGTTTTAAAATCCTAGATCATTTGGTACATTTTTGAAGAAGTTATATGATTTGTACAAGTATAGGGACCAAAACTGTCATTTTTGAAACTATTTGACATTTTGGGCCAAAAGTGTCATTTTATAAAATTTAAAGCTATAAGAATGAAAGTTGGAAAGTTTGAGATCCTAAGGCTAAATATAGAATGATTAAATTACAATATAATAAAACTATATACTTAAAGGGTTAAAAGTGTAATTATGCCAAAATATAACTATAAGGACTGTTTTTGCCGATATTGAAACTAAAGAACATAAAATGTAATAAAATATAATGTGTCATGTTAGTAGGGAGCTTTGTACAAAGATGTTCCATCTCGATATTACGTTCTGACTGAGTGGTTGAGTTTACGATTTAAAGTGCCCTCGCTCCTCAAACGTTTATAGAATGGCTTCTAAGTATAATGGCCCGAACAATGATACTATAATAACAAAATATAAGAATCAAAGAATAAATACATGAAATAATAAAAGATTGAACTCAGAGAGTATGACTTGATATATCTATATATTGTGTGTTAACTCAGATATTATGAGAAGGTTGTGATTGGGTATAGCTGATTTAATCAAGACTCTTTAGGCTAAGGTGAGTTCATAGCCTCACTTTCTAAATGTTTTGTAAATGTTTTTATAACCCGTGAGGGGGATATATTCTAAGTGTAAGGTTCTTTTCAGAACCAATAAAATGTACAGAACTGCGAGAACCACCTTTTATTCTTAATAATGCATATGTATTTTTCTTGTAATGTTTAAATTATACGTTTAATAATTGTTTTATTGTTATAAATTCGAGTATGATGTGAGATATGAACAGTGCACATGTGTTTTTATATTATCCATCGAGAAAGTCGTTATGATATAGACGAAACAAAATACATTTGCATGATCCTTGAATACATGACTCTAATGACCTAACACGATGAGAATCCATGCACGTCTACATTGTGAACTAACACGATAGAAATACATGTGCTTTTTAAGAGTAAAAGGCGGTTCTCGCAGTTCTGTACATTTATTTGGTTTTGAAAAGAACCTCACCCTATATGCTAAAACTAGAATACATGTGTTTTTAAATTGTTTTAACTATATGACTTTTAAATATAATATTGTGAGTTCATAGCCTCACTTTATATATGTTTTGTAAAAAAATTTAAAACCCGTGAGAGGGATATATGCTAAAACTAGAGTACATGTGTTTTTAAATTGTTTTAACTCTATGACTTTTAAATATAATATTGTGAGTTCATAGCCTCACTTTTAAAGTTTTATAAATGATTTGAAAACCCGTGAGGGGGATATATTTCTAAAACTGGAATACAAGTGTTTTTATATGATGCCTATATTAATATTGACACTACGTTTACTAGTTTCTGTTAAGCCCTTTTTTTATCGTGGGCCGCTAATCATTTAATGAGCGCTAATATTGTGAATAGTACTATTGGAGACTGACATCTCCTATCTAGGCAAGTCGCACTTGCTAGCAGTTAATGGTTCCTACCTAGGCTAAACACCTATGCTCTATTTTGCATTTAGGATAGTCCGGTAAGCTTCCTACCTAAGGGAAAATTTGTTCGGTTTTCCTGATAATGTCTAGTTGTGGGGTCATGAGCTAGTGCAATATGAATCGATGAATTTAAAAAGTTGGGTGTATAGTAATGTAGCCCTGGAGTCGTACTTGTATTCAAATATTATTTAAAAACCTATTGAATCAATCAATCATTGTGTTGACTGATAACGCCTAAATCCAACATGTTTTTAGGAGCGTTATCCGTACTTTTGTACATGTATATTGGTTAATTATATGATACTTTTGTGCATATTTGTGCCCAATTGTGTTTGCAAGTCTTTGTGTAGCCAATTGCAGAAATAGAGTATAAAACAACATAAAAGTGACGATTAGTACGAGTATGGAGAATCCTAGTCAAGTTCAAGACCCGTGTACAAGTTACAATCCTTTGAAGATTAATTTCGGGTGCAAGAACAAGTATTTCCAAGGAGCAAATAAAGATATTCAGCATGAAAGTTGCCACCATCAACACACATCCAACTTGCCACTGGCAAGAGTGAAGTTGCCACCATCACATGGGAGTTGAGTTGCCTCCATCATAGCACATGTTACCTCCATCATGAGTGAAGTTGCCACCAACATTTGTCTAGGCAAAAATGTGTCCACATTCATGCAAGCTCAAGGGACTCCATGCAAGAACATTCTAGACTTCCTTTCTATCCAAGCCAACCATTAAATTCTAGGGCCTTAACTAGCTTATAAATAAGACCCTTGGGGTCATGTAACTACACATCTATCAATATCTCTTAACACCTTTCAATCATCTTCTCATTACTACATCAAATAAACTCTCTCATCCTTGTCCAAACTCCCATTCCCAGATTTGAACAAGGTGGTTCTAGAAAAGTAAGTTTTTGAGTCCAATAAGCAAAGTTATCATCACGAAACTCTTAGGGATCATTACCCTAATCATTAGTAACATTTTTCTACTTTGTAAGACTCTTGATTATGACTTATAATACCTTTATTTCTGAGTTTATTTCATCATTTGTTATGAGTAGGTAAGTTTCATTCTACACTTGGTAGGATGATGTTTGTAGTATGAAGTGGTGGTTGTGATTGTGATTTATGTTTAATTCAATGTCAAGCCTTCCTATGATCCATTGATATTTATGTTTCATGTGACAATTGCTATCAAAACTTAGTTTGTTGGTAAAGATTTCATAGGTCGAAAGGGTTATTTTCTATCAACAAGTCATAGCCGGTTTGTCTATGATTGGCTATCTTTTGTATTGATCATTTCTTAAGAAGTTTTGATTATCAAGAAACATAATTATAAGTGTTAGCAAATTCGTGAAACGACCGTGAATCGAATGTGTTGAAATTGGATTAAGTCTTGAATTGAGTGATTGAGTCTAATGCTTGTTTTCCTTAACCAAGGTCTTGACGAAGATTAAAGCTTGTTTGAAAACAATAGATTGGATTATCCATCTAATTATCATAATCATATATGTTAACGTGTCGTCACAATCATACCACTACGAATGCTCAAACTAGTATTTACCAAGTGTACCTTTAATCATATTATTAACCTCATCATTTTACTTGTTATTTGTAGGGGTGAGCATGGTTCGGTTTGGTTCGCTTTTGTATAAAACCAAAACCGAACCAACAAATTTCGGTTTTTGATTTTTAGGAACCATTCGGTTTTGGTTTTGTGTTGGTTTGGTTTTTTGGTTGTCAATTTACTTTCGGTTTGGTTTTTCGGTTTTTGGTTTCTATATGATTTATCGAGCTTCGCTTTTATAAGTCGATTTCGAATATACCATAAACCGACACGTTAAAAGCTTTAAATAAATAATAACAAGAAGAAACACAACATTAAGAATAAGGAAAAAGTACCATATAAAATCCTAAAAAAAATCATTAATGCGTATAAATCAACACAATAGCAACGATAAAAACCTAATTAAGAAAACAACCTAAAAGAAAACTTATTATTTAGTCATGTTCACTAAGCATATAAAGAAATGATTAGTTATTAAACATGATATAATTAATCTAGCGTAGCATATTCATCGTCCATTAGTTTTGATGTGAACTTATATATATATTCTCATGTCTATAGAGATCGGTTCTGTTTATATCGGTTTTGTTTAATGCTAAAACCAAACCGAACCAAAAGCTTCGGTTTTTTAAAATGCAAAAACCCAACCATCGGTTTTTTAGGTTTTGGTTCTTCGGTTTTTTCGGTTTAGGTTCGGGTTTTCGGTTTCTTGCACACCCCTAGTTATTTGCTTGCTTACAATTGCTACAATCAACGATTATAGTTTCATTTTAGAATAATCATAGGTTTTCCGAATCCCCGTGAACGATCTCGGTATTACCAGATAAAAGCTATACACAAACGAAAGGGTTATACTTGCCCGTGCGTTTTTAGTCAATCCGATAATTCGTGTTTATAAATTTAAAACTTGTTACTAACCCCACGCATCAAGTTTTTTTGGCGCCGCTGACGGGGATTTGATTGTGTTCTTAGTTCCAAAATCATCCTATAGTCAAACCCATTGTAGTGTCCTCATGGCAAACAAACCCAAAAATCAGAAAAGTAAAAAAAAGTATAATTTATGACAGGAGAGTATTGCCGCCGACAACACTCTCCTGCCGCCGGCAAGAGCACCAGAGAAGCCCCTTTGTCGTACGGCAAGGAGCTCCTGCCACCGGCAAGCCCCAACAGCAATCAACTTGTCGTCCGGCAAGTCAGTCCTGCCGTCGGCAAGCTTCAACAGAAGCTTGATTGCCGTCCGGCAACCCTTTCCTGCCGCCGGCAAGGTTCCCAGACCCTAAAAAAAATTATGTTCTTATTTTGTTTGGTTTATTTAATTTCCTATTTACATATTTTCTTATTAGTTATATTTTGTTTGTTTTTGTTTTTCTTACTTGTAATCCTTTTCAGAAGTCATTCAAGACTTGAATGAACACACGTTCTTCCAGTCAAGAATTGCTTAGTCCATACACCGATCCCGAACATTATATTCACCAATCTCGAAAGAAAAACCGCAAGAAACACCCCTTTGTTTCTTTTGAAAACCGAATCTCAAAAACCAAAAACCCACCATGTGATAATCTCTTATACGCCTTTGTCGTCTACAACCCATTTAACGATCTACCATTTCCAATGGCCGACGATCAATCAATGTGGGCAGCCAACCGAGTAGTAGCACCTACCTCCGAGGCTACTATTGTTCAAGTTGAGCTTGGAGAAAACTTTACCGTGAAAGGTCATCACCTTTCAATGATCAAAGACCGCCAATTTGACGGCCGTGCGAGAGCCGATCCGCATAGGAACATATTCGAATTTATAGAAATAAGTGGCATGTTCCGTTATGGAGCCGACGTTAATGTAGACGCCATAAAACTCAAACTCGTCCCATCATCTCTATCCGGAGATGCAAGAGTTTGGTATAATGAGTTGACGCCCGGTACCATTGAAACATGGGAACAAATGAGAACCGCTTTTGTTAGCCGTTTCTTTCCACCCGCCATGTATGAAAGACTCATGGGAGAAATCCGAGGTTTCGCCCAACTTCCACAAGAAACACTCATTGGTGCGTGGAATCAAATGAAAGACCTACTTCGTAGTTGTCATGGACATGGTTTATTAAAAGGAACCATCATCCAAATCTTTTATCATGATCTCAATGAACCGACGCAAGCAATCCTTGATGCCGGTGGACTCTTTCTCTATAAGACTCCCAACGAAGCATATCAATTGCTCGAGGACCGAGTTCTCTTGAAACTCGATTGGTCCAAAGATAACTGAACCAAACCTTTCAAGAAAACCGTTGCTTTCATTGAAAGTGACGAAAATTCCAAACTCATGGAGAAGATGGACGCTCTCACATCTAAATTCAACTCGCAATTCAAAACCATCAAAGACGAAATTAAGGAGATGCTATGCAAATGTACTCTTTGCGGAGGACCACACCATCCACGGCGTGTGATGATACACCAATAAGAGAACCGCCACAAGAAGCAAACTACGCCCAAGGAGGATACCGAGGAAGTGGTTATCGAGGTAACTACTACGGTAGAAATTCCGGCATATGGCGTGAGTATCCCAAAAACGAAAATCGTAGCTCACAACCCCGTGAGAACGATAATTCCGGTCCATCAAACGAAAAGAAACCCGAAGAGTCGACCCAAGAGAAAACGTTGTTAGCTTTCATAGAATCCCAAAAATCGACAAACACGTTCATTAAGAACCAATTCTTCGATCTCAAAGCCAACATTGAAAGAGGACAAAGACACCACACCGCAACCATTAATGATCTCAAAACCAAACTCGATCGAATCACCGATCAATTAGCCAATCGACCAAGTGGTTCGCTACCAAGCAACACTCGAACAAACCCAAAACCATCTATGGATAAACCATACTTCCCACCACCCGCCCGTAATGAACATGTGAATGTCGTATTCACAAGAAGTGGGCTGAGTTATGATCCACCACAAAATCCGAACACCAATGCTCCCACTTTCACCGATGAAAGTGAAGACGAGGCCGATGAGCCCGAGAAGGAAGAAACCGTTCCTCCTTCCAAACCCAAACCATTCAAACCACACCCATTCCAATACCAACACCGAAGGCGTATACACCAAAAATTCCATATCCTCAACACCTACGAAAAGAAAATATAGAGGCTCGTAATGCCAAATTTCTTAAGATGATCAAGGAAGTTAAGATCAGCGTTCCACTTGTTGATATCTTAACCGGCATGCCCAACTATGGGAAATTCCTCAAAGATCTTGTGAGCAACCATAGTAAGACGGAGCAAATCTCTGCTGCGTTTCTAAATGAAGAATGTTCTGCAGCCTTGCAAAGCAAACTTCCACCAAATCTCGGAGATCCGGGAAGCTTTCTCATAGCATGCACCCTAAACAACAATGTAGAATGTCACGCCTTGGCCGATCTAGGCGCAAGTATCAATCTTATGCCATACTCATTATACAAGAATCTTTCAAACAATACTTTGAAACCAACGAGTATGAGTATACGTTTGGCTAACCACACCTACCAATATCCCATTGGGATATCCGAGAACATGCTTGTTCAAGTTGGCAAATTCATATTTCCCGCCGACTTCGTAATCCTTGAGATGGAGGAAGACCATCAAGTCCCTCTCATTTTAGGACGACCATTCTTGCACACCGCCGATGCTATCATTCGTGTAAAGAATAAAGAACTCAACCTTGGAGTTGGTGATGATCGAGTCACATTCTTAGTCGATAAATCTATGCAACGCTCCCATTCCAATGATGACACATGCTTCCGTGTGGATGTTATCGATGAAGTAACGGAAGAAGAGTTGGACGCATTTCCTGATGACAACGTACCATTCCAAACAACTTTGGAAAAGATTAGCGATACCGATCATGATTGTGAATTCGAAGAATTCATGGCCCTCGATTCCGAAGTAACTCTCGAAGAAGAGGAAAACAAGCCGTTTGAAGTTTTGCCTTTGAAATCGAACTTTATAGTTCACAAATCTATTCATAATCCACCGACGGATCTGGAGTTGAAACCTCTTCCCGAACATCTCAAGTACGATTATCTAGAGAAGGACTCACTCCTTCCGGTGATTATCTCAGCCAAGCTCAAGGAAGATGAGAAGGAACGTCTCATTTCTATGCTCAAAAACCAAAAAGAATCATTTGCTTGGAAAACATCCGATATACCGGGTATTAGCCCATATTTTTGCAAACACAAGATCAATCGTGAAGACGATGCCAAACCCGTTATTGAGAGGCAACGTCGACTTAACCCAAACATGAAGGAGATAGTAAAAGCCGAAATCATCAAACTCCTTGAGGCAGGAATCATCTATGCCATAGAGGATAGTCCTTGGGTTAGTCCTATTCATTGCGTTCCTAAAAAAGGAGGAATGACTGTTGTGACCAACGAAAATAACGAACTTGTTCCTACAAGAACCGTTACCGGTTGGCGTGTGTATATTGATTACCGCAAATTGAATGATGTCACACGAAAAGATCATTTTCCTCTACCATTCATGGACCAAATGTTGGAAAGACTATCGGGGAACAAATTCTTTTGTTTTCTCGATAGATTTTCCGGATATTTTCAAATACCTATCGAACCATCCGATCAAGACAAGACCAATTTTACGTGTCCTTTTGGAACATTCGCTTATAGGCGTATGCCTTTTGGTCTTTGCAATGCACCTGCGACTTTTTAGAGGTGTATGATCGCAATCTTTCAAGACATGATCGAAGTATCCATGGAAGTTTTCATGGATGATTTCTCAGTCTTCGGAAACTCATTCGAGTCTTGCCTTTTTAATCTAGAGCGCATACTCATCCAATGCAAACAAGCTCATCTCGTTCACAATTGGGAGAAATGTCACTTTATGGTGACTGAAGGAATTGTGCTTGGACACAAAGTCTCCGGAGCCGGATTGGAAGTAGACAAGGCCAAGATCGAAGTGATATCCAAATTACCACCACCCACTAACGTTAAAACCGTTAGAAGCTTTCTAGGTCATGCGGGATTCTACTGCCGATTCATAAAAGACTTCTCCAAAATCGTTAGACTGATGACCAAACTCCTTGAAAAAGACATAGTTTTTTATTTCAATGAAGAATGCATAAAGGCATTTGACAAGCTTAAAGACAAGTTAACGAATGCAATGATCATGGTTTCACCGGATTGGTCGCGACCGTTTGAACTTATGTGTGATGCAAGCGATTTCGCTGTAGGAGCCATATTAGGACAACGCGAAGGAAAACATTTCCGTCCTATACATTTTGCGAGCAAAACTCTAAATAGCGCGCAGCTCAACTACACGATCATCGAGAAAGAACTACTTGCCGTATTTTTTGCTTTCGACAAATTCTGATCCTATCTCGTGCTGTCGAAAATGATTGTATTCACCAGTCATTCCGCGTTGAAATATATATTCTCAAAACAAGATGCTAAGCCGCGTCTTATTAGGTGGATTTTACTACTCCAAGAATTTAACATCGAAATCCAAAACAAGAAAGGAGCTGAAAACGTCGCAGCCGATCATTTGTCGTGACTTGAACATCCAAACATGGAAGAGTTAAGGGATGAAGATATCGACGATTGTTTTCCCGATGAAAATCTTATGAAAATCTCTACGGATGAATCTCCGTGGTTTGCAGATTTTGCAAATTACCTCGTTGGAAGAATTCTAAGAAAAGGTTTAACCTATCACCAATGATGTAAGTTCTTTTCCGACCTAAAACACTATTTCTGGGAAGATCCCTATCTTTTCAACGTATGCCCCGATGGCATGATTAGGATATGTGTTTACGGCACAGAAACAAGAAATATCCTTGATGAATGTCATCATGGCCCTACTGGGGCACATTATGGTCCTTCCACCACCGCGAAAAAAGTATCCGATGCTGGTTTTTATTGGCCAACAATTTTCAAAGAGGACTATACTCTAGTCGAAAATTGTGATGCTTGCCAACGTACTGGTAGCCTCTCACGAAGAGATGAGATGCCTCAAAACAACATCCAAGTTAGCGAAATATTTGGCGTATGGGGAATTAATTTCATGGGACCCTTTCCTAAATCCCATAAGTTCGAATATATCTTAGTCGCTATTGATTACTTGTCCAAATGGGCAGAAGCTGAGGCTTTACCCACAAATGATTCACGAGCGGTAATCAATTTTCTAAAAAAGCTTTTCTCTCGTTATGGAATGCCGAAAGCTTTAATTAGTGACCGAGGTTCCCATTTTTTCAACAAACAAATGGAGAGAATCTTAAAGCGTTATGGAGTCACCCATCGCTTTGCAACCGCGTATCATCCACAAACGAGTGGACAAGTTGAAAATACCAATAGAGCCTTAAAACGAATACTCGAAAAAAACGGTTAAGGACAATCCTTCTGTTTGGTCAAGGAAACTTGACGACGCTCTATGGGCTTTCCGAACAGCTTATAAGACACCAATATGCACAACACCTTATCGTTTATTGTACGGTAAAACGTGCCATTTGCCCTTCGAAATCGAGCACCGTGCTTATTGGGCATTGAAAAGCTGTAATCCCGATCTCAAAATCGTTGGAAAAAACCGATTCTTGCAACTGCATGAACTCGATGAATTAAGACTCCAAGCTTATGAGAATTCGAAATTATACAAAGCACGTACCAAAGCTTATCACGACAAGAAACTTCGAATCCGAAAAGAATTCAAGAAAGGAGATAAAGTTCTCTTGTTTAATATGCGCTATAAATTCAAAGCCCCCAAGCTTAAACAAAAGTGGTACGGTCCTTTTATAGTAAAACATGGATACCGTCCGGTTATGTTGAATTGTATGACAAGAGTGGAGGAAGTTTCATTGTTAATGGACACCGTGTTAAATTATACCATGAAGAGTGGAGTGAACATTTTCCGCTCAAAGAAAATAAAGAAAACTAAAAAGAAATACGAGTCCGGCTGATGACTCAATAATAAAAAATAAACGCTTCTCGGGAGGCAACCCGTGTGTTTTTAAAATTTTAAGTTTTTAAAGTGTGATTTTCCTTTTTAAATAAATTTATGCTTACACCCCACAATTTTTTTAACCAATGTTTTGCTTAAGTGTGGGGGGTGTAGCATGTGTCGCTTTTATAAAAAACCTATAGAAACCCAAAAATAGAGTGTTTTTTCGTATTTTTGTGTGTTTTATCTTTTTTGTAGGTACCGCAAGTTGAAGGCGAAAACAAAACTCTTGTATGATGCATGATATGCCCGTAATTATGGTTTTTCTCTCATTCCCTTACTTTTGTTCAGTTTTATCACATTGAGGACAATGCAAAACTTAAGTGTGAGGGGGTTGTAGGGAAATCGAGAAAAAGATGCTTAATTGCCATATTTTTGGGCTATTTTAAAACTTTTGTTCTTGTTTTGCCCTCGTAAATAGAAAGTTTCAAGCAAATGTATATAAATAATAAAGAAATTATCCAATCGGTAATTTTTGAAAATTTGAGACATATTTTTGTGTCAAACTTACCCAAGTCAAAGTCTTATATAATAGTAGAAGAAAAATCCAAAAAAGGAGAAAGTTGCAAGTTCCATGTTTGTCAATACAACATGAACTTTGTAAGTATGTTGATCCATGGCTAGGAGTTTAAGCCAAGAAAAAAAATATATATAGAAAAAAAAGAGAAAAAGAAAGAAAAAAGTCAAAAAGACAAATAAATAGCCAATGAGCTATAATGTTATGAAGTTGAAGGAAGAAGAAGAAATAAAAGGTATCGATTAGCCAATGTGCTAAGTCGTGATACATGGTGCTTCAATTCATACGTTATTAGTGTAGTTAGAAATAAAAGTCTTTCTAGATTTTTATGGGTATTGACTTTATATCTCAAATTTTCAACCCTAAAAACTTAACTCGATGAGTTTTATGGTGTACTTGTACTTGGTAGACTTGCATCAAATTTTTGTAAAGATACATGTACCTTTGGATTTAATTTTCTTTTCTTCTTGCTTGAGGGCAAGCAAAACTTAAGTGTGAGGGGATTTGATAACGCCTAAATCTAACATGTTTTTAGGAGCGTTATCCGTACTTTTGTACATGTATATTGGTTAATTATAGGATACTTTTATGCATATTTGTGCCCAATTGTGTTTGCAAGTCTTTGTGTAGCCAATTGCAGGAATGGAGTATAAAACAACATAAAACTGAAGATTAGTAAGAGTACGAAGAATCCTAGTCAAGTACAAGACCCGTGTACAAGTTACAATCCTTTGAAGATTAATTCCGGGTGCAAGAACAAGTATTTCCAAGGAGCAAATAAAGATATTCAGCATGAAATTTGCCACCATCAACACACATTTAACTTGCCACTGGCAAGAGTGAAGTTGCCACCATCACATGGGAGTTGATTTGCCTCTATCATAGCTCATGTTGCCTCCATCATGAGTGAAGTTTCCACCAACATTTGTCTAGGCAGAAATGTGTCTACATTCATGCAAGCTCAAGGGACTCCATGCAAGAACATTCTAGACTTCCTTTCTCTCCAAGCCAACCATTGAAGTCTAGGTCCTTAACTAGCTTATAAATAAGACCCTTGGGGTCATGTAACTACACATCTATCAGTATCTCTTAATACCTTTCAATCATCTTCTCATTACTACATCAAATAAACTCTCTCATCCTTGTCCAAACTCCCATTCCCGGATTTGAACAAGGTGGTGCTAGAAAAGTCAGTTTTTGAGTCCAATAAGCAAAGTTATCATCACGAAACTCTTAGGGATCATTACCATAATCATTAGTAACATTTTTCCACTTTGTAAGACTCTTGATTATGACTTATAATACCTTTATTTCAGAGTTTATTTCATCATTTGTTATGGGTAGCTAAGTTTCATTCTACACTTGGTAGGATGATGTTTGTAGTATGAAGTGGTAGTTGTGATTGTAATTTATGTTTAATTCAATGTCAATCTTTCCTATGATCCATTGATATTTATGTTTCATGTGATAATTGCTATCAAAACTTAATTTGTTGGTAAAGATTTCATAGGTCGAAAGGGTTATTTCCTATCAACAAGTCATAGACGGTTTGTCTATGATTGGCTATCTTTTGTATTGATCATTTCTTAAGAAGTTTTGATTATCAAGAAACATAATTATAAGTGTTAGCAAATTCGTGAAACGACCATGAATCGAATGTGTTGAAATTGGATTAAGTCTTGAATTGATTGATTGAGTCTAATGCTTGTTTTCTTTAACCAAGGTCTTGACGAAGATTAAAGCTTTTGAAAACAATAGATTGGATTATCCATCTAATTATCATAATCATATATGTTAACGTGTCATCACAATCATACCACTACGAATGCTCAAACTAGTCTTTACCAAGTGTACCTTTAATCATATTATTAACCTCATCATTTTACTTGTTATTTGCTTGCTTACAATTGCTACAATCAACGATTATAGTTTCATTTTAGAATAATCATAGGTTTTCCAAATCCCCGTGAACAATCGCTATACATAAACGAAAGGGTTATACTTGCCCGTGCGTTTTTAGTCAATCCGGTAATTCGTGTTTATAAATTTAAAACTTGTTACTAACCCCATGAATCATTGACTTTAAGGCATATATTTTAGGTGAATGAGGACTAGCGGGCTGCGGATGGTGATTGATAGGTGTGTAAACACCCATCCTTTTTACCACTTAATTACAATAATAACCGAGCCAAAACGTGCATTTTATGTCATTTATGTCGGAATTATGCGTGGTTTGTGTTTTTGTTGTGATTTAGGACGAAAAGGTGAAAAGTGGAGAAAACACGGGCATTCATGGGCTTTTATTGAAGAAAAAGATGAAAGACGAAGTCAAGAAGTCAAGAGTGCAAAAAGAACGGAAGTCCAAGACCAATTTTGAAGATTTATCGAAGAAAAAGTCAAAAGACGGAAGTTTACTAAAAGCCGAAGAACTCAAGTCTTATTTATTGAAGAATTAAAAGACGAGTTTAAAGAAATCCTGAGCCAAAAGTCATTAAAGTCCAAGATTAACAAAAGATTAAGAAGGGAGGGACTTAATGGTGCAATTAAGAAGAAATGAAGGAGGGGAGGAAGCTTCCTAAGCATTCCCTAATCCTCCCCTATATATAGTCATTAGATAAATCATTTTCATGTTGTTGGCTAAGGTGACAATTAATCTTCCACCTTTTAATTACTCGCTCTTTAAATTCATGTCATTTTAAATACTTGTCTTGCACTTTTAATACCTTTTAATTCCAAGTAAGTGTTCTTTAATTTTCTTGTTTTAATCTCTCAGCTACCTTTCTTTCTTTGCTTGATCTTTATGTTTGCTTTTTGTGTTTCTTATTTGATTAAAGGTTATGTTTTTATGCTTTTGATTGTTTTGGTTTATTGATTCTTATAGCTTATTTGTGTTTATCTTTAAGTTTCTAAAGTTTTTATAAAAGTTATTTTTATATAAAGTTTGTTTTTCGTAAACCTTTTTCTTTTCGTGTTTTAAAAGTCTTTAAATTGTAGCTTATTAGCTTTTTCTTATACGTGTTTGCTTAGGATTTTAGTCTAGTGCTTATTTGATTTATAGCTTATTTGTTGTGCTTATTTTACCTTCTTGTTACTGTATTCCGACCATACCAGTCAGAAAAGGGTTTCACATTCCGACCATAGCACTCTTTTGCTTGGTCGGAAAAGGGTTTGACACATTCCGATCTAGGGTAAGCTTGGTTATTCCGATCAGAAAAAGGTGACAGCATTCCGATTGGGAGACCACTCCTTATTCCGATCAGGGTTTGGTTCTCCACATTCCGATCTAGGTGATTGTTTTGTTATTCCGATCTAAGGTTAGAATACATTCTGATTTGGGTTGTTTGGATATTCTGATTTGGCCATTGGTGAGAGCATTCCGATTGGTATTCCGATCAACATTCCGATCTGGAGGTAGGTTTATTATTCCGATTGTGTTCCGATCGGAATACATTCCGATCAGGTTTGTTATTTTTCTATTTCGTCTTATTTTATTTTTAAGTTCTCATTTTTAATACTTTGTCAAATTTTAATTTTCGTCACGCTTTTAAATTCCCGTCATTTAGTTATTTACTTTTCAAAGTTTTAATATTGCACCCTTTCTTTTAATTAGACTTAGATTTATTTTAACGCCTTTTACTTTAACGTCATTTACATTAATCGTTTTGCACTTTTAATATACTACAACGGCACAACTTTTGTTTCACCAAAATCAATAGAGTCGCACACTAAACTCCTTTTTCAATTCGAAGAGACATACTTAAACGAATCTTTTTAATTAGGTAAAAACCTAGTTATTAAATGGCGCCGCTGCCGGCTCTTTTCGTAAAGATTAACGGTTTTCTGTGAAAGACGCGTTGCTTTTTGGGATCCGTTCACTTGTGAGCGTTATTTTCTTGCTTAAAAAATTCAAAAAACCATAAAAATTAAAAATTGTTAAAAATCCATAAAAATTAAAAAATTCTCAAAATCCAAAAAGATTCTATTTTTATTGTGTATATATATTGTATTTACGTTTGGTTTCTTTTTCTTTTGCATTTTCAGGTGTATGCGTACTAGATCTTCTAATTATCAGGAGCCCGAGACTCGAGAAGATTTAAGTATGTCAGGTGTTAACAACAACAATAATCCACCGCACCTCAACAATAACAACAATGTTCTTCCACAGCCCGATCTTCGGACAATGGAGGAGCTTTGTCAACCTACCATGTTTGGACGAGGAGGACCGATTGCGCCGATGCAAATCACGGCTCCGGAGTTTTCGTTGAAGCACCACATGATTCAGCAAGTGCAAACTAACCCATTCCGTGGATTGCCTGATGATGATGCCAACAAACACCTCGACAAGTTAATTACAATCACTCAAAGCATGAAGTGCACCGGTGCCACAATGGATGTTCTTCGCCTACAACTCTTTCCACATACTTTATCACACCACACCGAGAAATGGTTTGATCGTCTTCCAAAGAATTCAATTCACACTTGGGATGACATGACTCAACGCTTTTTATCGCGCTACTTTCCACTATCCATGGTCACGAGCCTTCGCAATCAAATCAGCGGTTTCATGCAAGACCCTGATGAATCTCTTTTTGATGCTTGGGAAAGATATAATGTCTTGATTGATCGATGTCCAAACCACAACATGCTCCCTGTGACCCTAATTGATACTTTCTACAACGGTTTGACTTTTCGTGATCGTGATACGATTAATGCAGCCGCCGGTGGCACATTTATGAAAAGAAGACCCGAGGAGTGTAGAGAGCTAATTGAGAACATGACTACTCACCACAAAAACTGGGATTCCTCCGCTTCTTCAAGGAACAACCCGGGAGTCAATGTTTCTTCCACTTCAGCAAGCCCTGATATGACCGAATTCACCCGCATGATGACCGAAATGAACAAAAGTATCTTGCTTCTCGCTTCAAATCAACAACAACAAGTTAAAGCGATTGCACCTTCTTGTGAAACATGCGGCGGCCCACACTCATACACCGATTGTCCTTCTACACAAGGAAATCCGGAAAATGTGTATGCAGTTTATGGTAATTATTGACCGGAAAATTACCAAAACCGACCTCAAGGGGATCGAAATTTGCTGAGTTACCGGTCCAACAACTACCTTTCACCCGGTTTTTCTCCTCAAAACCAAAATCCCGCCAACAACTACAATAGAAGCAACCAAATCCCACCAAGAGCTTCTAATCCTTATCACCCACCCGCTCAACAAGCCCCACCCATTAATCCGGATGTTGAAGCCATCATGAGAACCCAAGGTGAGCAAATCAAGAATCTACAGAGCCAAATTATCAATCTGAAAGGAGATATTACCAAGCAAGGAAATGACCTTAGATCCGAGCTTCGCGATAATATCCAATCCTCCTTCAACAATCAAACAAATGATTTGAAGAATATGCTTGCTAGTTTCTTGCCCGCCGCTCAACCCTCTTCTTCGAGTTCTCTACCTTCAAACACCGTCACCAATCTGCAAGCAAATGTGAGTGCTATTACTACCCGTAGTGGAATTACCATTGTCGATTCACCTATCCCGCCCCCATCATCTACACCTCCTCCACCACCATTTATCCCTACTCCTCCTACACCTAGTATTAGTGCACCATTACCGTCTCCGCCTCGTCATGACGATGTACCTAGGAAGGAAACTTCAACATCTCAACCTTTACCACCTTCAACTTCACCACCCAAACCCATTATTCCATATCCTTCTCGCTTAGGCAAGACCAACGAGCTAACCAAGAATGACTGTCAAGTGGCAAGCTATGTGAAGATGCTCTCTCAAATGAACATCAACATTAGCCTTGTTGAAGCACTTTTCCACATGCCGAAATTTGTTAAAGCATTTAAGGAATTGCTTAACAAGAAGGAGAAGTTGATTGAGCTCGCCAACACACGCTTAAATGAAAACTGCTCTATAGTTATTCTTAAAGAACATCCGGAAAAGCTTGGAGATCCCGGTCGTTTTGTGTTGCCTTGCATCTTCAACAAAACCGAAGAATTTACTGCCCTAACTGATCTCGGGGCCAGTATTAATCTTATGCCTTTGAGTGTTTGGATAACACAATCATTACCCGACCTTACTCCAACAAAGATGACTCTTGAACTTGCAAATCGCACTCTCGCTTACCCCGTTGGTATTGCCGAAGATGTGTTCATTAAAGTTGGCACATTTACTTTCCCGGTCGACTTTGTCGTTGTTGATTATGAAATGGACCCTCGTATTCCTTTAATACTTGGTCGGCCATTCTTGAGAACCGGACGAGCTTTAGTCGATGTTGCTGAAGGCGAGTTAATCTTAAGATTCGGGAATGATGCACAAGTTTTTAAAATGGGGAAGCTTACAAGCAAATCCTATGGACGAGAATCTGCGAATATGATTAATGTGCTCGATGATTTTTTCATCTACAACAATCCTCCATTCGACTCTTGCATTGACAATCCACTTTTTCAAGATGATGTGGATGATTCTCTCTCCAATTTGGAACCTTCTCCCATTTATGATTCTCCACCGATCTTTGATGCTTACGATGATGAGTCTAGCTCAGAAACGGATGATTTTGATGATTGTACTTCCGAGTATCTCGATCTGCCCACATACGATGATTTTGATGAGGCCGATACTCTTTCGAGTGATTCTTCACATGATGAAGATCCTCCGTCATCCATGCTTGATCCTACTTTGGATGATTACTCTTTTGAGGAAGACTTCTCTACGTTTCTCAACACTTACTTCCCTCATGAGAGTGATGCTCCTCCTTTAGAATTTGAAGATTATCGTCTTGATCCTACTTTGGATTTGAAGAACATTCTTTCAAAGGAGAAGAAACCGGTCGACACCAATATCCGCAGCACATATGATTTAACACCTCTTTGTCCACCTTCTGAGGACGAGGTTGTGCATCTTCTTCGCGGATCTTCTTCACACTCTGCTAAGCCTGAGTGCTATTTTCCCTTAAAGGAAAAGGTGTTCGACCCTGGTATTGATATTCTTCAGCCATCTCAGTATCCACCTGATGAAATAAAAGGAAAGATCTTTGGAAATATTGAAGATATGCTTGCACCACTTCACCCTTGCTTCCACCGTGCTCCATCGCTGCTTAAGGGAACCTTGCCTACTCTTCTTTGGCTTGCCTTGTTCGCCTTAAGCTTTTGCTATTTAATGGACAAAAACTATGTCTTTGATCTCGGTGGATATGTTTCATGCTTCTTCCTATGATGATCAAGGTCGAGTCAGGCTCACGACTCGGTTAACAAAAATCAAGCGCTTCTTGGGAGGCAACCCATGCATCTATCTTTTAGCTTTCTTATCCTAAGTGTAGGGGAGACCCGTTGGTTTGCTATTTCCTCTCCTCTCTTAATAAGGGATTCGCGCGCTCAATGATCCACTCTTGATGATTCTTGACGACCCGTGATTCCGTGTTCCCGTCTTCCCGGTTCTATCCTAAACTCTTTTCGATTCACTATTTTATATTTTCTCAATATTAAAATATGAATCTCTTTAGTTGTCTCTTCCTTAGCGAGATTTAAACAAAGTGCACAATGTCCTAAGTGTAGGGGAGTTTACTCCCACATGCTTAAACATTGAGGACAATGTTTATGTTAAGTGTAGGGGGGACTTCTATCGAAGTTAAGTGGCCTTTTCCTTGTATTTGTCCTCATTTTAACCGGAAAATCAACTTTTCGACATTTTTCAAAATTTTTGATCTATTTTGGCCTATTAGTTTTTACCTTTGTATAGTTATTTTTCCTTCTTTGCTAGAATAAATTTTTAATAAGTGGTTTTAATTTTCAAACGTTGTGAATCTTTTGATTCAACCCGAGTTTACTTATCTAAGTTACTCTAGCTAGTATCCTTAACGTGTTTAAGTCAAGTTTTGCTAGGCTTTTATATAGGGAGCTATAAAACGTGAAAGTCTTAACTCTCACGGGTTAAGAACAAGAACTTTTCGCAAGTTCCTATAATTGATCCTAGAGAGTCGTTTATCAAGGGAACTTTAAAACGCGATTTCTAAACTTGAAAAAGTCTAAGAGTTTGCAAGATCCTATAGGCGACTCGAAAACCCAAAACTTTGATTTAATCGGCTAAGCATCCACGAGTCTCATTACTTGAGATTTTAAACTATGGAGAACGAGAGATGATAGAGTCAATTATAAGTTTGGTATTCTTTCGTGAATTTATGTGAGTTAATTATAAGCCTATTCTCCCATCGCTTGTTAATAAATTTATCTGCAATAAATAAGGTTGTACGATTTGAAAACTTACTTAGCTTCTAGCCCAAGATCGTTTAAAAGTTGCTCGGTATGGATTAGAGTTCATAGCCAAGGCATAACTTATTGAAGCGGGATGCGAAGATTGGCAAGTCCAAAAAGGTCCTAACAAGACATGAGGGCTACATTTTGTTGCTAAAGATCCAAAAGTGATGTGAAGAATCATTTATCCAAAATCAATATGCAGGATCAAGACACACGACGAAAAGCAAAAACTCCCCAAAAGTCATGGAGAAGTGTATCCGAAAAGACCCTAGCAAGGTATGAGGATAAATAAAGCCAAGTCCAAAAAGGAGGTGGATCGTTGTATATCAAAGTCCAAAATAATGATTGGAGAAAAATGAAGAAGTCGTGGTGCAAGTATGAAGAATCTCTCAAAACTTCAAGTGAAGAAATTCCTATATGAAGAGAAGGCCATTATTTCATGAACGTCTCTCAAGGTTTGAAGTATGAAGTCGCTGCCAAATATTGGTCCGAGAAAGGTCTCAAATCGCGAAGCGAGTTATGCCAAGATATGAACTTTATGAGGTCCCGAGAAGCAGTTTTAAAAGATTTTGTCCTTTAGCTAACTATTGATTAAATCGTTCACTTTATTTTCGGACAAAATAACTATCGAAATAAGTCAACAATGCATCCTCGTGATCATTCAAGACAACAATAAAATACAAGAGATACCCCTAGGAATAAGGGAGTCTAAGTGAATAATTGGCCACATGAGTTCGTGTTAGTTTACTAACTTATAATAACAATGATCTCGTTTTTAAGCTTGGTTTGGAGAAAGTGAAAACTTGAGGATGATGATTATTCATGACATTTCCAAAACCCGAGGTATGTTTTTGATTTCTTTATTTTCTTTACTTTGAATGTTTATAGTTCTCTATCTCTTTAATAAAGGCCAAGGTGGATTGATTTTGATGAAAAATGTAAAAGTGCTTTGTAACTAATGCATTGCATAAGGACATTGCAATGGTCAAGTGTAGGGGATTTGATAGGTGTGTAAACATCCATCTTTTTTACCACTTAATTACAATAATAACCGAGCCAAAACGTGTATTTTATGTCATTTATGTCGGAATTATGCGTGGTTTGTGTTTTTGTTGTGATTTAGGACGAAAAGGTGAAAAGTGGAGAAAACACGGGCATTCACGGGCTTTTATTGAAGAAAAAGATGAAAGACGAAGTCAAGAAGTCAAGAGTGCAAAAAGAACGGAAGTCCAAGACCAATTCTGATGATTTATCGAAGAAAAAGTCAAAAGATGGAAGTTTACTAAAAGCCGAAGAACTCAAGTCTTATTTATTGAAGAATTAAAAGACGAGTTTAAAGAAATCTCGAGCCAAAAGTCATTAAAGTCCAAGATTAACAAAAGATTAAGAAGGGAAGGACTTAATGGTGCAATTAAGAAGAAATGAAGGAGGGGAGGAAGCTTCCTAAGCATTCCCTAATCCTCCCCTATATATAGTCATTAGATAAATCATTTTCATGTTGTTGGCTAAGGTGACAATTAGTCTTCCACCTTTTAATTACTTGCTCTTTAAATTCATGCCATTTTAAATACTTGTCTTGCACTTTTAATACCTTTTAATTCGAAGTAAGTGTTCTTTAATTTTCTTGTTTTAATCTCTCATCTACCTTTCTTTCTTTGCTTAATCTTTATGTTTGCTTTTTGTGTTGCTTATTTGATTAAAGGTTATGTTTTTATGCTTTTGATTGTTTTGGTTTATTGATTCTTATAGCTTATTTGTGTTTATCTTTAAGTTTCTAAAGTTTTTATAAAAGTTATTTTTATATAAAGTTTGTTTTTCGTAAACCTTTTTCTTTTCGTGTTTTAAAAGTCTTTAAATTTTAGCTTATTAGCTTTTTCTTATACGTGTTTGCTTAGGATTTTAGTCTAGTGCTTATTTGATTTATAGCTTATTTGTTGTGCTTATTTTACCTTCTTGTTACTGTATTCCGACCATACCAGTCGGAAAAGGGTTTCACATTCCGACCATAGCACTCTTTTGCTTGGTCGAAAAAGGGTTTGACACATTCCGATCTAGGGTAAGCTTGGTTACTCCGATCAGAAAAAGGTGACAGCATTCCGATTGGGAGACCACTCCTTATTCCGATCAGGGTTTGGTTCTCCACATTCCGATCTAGGTGATTGTTTTGTTATTCCGATCTAAGGTAAGAATACATTCCGATCTGGGTTGTTTGGATATTCCGATTTGGCCATTGGTGACAGCATTCCGATTGGTATTCCGATCAACATTCCGATCTGGAGGTAGGTTTATTATTCCGATTGTGTTCCGATCGGAATACATTCCGATCAGGGTTGTTATTTTTCTATTTCGTCTTATTTTATTTTTAAGTTCTCATTTTTAATACTTTGTCAAATTTTAATTTTCGTCACGCTTTTAAATTCCCGTCATTTAGTTATTTACTTTTCAAAGTTTTAATATTGCACCCTTTCTTTTAATTAGACTTAGATTTATTTTAACGCCTTTTACTTTAACCTCATTTACATTAATTGTTTTGCACTTTTAATATACTACAACGACACAACTTTTGTTTCACCAAAATCAATAGAGTCGCACACTAAACTCCTTTTTCAATTCGACGAGACATACTTAAACGAATCTTTTTAATTAGGTAAAAACCTAGTTATTAGTGATGTCTTGAATAAATGTTGATCCCAAACTTAGATCGATTTAGCTTTATGTATACGAGACTAGATCAAGTAATACACTTAGAGAAACCTTTGTATATGTATATGACAATCTAAGTCTTATGCGGAATTAACACTTAAACAAGAACACACAAGATGTAAACAAACTTTGACTTTGATTAATGATGTCAAACTTGCTTACAATGAAAGTGTTTAACGTATGAAAACTTATATTGAACAATAACCTAAAGGTCCTCTTTTATAGACATAAGAAGCCTTGTACAATAATCTACGTATCAACTATTCTAGGTAAAGATAAATATAGAAAATACATTGTTGTTCCTATCTTTACTAGAAGTAATCTAGAATATAATAAACGTGTAGATCATATCCTTCCATCAGTGCTTGTCTTCAATGTGTCAACGCTTGACTTTTTCTTGTCAACGCTTGATCTGTCAGCGTTTGTTTTACTCTTGTCAACGCTTGTTTTACTCTTGTCAGCGCTCAAGTAGACTGGCTATAATTTATTCCCAACAATCCTCCCCTAAACTTGATATCTACTCTAGTAATCAAGTTTCTAAATAAACATTAAGAACTAGGAGGAATCTTACAAACCTTCTCATATTGGTAATAAATAAATCTGATTAAATCTTTGGCCACATCACTTGAATAACCAATTTCCAGCTATGTGTTCTTCATCTTCTCCAAGACTTCCTTGGACATGAAATACTGACCATCTACAATTAGATACTCAGCAAACTTTGTAGAACTCAAATAATAAACACCAGCAGCTGAATACAATCTCCATTGAAGACCACTGAGGTCATCTTCAAGATCCTTCCAAATAGCAGGATCTTCATCTCTTGGTGCACACATTCTTTGGAATGTTGACCACAGTTTTATTGCATTGACTGAAGTGGGAGCTTCAGTCTCATACTTGGCCTCTAACAACCTCCATAGGTCTACCAAGTCTTCTCTATCACAACTTGCAAACAAAGATATAAGAGTGGTAAAAGTGTGAACCTCTTTTCCATACCTGCCAATCTTCCAAAACCCACATTCATCTTCTTCATAGCTTATAATAAGGTTTCTGGAATCAAGTGGTAACACTTGTACCATATCTGAAGCTTCTAATGGTGAGAGCTTGAGGCTCTTTCTTATAACAGCTTCACTTGGCTGTAATGGATCCATATCTTTGGGAAACTCAAGAGGGACTCCCTTTTTCACAGGTCTGGGAACAAACATTGCCTTCTTAAGCTCCATTTCCTCTACAAGTTCTTCTTTTCTTTCATCAGAAAGAAGTCTTAGAGTGTTTTCTTCCTGCACTCTAACCCAAATGGGATAAGCTCTGCACTCCAACTCTTCAAATGTCAAACCAATCAATTTCTTATGAGTCCAACCTGTTCCATGACATCTGAGTAGCATGTAGTACAACTCCCTTCTATCCCTTTTCAAATTTGAGAGAACATTGCTTGCTTTGTATTTCAAAATGACCTTGCAATCCTTTTGTACTCTGAGAAGAATCTTCAAACCCCATATCTGATCTGAAATGGTCAAATGTGGATTCTCCATACACCTATCTTCCCAAGCATGGTACATCTGAACAACCTCTAGCATATCAAAATCAACCTGCAATTTCAGCTCATTCAACTTCTCTTTTGCCAATTCATCACCATACTCAAGTCTTTCTGGTTGTTCTATGATCATAACACTTGAGTCTGAATTGGCTTCATCACTTCCTTCTTGCTCTTCTAAAGTGACAACAAAAGGTGATTCACCCACCTTCTTTCTTTCTTGTTCCATAATTTGTGCAGCCAACCTTCTATCAAACTCAATTTGTGCTGCATTCTTTGGAACAACTTCTTCTACCATAATACCCTTACCCTTATCTAATGGATCAACTGTTGGTAAGGTAGATGGTAATACCTGTGAAGAAACCTCTTTGATGATGGATGATGACTGGAATACATCAACCTCATTTGCAGGTCTGTCAACGCTCACTTTTGCTTTGTCAGCACCCAAGATACTCATGTCAGCGTTCAAATTCTGCTTATCAACGCTCAAATTACCTGTCTCAGCGCCTCTTGCAATTTCCTCCAACATGGCTGTAAATGACAAATTTAAGTTTGTCGGAGAGACTAGAGACGTATCAAAACCTGTCTGTTTCTTCAAACTTGTTAGGGCCTCAGCAACATCCAAAGATTGACCATCATGAGAGCCCTTATCACTCACGTTTTTTTGTTCATCCTTCCCTTTGGAAGATTCCTCCATCCCTCTCCTTGTGCTAGCAGTCTCCAAGAGAACAATCCTCTCCCTCAATTGCTTGAGTTCAAGGCCTTGTGTGTTGACAACTTGTACCAAGTCTGCATTTTGCTTTTGGAAGCTAATGTAGACTACCGTCAATTCCATCAAAGTCATTGGTTCCAATCTGCCCTCTTCTAAAATGGGTATTTGACCTCCCAAGTTAGATTCATTGGGCATGGATGAGCTCTTAATTATGGTAAGACTGTCTTGGCCAGCTTCTAAGCTAGAACCAATAGTCCCAGCCTCATCCATAACACCAACCACACTTGTGGTGGTGGTTCTCTCTACTACATGGCTAGGACCACTAGAGGAGAACACTCCAGTAGTCCTTTGGCATTTTTTGTAACCTATATTGTGTTAGGGGAGAAGAAGATGTGGATTGGGTGGATGTTGGTTGGTTAAGGGGTGTTTGGGTCTATGAAGGATTGGTATCAACGTTTGAAATAGACACATCAACGCCAACATTTAATGTGTTAGCGTCGAAGGGTTCTTGGTCAAGTTGCATATGTTGTGGTGAAGGTAAAGGTTTAGGTATTGGGTCAATTTGGGGGTGGGGGTCTTGTTGGGGTTGAGCTGCTTCAATGACAGCAATCATAGCAGGGGTGAGGGGTAGGTCACGATGTGGGGGTGAGTTTATCTTCATAAAAATTGCTTTCTTTTGCACAGGGATCTCATAAAAATCATCATGATCCCTTGTGCAGTAATTTTGCACCTCAAAAACCATTTGTAAAAATCTGGGATAAGCTAAAGTCATTTTGTTCCCTTTATTTTTACACATGCCCTCAAAAATCATTTTTGAATAATTAAACTTTTGCCCAGTAGTAATACACACAATAGCACTTGCAATAGATCTATTGATCTCATTTTGTGCAGTACACTTGGGACTCAAACATTGTAAGAGGACATGTATTAGGTACTTCCAGGCTGGGGGAAACTCCTGTTTATGATATTTATTTTAAGTTCCTTCATCAGGAAAAGGATAACCCAAAGCCCTTAGTCCTTCTTCTATTTCAATAATGGGGAGGGTGGTTATACCATCAGCATCATCAAGATGCAAAGCTTGGCGTAGCAAAGCTTCAGTAACCACCCATGTGCGCCCATGAACAATAGAAGATAATGTAGTCACTCTATTAACTGTTGAGGAACTAAGAGTGTTCCAAAACTGTTTAATATGTGTGACAGGAATGAGTGGAGCATGAGAAAGAGCATACCTAATTGGGGATGCATTCAGATACACCACCATTTGTGTATATTGGGGAAACAGAGTATCATCAGCTTCAAGATATGCTACCATGTTGTGTTGACTTCTGAACCCCAATTCCAAATCAGTTGGTTTAAACTTTGGTGCCATTGTTGAAAGCTGTTTGAATGATTGATAAAAATGAAGTTATAGGAGAAAATTGTGTTAGACAAGAATAATAGGTACCCTGTTTAAAATAGGAGCCAAATATATAGGAGATAAAAATGCATGTGATTGGCCCAAAAATAGGCAACTATTTTCAAAATACAATCATGAAAATATTGAAAAAGAATAAGTTTATCTCATGCATTAAATGAAAGTTATCTGCTCCCAAAATTACGGCCCAAAAATATGTCAAAAAGTAACAACTGGGTAGGTCCCATTGAGTGTCAACGGTCAAAAATAACCCATCAACGCCCAACGGCTATATCCTTGTCAACGTTTGCCAAAGCCATGTCAGCGTCGAAATTGGTCACAACAACGCTTGGAAAAATACTTGTCAGCGTCCAAAAATAAAAATTTATAAAAATGAAAAATGACCTTAACAAAGTAATTTATCCTAGAGAAGATAACCAAAAAGTTGATAATTATTATAGGGCGGCAAGCACTGTCCAGTTATGCACACTTGCTTATGCAAGATAGACATAACAGTCATCTAGTGTCCCTTGCTAACTAAAACTCTTAACAACTAAGTTACCTTATAAAATCCCTTGTTACTCCCAGGTAAAACCCATGATAAAATCATTCCCAAGTCTCCCAACAGACCACAACCAATTCTAGGCCAAAAATGTCTTGGCAGCATGCATAGTATCAACTTTGCATGCTACAGTGCCTCATGATTTAGTAAAACTAACTCATACTCACCTGTGGACACAATCTAGAATTGTGATAAGAGTATCATAAGGATACCCAAAAGTCCTAAAGGTTCCTAAAACCTCCCCTTAAACTGTGATACATATGTTGCCAAAAATATGTATGAACATAAAAAATTTATGTCAAGATAGGAATTGACAATTCCAAACATCATCCATAAATAAAAACATGTCCAAATGCTTCTCCAATGATCCATAAGCAACTCTGTATCCAATGGTATAATGCTAACACCACCTGCACATTTAGATTGAAAACCACAAAATTAACATTGTTACTGACAACGCTACGATAACACTTGTCAGCGTTAAAGAAACATTTGTCAGCGTTAGACAAATATATTGCTGACAACGTCACAATATCACTTATCAGCGTTAAAGTAACCTTTGTCAGTGTTAGAAAAATATAGTGGAAAATCTAAATCCTCAATAAGACCAATAACAATGCATTATCATGTACATACTTTTACAAAAAGACTCTGAAACACATATTATGTGAGACTGATCATTCCAATACTTGTTACCAAGTATTGAAACCTTCCAGCATCAAAAGGTTTAGTTAGTAAATCTGACACATTTTCTTCTGTGTCAACCCTATCTGGATGTATTAAACCTTTTTCAAAACAATCTCTTATAAAATGGTGTCTAATTTCTATGTGTTTAGTTTTATAATGATGTACAGGATTCTTAATAACGCATAAAGTGTTGTTATCGTCAACAAATATCTTGGTATGCATGAAATTATACCCATAGTCCAGCAGCTGGTTCTGAATCCATAAAACTTGTCCACAACAAGCAGCTGTAGCTACATACTCTGCTTCAGTTGTAGAATTGGCCACCACTGTTTGTTTCTTGCATTGCCAAGATATCAACCTGCTCCCAAGAAACTGACATCCACTAGTTGTGGATTTTCTATCAAACTTATCACCTCCATAGTTACTGTCTGAATATGCAATAAGCTCCAAAGGTGAATCTTGTGGATACCACAAGCCAAGACTAGGATAACATCTTAGGTACCTAAAGATTCTCTTAACAGCATAAAGGTGACATTCTTTGGGAGTTACTTGATGGCGTGCACAAGCACACACAGCAAACATGATGTCAGGTCTGGAGGCTGTAAGATACATCAATGAACCAATCATTGATCTATAGTGCCTGACATCCACATCCTTTCCATCTCCAATCTTTCCCCAAGGGTGTTCTCTATCCATAGGAGTAGTAGCCCTCTTTTCATGTGGAGAAAAGCCAAACTTCTTCAAGATCGCTGCCACATATTTATCCTGGGAGATGAAGATACCATCTTCTTTCTGCTGAACCTATAACCCTAGAAAGAATTTCATCTCCCCCATTGCACTCATCTTGAATTTGTCTATCATAAGCTTGGAGAAATCCTCACTCATCTTTGGATTTGTGGATCCAAAGATGATATCATCAACATAGACCTGAACAAGTAAAACATCCTTACCTTTCTTCTTTGTAAACAGTGTCTGATCTATGGTGCCCCTTTTGAATCCATTGTCCACCAAATAAGTAGACAAAGTACCATACCATGCTCTTGGGGCTTGATGAAGTCCATACATAGCCTTCTTGACTCTATACACCTTGTCTGGATTCTCTGGATCCTCAAAACTAGGAGGCTGCATCACATATACCTCCTCAACAATTGTTCCATAGAGGAAGGCACTCTTGACATCCATTTGATAGACAGTGAAGCCCATGCAGGATGCATAGGCTAGAAAGATCCTTATAGCTTCAATCCTTGCAACTGGTGCAAAGACCTCCTCATAGTCTATCCCTTCCTCTTGTGTATATCCTTGAGCCACTAATCTTGCCTTGTTTCTGACCACAATACCTCTTTCATCTCTCTTGTTTCTTAGAACCCATCTTGTCCCAATAGGTCTGACATACCTGGGACAATCAACCAGCTCCCAAACATCCTGAATTGCAAATTGGTGAAGCTCATCTTGCATTGCTTCCACCTAACTTGGTTCTTTGAGAGCATCAAATATCTTCTTGGGTTCATGTTGTGACAGAAAATAGGCAAACAAACATGCTTGTACAAGAATGGTATCAACCTTCTTGTGAATATTGGCAATAAATCCACCAAGACCTTGATGAGATCTTCTAGTCTGAACAGGAGTCATAATATCACCAATGATTTGAGAAGTAGGGTGATTCTTCATAGTAGAAGTGAGAACTCCTCCTTCAAAAAGTCTGGTGTCTTCAATCTCATTATCCATGTTGCCAAGATCTTCTTCTTCAGACTCTCTTTCATCAATATGAGGATGAACCTCTTCATATAAATTGGAAGGTTCACCCTATTCAAAAGTAGAAGAGAAAAGATGCGCAAAAGTGTTGTCAACGCCTAAACCTTGGTTGTCAACGTTTGGGCTAACAACGCTTGAAATGTTGTTGTCAACGTTTGAGCCATCAATGTCTGAATTTGTCCTGTCAGCGTTACATTTGCCTTTGTCAGCGCCTGAAGGACCATGCATGTTGTTATCTGGTGGTACTTGGGGACCACCATTATCCTTTCCAGCAGCAGCAGCAGCAGCAAAAGCATCTGTCCATATGGGAATTGTGACATACTCTAGTATAGGAGATGACTTTTCTGCTTGTGATCCAACCTTTTCATTAACCTGTGTACCTGAAACATCAACAACTTTTTCTTCCACAACATTTGAAGTTACCTTCACAATGTCTGGATTAGTGACAGTCATATAATTTAAAGTCCTAGATAAAGGTTCCAAGTCAAACAACCAATTTGGACCACTTTCAGGATCACTAGGTTTACTCTCTAAAAACCTAACATGTACTCTCTTAAGAATACGTTTTTCCTTCTTAAGGTAAACCCTATATCCTTTACTCTGCACTGAATACCCCATGAAATAGCCTTCATCACCTTTTGCACTAAATTTACCTAAGGCATCACTAGTGTCAAGAACAACTACATGACAACCAAAAGGTCTAAGAAAACCAATATTAGGTTTTCTTCCCTAAAGTAACTCATAAGGTGTTTTGTTCTGTATCTTGTTGACCAATGCTCTATTTTGAACATAGCAAACTGTATTAACAGCCTCAGCCCAAAAGGAAATGGGGAATTGAGCATCAACCAACATGGTTCTGGCTGCTTCAATTAGGGTTCTATTCTTTCCTTCTGCTACCCCATTTTGCTGTGGGGTTCTGGCAACACTAAACTGCCTAGTAATCCCTTTCCTTGCACAAAAATCATCTAACACTTTATTCCTAAATTCACCACCATTATCACTCCTAAGCATTTTAACTTCATTACCAGTCTTCTTCTCAATCTGAGTAATAAAGTCAATTAAAGTGTCAGCTGTATCACTTTTCATAGCTAAAAAGAAAGTCCAAGTAAACCTAGAAAAGTCATATGTGATGACAAAGCAGTATGATTTACCATTCAAACTTTCTATATTGGTTGGACCAAATAGGTCCATATGAAGCAAGTGAAGTGGTCTAGTACTAGAGTGCACCTGTTTAGACTTGAATGAGACCTTATGCTGCTTGCCTTTAAGACATGAAACACAAGAGTGGTCATTGTGGAAAGCCTTTTCAGGCAAACCATCCACCAAACCAAGTCTCACAAGCCTGTTTATATTCTTAAAGTTTATGTGCCCTAGACTCCTGTGCCATAGATTACTCTCATCTACTGAAGTTTTAGCATAAAAACATGACATATTGTTATTCATTCTAATCCCATTCAGATTCACATTATATATGTCTTTATGTCTAGGTGTTCTATAGTCAATATATTTCTCATCAGGGATCTTATAATCCTTGCTTAACACCAAGCACTCAGTATCAGTAAACAGAACTTTATTTTTGTTATCACAAACTTTTGATACACTAAAAAGATTGTAATCAAGTTCCTTTACCAAAAATACGTTCTCAAAATGCAAGTTCTTGGTGAGAAGTGTTCCTTTTCCTGTGATAGTACCATATCCGCCTCCAAAGTAAACCTTATCACCATCCTTGATGGGAGTGAAGTTAGTCAGATAATCTTCCTTCCCTGTCATGTGCCTTGACCATCCACTGTCCCAATATCCATAATCATTGACCTGTTTTTGAATGCCCTGTACATAAAGAAAACAAGTTAGTTTTCTTTAGGAACCCAAGCCTTAGCAGACTTGGATTCATCTGGTTGTTCAACAAGAACAGACTTAGTTCTCATAACAACCCCTTGTTCATCCCTCTTTGGATGAAATACCCAGTTAGCCCCAATAGGTTTTGTAATGACCTTTGAAATGTAATTAAATCTGTTGCAGGTCAATGAAATTCCATTACCATTAGGGTTTTGATCTTTCTTAGGTCTCTATGTCAAGCTTGAAGAAGCTTTAGACCCCTTACCATGTGGTTGCAAATATTTAGGTCTGGTCACGTTTCTGTCAACGTTGTATTTGGTCTTTTCAACGCTGAAATTACCCTTGTCAGCGTTGAACCTAGGGTTTGCTACAGAAACCCATTGCCTGTTAGACCATGTATTTGTCTTTTGAAATGGTCTTTGTCCATGAGTGTTAGACCCTCTAATGGAGAATGGGGTAGGTCTAACAACTTGTAGACTTTGCTGCACACAAGGTTTGGGTCTGACAACGTTTGACTTTCTAACAGCCTTGACCTTGGAAGCGTTGACACACTTATATGCTAAATGTGAAAAGCTACCACAAGTGTAACAGGCTTTTCTATACACAACCCTAGGTCTAGAAGAGAAGAAGCCTGTTCCATCATTACTAACTTGGCTTTTAGGTGATCTAGTATTCCTATACATTTATGCATACTTGACACTAGGTTTTCTAACAGTGTTTGAGCCAAGGTCAACAACCTTACCAGTGATTGGGTTTGTTACCTTAATAGGGGTTGACTCATTAGGACTTTCACATAATAAGTCACCCTTAACAAATAAGGTAGGATTGGCTTTCTTCCATCCATTCAAGTCAGTCAACTTCTGTTGATATTCTTCAACTGGGGTAATGACTCTTGGTGGAGGAATGAATTCCTCCTCTTGGAGTTCTGGTAAACCAGTCCCAGATAGGTCCTTTTGTTGGACACCATAGAAGTCACCAGCTGGTGGTGGAACCACAGAGTAGTCTTTCATCCCAATCCTAGTCATGTCCTTAGGATCCCTTTGTTTATTCACACATTCTCCTAGGGTTTGTGTAGCCTTATCAAATCTTTGAATTTTAAGGCCAACATTATCTTTATTCTTAATGGCCTCATCTAACTTAGCCTGTAGCTCACCATTAACCCTTTCCATAATGCTCCTAATATCATTACTAGCATTCAACTCATGTTTTAATATATTTATTTTATCTTTTAAATCAAATTCCATTTTCTTGTACTCAGAAACTATCTTCTCAGTTTGAGTAAGAGCTAATTGATAGTTAGACAGTTTGCATCTCTCAGTACTCACATCATCTAGTAACCTTAACACCTCTTTGTTAAGTTTCTCAGTATTTAACCTACAACCCTTACTACAAAAAGCATCATCGTATACCTCATTATCTGATGAAGAGGAGGAGTGTGACATGAGAGCATATTGAACATGCTCTTCTTCTTCAATCTCAGCAACCAAAGCTTTATCCTCTTCCACATCTTTATCCAAATAGCTCCAATCCCATCCCATACCATCAATTTCTTGAACTGCAACCATGGCCTTAGGATCCTGAGCCTTAACAATTTGGCTTGAGGGTTTGCCAGCATCAGATCTTCTAGGAGATCTGCATTCCCTCATGAAGTGCCCCATACGATGACAATTGTAGCATTCAACCTTGGATTTATCAAATCCAGCAGTGTCCTTTGCATTGAAGGTCATCTTCTTCTTAAACCTTCTATTCCACCTGTTTGCTCTTATACTAGCAAGAGCCATATTCCACTTAATATCCATCTCTTCCAAGTGCTCATCACTTATTTGCTCAAGGTCCTCATATTAATCACTGAACCATTGGGCAAAGAAGCAATATAAGCACATACAGTATCTAGATCTAAACCAGCAGGTTTAACTCTTGGTGAGTCACTTTTGTATGTGTCAGCGTCTGAATAGGAGGCGTTGACAGGACATGTTCCAGCGTTGACACATGATGATCTAGTAACTGGATGCATGTAAGAGTCCTTCTGATTATATTGACCTTCACTATGTGAGAAGAAGGCCATATTACAGCTGGTAGACTTGCTTCCATGCTCCAAAAGAGTTTCATCTTCCAACAGCCTCAGTTTGTTGTAGATATCATCAAAAGTAGAACTTTTGTGAGTGTTGTTGGAAAGTATAGATCTTGCCTCAATCTTCCATGCTTCACCAATACTTTTAAGAAAAGTGGCATTAATGTCAATATCACCAAGTTGTGTCCCCATGAAGGACAATTTGCTTGTAATGTCAAGCAATCTGCTTCTCACACTGCTAAGCTTCTCATTAGGTTGAGCCTTGAAGACAGCATAATCATGCATGAGTTGCTTCTTCTTATCTTCCTTAGTATCTTCATTGCCACCATATGCAACTTCAAGAGCTGCCCAAAGGTCCTTAGCAGATTCATAACCTCTGTATTTATGTTGGTTCTCTTGTCCCAAAGAGAGTTTCAGAATATTTAGGGTTTTCATATCAACCCTTTTCTTTGTTATGTCTTTAGCAGCCATAGCTCTACCATCCTCTGGCTTTTCTTTCTTATCTTCTTCTAAACATCCAGCAACAGCTGCTCTTCCAGCAATAGCATTAGCAATCTTTTGGGATTTATTGAATGTGTTTCCATATTCAATAATCTCCCAGAGAGTGTAGTCATAGATCCCCAGATATTGCTCAAAGTTAAATTTCCACAATTCAAAGTTGGTTGCATCAAGCATGGGAATCTTGATGTTTGGTAAAGGTGAAGAGGAAGAGGGTACTTCTGGATTTGACATGATGTTTTTAGGGTTTTAGTGAAAATTAGGGTTTTGGTGATTTTAGGGTTCTTGTGTTCTTGAAGATCAAAAGTTCCTCAACAAGCTCTGATACCACTTGTTGATCCCAAACTTAGATCGATTTAGCTTTATGTATACGAGACTAGATCAAGTAATACACTTAGAGAAACCTTTGTATATGTATATGACAATCTAAGTGTTATGCGGAATTAACACTTAAACAAGAACACACAAGATGTAAACAAACTTTCACTTTGATTAATGATGTTAAACTTGCTTACAATGAAAGTGTTTAACGTATGAAAACTTATATTGAACAATAACCTAAAGGTCTTCTTTTATAGACATAATAAGCCTTGTACAATAATCTATGTATCAACTATTCTAGGTAAAGATAAATATAGAAAATACATTGTTGTTCCTATCTTTACTAAAAGTAATCTAGAATATAATAAACGTGTAGATCATATCCTTCCATCAGTGCTTGTCTTCAATGTGTCAACGCTTGACTTCTTCTTATCAACGCTTGATCTGTCAGCGTTTGTTTTACTCCTGTCAACGCTTGTTTTAATCTTGTCAGCGCTCAAGTAAACTGGCTATAATTTATTCCCAACAATAAAGTTATCATTCTAAAAAAATAAAACTAGATCTTTAGGAAAAACCTGTGATGTACATTATTGTATAGTTTTTTTATTTACCTCTGAATAAATGAATGACGACGTTAATATTTATAAAAATGTTTTTGAGCATTTTGTATTATTATAACTATGATACTTTGATAGTAATACCCTAATAATTAGCTTCTGCTGCTATAAGGTAAAATGGGGGTGTTACAATTACGGATCGTGATCTTGTTTAGTTCACGGTACTCGATACATAATCTCATGCTATCGTCCTTCTACTTGACAAACAGAACCGGTTCACCCCATGGTGATACACTTGGGCGAATAAAACCTCGTTCCAACAACTCTTGCATCTGATCCTTCAGCTCTTTTAACTCAATGGGAGCCATGCGGTAAGGATCTTTGGAGACAGGTTCAGCTCCCGGAATGAGTTCAATTCCAAACTCAACCTCGTGGATAGAAGGTATACCTAGAAGATCTTCTGGAATACATCCGAAAACTCATAAACAATCGTCTGATCATGAATATAAGGAACTTCAGAAGTCGTGTCATGAATAGTAGCTAGAAAACCTTCGCATCCATGAGATACTAAAGTACGTGCTAGTAAAGCATAAATAATATGCACGAATTTTCCTGGTAGGAAACCATGATGAATGAATTCAGGAGCCTGAATATCGCCAAATATAACCCGATATGAATGGAAATCAATCGTCGCGCGATATGCTTCAAACCAGTCCATACCCAGAATCATATCAAACTCGCACATGTCCCAGGGATGTGCATTAACAGAACGGGTCTTGTCATCAAACTATAGAGGAAGATCTATATATACATGGTAATACGAACAGAGTCTTTCATGGCGTGGATATACATAATACATGATCAAGTAATGTAGGTGCCATATCAATACATGAAGCAAATGTGGTAGATATCACTGAATGTGTCGCGCCCGTATCAAACAGAACGCATGATGCATGTCTAAACATGAATAATATGCCAGTGATGGTACCTGAGGTCTTTGTGACTTGATCTCATGTAGTTGTAAAGACACGGCCGGATGCAACTAGCTATTGGTGAGCATGTCCAGATGTACCAGCAGTAGTGCCCTTCTTGCAATCTCGTTGAAGGTGACCAACATGTCCACACTTGAAACAAGTAGCATCAGCACTACGACACTCTCTTAGGTGTCTACGTCCACACGTGGTACAAACAGGATGGGTATACCCCTCGGAGGTTACCCTTGACTGCTGAGAACCTGATTTAGAAGATATATGTGAGGCATTAAGAGGTAAAAAAATAAAGTTTAAAAAATTTAGGTGATAATACCAGAATCAGCGGATCGGTTGGACTGCTGACCCTTGTAGCTCTGGTCACGTCCATTACTAGAGTTCCTTTAATCATGTTGTAATGTGAGAATCGTGTCACACAGCAGTTTATCACTGAAAGTTTAAAAAGGGACATGTTGTTATTGCCATAGTAGTTGGTGTTGTTACGGTAGTTGTCACTACCTCCTTGCTTGTCAGCTCCATGACGGTCATTATTCTGACCGTGATTCTTGTAACTACCCTGTTGAGTGGCCGGCTGGTACCGGTCTCCACTCTTATGCCTGAAAGATATAGTTTAATGGTGCATGTTATATAAATAAGAAAGTAAGTACATGAAATGAGATGGTAACGTCTGATGAATGAAGTATACCTATTGTCTGGTCGGTCCGATTCATCAAACTCGTCTCTGTCCTGTAGTATCTCCAAGTTGCGAGCAACATCATCAACTTGGGCAACGTCAGTAAATGGAATTCACATGAGACGATCGAGAGTCGATTTGCGAAGACCCTAACGAAAGTTCTTCGCCGGCTCCTCTGCAGTACCAGTAGCCTGCCCAAGAAAACCAGCTAATCAGAGAAAACGCTGCATGAATTCGGTACTAGTCTCATTCGCCTTTTGGCGGATGGAATGGTACTCTCTCTTTAGGCACTCCTTCTCAGTTCGAGGGAAAAACTGAAGGTAGAACAGCTCCTTGAATTGTGTCCAAGTCACAGTGATGAGCCATAACTCTGCTCCTTTGGCCTACTTGTAGGCCTTCCACTAAGCAAATGCATCACCCTCAAAATTATAAACTGCCAACCTTGCCTTGTAACCATCATCACAGCCCATAGCATCAAATATCTTCTCCATGTGGGGGATCCAGTTCTCCGCGTCTGCAGGGACCGTCGCCATTCGAATGAACAGGGCTTTTGCTTGTTAAAGCGTTCAAGCCATGTATGAATGGTGACTGGTGGAGGGTTTCCACCTGAACTAGACGGTGCAGCGCGTAACTCTTCACGGATATCATTGTGAATCTAAGGAAGTAAGGTCTGCAAAGCTGCCTGAACAGCTGCATCGAGCTCAGCATCGGTACGTATGTTAACCATCTGACATCATCAAAGGAAGTAAATGATTAAACGGTTAGAAACATGAGAGAAACATGAAAGCATAATCAAATAAAATCCAACAATAACTAGTGTGGACGACTATGGTTCAACCCGCACTAGTCAAAATTTTAGAAAGCATTAAACATGTGACTAGCTATGGACGACTATGGTTTAACCCATACCAGTCTAGAATTAAAAAAGAAGAAACATGTGACTAAGTATGGACGACTATGGTTCAATCCATACTAGTCAAAATTTAAGAAGAAACATCATGAATAAGAATTAACAATGTTCAGAAAATATCAATACATGGAAGATAACAAACGTCGGTTAAGGGAAGATCCTAGTGACTACCCAGTTGTCACAGGTCAAGTTTTAGAGCCTACAGGTCGAAGCCTTGGCTCTGATACCATAATTATAACGACCAATTTGACAAGGAGATCGTTAAGTCGTAATCATGGCGTGTCATCAAAGCATAATAAAGGCATAATGTCATAAAGACATAAAAGACCAACAGGAAAGCTGGAATCAAACCTCGGCTCCCAATCATAAGCTCAACATGAAAGAAGTAAGAAAGTCTAAAGGACAAAACATGTGTCCAACCAAGCATAAGTATTAAAATGCAAAAAGGAATGGAGTCTAAGGTAGCTCTCATCCTAAGCACATACTCTCAAGGCTCAATTCCTGTCTTTTGGTACTTGTCGTAAGAGACATGAAAGGAAAATACGGCTGAGCAATACGCTCAGTGAACGGATATAATGACATGATAAGAATAATTGTAACATGAGTAATAAACATGAAATGCAGCAAAAATAACGTGCATGTCATGAGTAAACCTGGGAGATAATCTATGAAACATGAAGGATAACTGAAATGTCATGAGTTGTACATGTAATATAAGTAAATGCTCACGAGCTAATATAGGTCATAACATGTCATGCATAATAATATCATCAACATGTGCATGAATAAATAGAGGGCCTCTCTCATCATGCAATAGAGGGTGACCTCTATTAATAGTAACATGGGTGGAGGGATCAACTCCAATGTGATGGGGTGTAGAGCACACACCAAACCTATAACCTTGTACGTGTAAACATGTAAAGTAGGATGCAACCATATGACCCATAATAATAATAATAATAGTAATAATAATAATAATAATAATAATAATAATAATAATAATAATAATAATAATAATAATAATAATAATAATAATAATAATAATGCCCAACTGATGATATAACATATAACGTGAAGGGACGTCGCGAGAAATCACTCTCGTCGCGGAAGAGTCATGACACAGGTGCCTCATATGTCATGGTCATGGTACCTTCATAACTAGGTGGTAAATCATGTAAATCATGGTCATGCATGTATATAGCTTGGGCAATACGTGGGTCATGAAATAAATAATAATGGAAGCATGGCAGTCATGAAAAGGTTTATAACATGAAAACTGGGGAGAACATGTGGCATAGCAATCTGGGAATCCTAATCATGAAAGAATGAATGTCCTTACTGAAGGACGGAATATCCATACCTTGTGTCCAGTAAGCAGCGAGAGCGATGGTAACTGAAATGAGTCACTCCAAATTCACATGATCTACATGTTAAAGGACGTGCATGAGTTTCTTGTTCATGGTTTGAGTTACTTGTTCATGATTTATCGTGTCTCTCTTTAATCGTTATATGTTCACGTGTTCTTGATTATTGTATTTCATGATTCTTGTGTTACTATACTTGGTATTTCTATAATTAGTACTTTTTATAAATAGCAGGTTTCCATATATAATAACTTTCAAAAAATAGTAGGTTTTCATTTATAGTAACTTTCCAAAAATAGCAGGTTTCTATATATAGTAACTTTTTAAAAATAGTAAGTTTACATAATTAGTAAGTTTCTAAAAATAATAAGTTTCCATAAATAGTAAGTTTCCATAAATAGTAAGTTTCTATAAATAGTAAGTTTTCATAAATAGTAAGTTTCCATAAATAGTAATAAGCTCGTTTAATATACGTAGGTAATTTAACTTGTTCTAAACGTGTAACGTCTTCTAATCAAATAAGTTGATTTCAATAAGCTGATATCATGATAACCTAATTTTATAAGTCGTGAATAATTAAGCCAATATTAGTTATGTCTAAACTTAATAAGTAATTTTAATAAGTCGTCTATTACTAAGACAATATTAATTAAGTTTACCTTAATAAGCCTATTTTAATAAGTCGTGATATAATAATCCAAATTAATTAAACTCATTTTAGTATAAACCGAATTAATAATTAAACCAATTTAATTAATCTCAAATTAATTAAACCGATTAAAATAGGCCGAATTAATAATAAACTAATTTTATTATAAGTCAAATTAATCAATAATTCGATTAATAAGCCGTAATTAATTAATTAATCCAAACATCCCCTTGTGGCCTCTCGGTTATGCCGAGCCAAATACAACCCCACTGAGACCCTTCAGGGTTCTCGGCTTCCCAAACCAAACGCTACCGAGAGCACCCCTCCTGGGGTTCTCGGCTGCGCAACATCAAACACCCACCGCTGCCATAAGGCTTGCAGCTGTTTCCTTATGGCTTGTGGCTGCCAGGTAATAATTTCCCACCGCCGCCTTTTTCCTATGGCTGCTCATCAGACAATACCCACCGAGACTTAAAACTATCGGCTGCCAATGATTAATTCCCACCGAGAGCACCCCCCCCTATGGGTCCTCGGTTTTCGTGCCAAACCAAACAAGCCGAGCCCCTCGGGCTTGTCCAAAAAACGATCCCATTTCTTGTTTTTTATTAATAATAACATGTGTTCATTCATTTTATTTCGTTCTAGATTCATCGATGATTAATGGAAAAATAATATAAGAAATAAAGTTGAAGAATATACCGAACTAATTAGCAATTAGAAAAGATGCACACGAACACACCCGCTTATGAATTCAAGATCAAAACAAGGATCTCCTCCCTTTTTTTCCTTTGGTGGCCGGCGGCTAGAACAAACACCCCTAGGGGTTTGTTTAATTTTTCTTAACTTGGATAAATGGGAAAGAAATGAGGGTTTTGTTATTAGTTAGTTTTTCATAATGGATCGGGGTTGGGCCTTATTTAACTTGTAAGGTTTATTGTTAACATGAAGCCCGTTTATTATTTATTTCATGCCATGTGTTATCGTGTGCTCGTATATTCGTAAGTTAAATTTCGTGATATATTGTGTCATGTCTTATTTAATATACATATTACTTGTCGTGAATTAATTAAAGATTAAAAGTTTTAATTAATAGGTATTTTCATGCGGGTTTTACATGCACATACCTTATTGCTTCATTTTTATTCATATGATAAGTAGTCTACTTCCTCCCGTTCCTTTGTGGCAAATTTAGAATCTATGTCAGTTTCGAATACTGTTGGTGAAGCACTTACTCATCCGGGATGGCGTGTTGTTATGATTGAGGAAATGAATGCTTTTAAGCATAATGGTACTTGACAATTAGTAGATTTACCTACAGAAAAGATGAAGAAATTAATAATTCATATATAACAAGTTGACTTCTAAAGTTATGTGTTATAATTTTTCTTTCAAGAGTGTGTATGATGTTATGAAGTGTTATTTTAGGAAAAGTTAATTAAGGTGGGACTAAAAACTGTGTTTTTTGAGTTGAAATATGTATGTGCAAATATATTTTCAAAAGTAAAGCTAGTACATTGGTAGAAGGCATTTATTATTGGAAAACGGGTTCAAAATAAAGTTCTTTGCAAAAAGAGACTAGGTCTACTAGGCAACGTGGAAGAATAGGTGTAGTGGTTGGCATGTGTCCATTTTGTGTAAGGTATTTGTACTATAATGTTTTACGAGCAACTTGTATTTTGTGGCAACAACGTGTATGGGCAAAAAAAAAATTATTTTACACTTTTTTTAGTCAATATTTGACTGACACATGGGTACAATTATAAATGTGGTAACTAGTAATCTGGGCAATTAATACCCTAAATTTTGAGCAACTATAACATTAAATGAGAAACATTCCTATACAATTTAATAAGAATTTATACCATTTTTCACATTCTTCTTCTCCCATCCATATTCCCGATCATTTTCCTATACTGGAAAATACCTTAGCAAACCCCAAAAATATATTTGGTTTCTCCTTGTTGGTTTTGTCGACAATCAGAGAGGACAAGAAAAGTGTTTTGATTTGATAATTATTCTCCTTATATGCTAAAAGATAATTACCAATTATAATTAGAGTCCATTGGGCTTTGGTTTATCCGCTTTCCCCTTGTCGCGACCAACCTACTTCCCCCACTACCAAAATTGTCGATTTTTACCCTCTTATATTATACTTCGTGTTTAGTACTCGTTTTAGGTCTTATTGTGTAAATATCAAGCGTTAAACCTAAAACTTTCGACTTTCTAATAAAGTTTTCTATCAAACCTTCATTTTCTAAAGTTTCTATAAATAGTAATTTTCTCAAAAACCTAATAAATACTTAATATATTTACTAGATGTATACCCGCGCATAGCTGCGAAATTGAATTAACGATATCCTATTTGACCAGGTGGTCGAACCGGTAATCCGGTGACTTTACAGGTTAAACCGGTGGTCGAATAAGTGAACCGGTGACTCGACATGGTCAACCCGGTGGTCGAACCCGTGACCCAGTGACTCACCCGATTCAGGATGGTCGAACCCGTAACCCGATGAATCGATCGGGTTGAGCCGATGGTCAAACCAGTGCCACAATGACTCGATCAAATTAACCTGATAGTTAATCTCGTGACCCGGTGACCGAAAAAATCTATACTCTTTACATTTACGTAGGGGTGAGTACGGTAGACCCAAAACCGACCCGGACCGGACTGAACTGAACCGAACTGGACCGAACAATTTCGGTCCGGTCCTCGGTCCGGGGTTTTGGAAGAATTCGGTCCTCGATCCGGTCGGTCCGGTTCGATCTTACCATAATCTCGTCCATTATGCCTAATAGGACCGGGCCGAACCGAGCACCGAACCGGACCGGACCAACCCGGACCGGACCATTTCGGTCCGATCTCGGTCCGGGGTTTCGGACTATTTCGGTCCTCGGTCCGGTCCGGTCCGGTCATAGCCGGTCTGGTCCGGTCCTGGACCGATGCTCAGCCCTACATTTACGTATTCGACTTCTTTAAAATACGTAGGAAAATGAAACATAGAAACTAAGAGGGAAAAAGGCTGAAAAAATAGACTACAACAACAAAGAGATGAGACATGTAAAATTAATTGTTTATTTCTAATTTATATTTCTTGTTAAGCAAGATGTTTTAACAATAAGCAAATACATAGATGCTTAAAAGCAAAAGCATAAAACTTGTTCTTCACAACTGTCACTTTCAACAATCAAAGCATAAACTCTTTCCCTGCCAACTACGGTTACTGGAGCCTCATCGGGTGGCGATGAAACCTGTAAAAACAACCAAAAAGAAGTAGTGTGATTGCGAATAAGAAATGAAAACGAATGAACCATTAGTAAGTAACAGGGTTTATCAAGTTTAGATATAAACGAAAACGATTTCTAAACTTCAAGAGCATCATCGACATTGTTTTAGTTTTTGATATCTGCTATTTCTTTCTTTGTAGTATGTATCATGGCTATTGTTTGTAATGAATTAAAAAGTATGCTTGTTTATATAGGCGATCGGAAAAAATATTTCCAAATATAGTTTGTTAAGTTTCAATTCAGATTGTTTCTAGTCTGTGTTGATAGTGTTAAAATAGTTTCTAAGGTTTGAAAGTCAGCCAAGATACAAAATCATGGCAGCGTTTTAATCTTCCGGCTAACAATCCATGTTTGTATATATGTTTGTTACATTTCTAATTTTAGATTATCATGTGTATTGTATATATGTTAGTTACTAACTATAGAAATGTCGAGTTTTCAACACATATTATACACCCTTTATAAATTGTAAAGATAAAGATAGAGATAGAATAAATATATATACATAATACATAATATGTACACGCAAGTTACATAAACGATAAAAGTATATAAAAATGGACGTCAATGTGATTTCATTTCTATCACATTTCATCACTACTAGTACCATAATCCACGATCATGCACTCAAATCTCGCAAGATTATCGTTTCAAACACATATAGGCTATATCACACAAAGCATATAATATGTAATACGTAACTATGCCTAATTATATATAAGAAATCTTCCCAAATCCACGGTTGTCACAAAAATGACCCATTTAAACACATATTTCCAACAAAAAGTGAAAGTCATAAAGTAACTACAGACATAAACATTTGGCAAGACCATATACAAATGTAGAAGAAAAGAAACCTCAAAATGGTATTCATCCAAATATTTCTTTTGAGTCACACGATTCCACATTGGCTGAGCCTTCTTTTGCAGAAAGAGGAGGCAATTCTCTTGTTTTTCTCTTCAAGTTCTACTTATGCCAATCACTCTTACAGTGCTCTCTATACTATTTAGCATCCCCAACGACTTCATCACATGTACTGCATATTTTTGGCTTTACCTGGCCTTCATTGTTGTCTTCTTTCGGAGCCAATGTCTGTTTTTGCATCTTTTCACTCAATTCAACAATGGACGCTTCTGCTGGTTTCTTGGATTTACTTGATGACTATGTTGCACGGAAACGCCCCTCGGGTGCCGTGCCCGTCCCGGAAACGTTTCGGAAACGGGAAACGCCTGGAAACGCGGCGGATACGTTTCCGGAAAAAGAGAAACGTTTCAAGATGATCAGAAACGTCAGGGCTTGAGAAGAAACGTTAAGGGAAACGTTTTTTAGGTTTTTGACATATTTCTGGGTTGATTTTTGGTGTTTTGCCATTCATGATTGTGTTTGAATTTTCGAAAATGGTGGGGGACGGGGGTTACAGTTGAAAGCGGTGATGGACAGAAGATGAAGGGAAAGTGAGATCGTGAGAAAGCGGCTGTTTTTTTAACCTAATAATAGTAGTTGATGCCTTGATGGCCCACTAATTTACATGGGCATATTAAAAAGTTATTGGGCTTTTATGATATTAGATCATTTAATTTATTCAAAATAACATAGAATTTTTACAACATAGATAACTAAAATATAAACTAAAAATAAAAAAGAATAATAAATTAATAAATATATAAAATAAACAAACGTTTCTAGCCGTACCCGTTTCCTTCATTTTAAGACATTGACGTTTCTAAGTACCCGTCCCCGTCCCTGTTTCCGTATCCGTCCCCGTGCAACATAGCTTGATGATACATCCTCGTGACCATCATAGTGATAAGCTTTGATACCATCATAGTGATCACCTTTACCATGCACACAAGAGTCTAGAATTTCATACCCCCCATGAAGATTTCTGATGAATGGCTCACAATGTAAAACCCAAAAATTTAGATTTTCTTTTATTTCATCATTTTGACTGTAACCTATAATTTAAATAGTAAGCATTTGATATTAAAACATTAGGCTATAATTCATAATAATATAGTAACTATATAGATGAGACACAACGTTTTTGGTTAGCCATAATTTAGATACAAAATTTAATTCCATAGTTATCACATTAAGACACAAATATATTTGAAGAAAAAAACGCCTTAATGTTAAATGCTTGTCATATGAAACGCTTCTTCATCAAGACATACATTTGACAAAATCATTTGTTGATATTCATGCCCATTTTACGTTAGACTTGGTCCAGTAAAGTTCCGTTGATTTCGGCATGATTGTTGGGAACAATCCCGTATAAAATGCACTAAGTTGAAACAAATAAAAAAAAAAGAAAAAGAAACAACAAACAAAAAAATGAAGTGTTTGCCAATAAAAGAAAGAGGCAAGAGTAGCAGAACACAAGTTTGGATTCATGCCGGCATCGATCTTTTTCGGGTTCCTGTATGTCCAAGTTTTGGTTTCCTATATTCTAGTTATTCGAGGTTGGTTCAGGTTTGTAGTCCGTGTGGAATTCAGCTCTTGTTCACGATTGACAACGGTTGGTTATATCGTGTTCGTTGGACGTTGCATGCATGTTTTGGTTCATGACTAGTATTTTAGATGTTCGATTATATTACGGTTTTGGGTTCGATCTAACCTAGTTGAATGTCGGTGCCCGTACTCATACTTGTTTGTGTTCATGTTCTCAGTGCGATCATAATGGTCTCGCCTAGAGGTATTGTTCGAATCGTAATCTTCGTATGTAGTCATCACTAAACGTTATTGTTATGTTGAGAAATGCTCGTGATATGATAGCATAGTCTATTAAAATCATATTTGAAACTCATTAGTAATGAAAATTTTTAATTTTCGGTAAGGTCTAAACATGTTTTACGTCAAGTTTAAAGCCATTACAAATGACGTGATATTCATGCAAGAATTTTTAAAAGTACAAATTATAATGATGACTAGAATATCTAAAATTTTAAGTATAATTGATAGTGATAAGTTTTAATTTATTTTGTTTTTAATCTATAGTAGTTGATAAATTATTGTAGATCTTTTGAGATGCAAATAAGTTTGGTTTTTGTCTAGACATTCCGGTCAACTAAGGTACGGATATTCCTCTCTCTCTCTCTACTGTTATCTGTCTCTTTCGTTTATTCGATTAGAGGTACGGATTTCCCGCCCTTTCAGTAAGGACTTCCTTTTTATGCATGATTAGGATTCCCCGTCTTCAGCCAAATGTTTTTCCCCAGTATATGTTTAAGTTTATCAGTAATCATATTAATAACTAAATAAATTGCCTGAGCATTATATACAAGCACGACCAGTTTATGTACTAGTTACGGAGGTACCGTAACCACGACACTAGAGGCACCGGTGTCGTGACTCACATGCAGGAGAGTGATATCCTGCATCGTCCCACTCAGCTCAGCTTGGCCATTTTATCAGTATTATTAGTGGGGCGTATGGATGCATCCTGGGCTTATCAGTTTACAAGTTATCAGGGTGAATGTGGTGTGTGCTCTACATCCTTCACATTGGAGCTGATCCCTCCACCCAGCACAGTATTTAGAGGTCACCCCTCTACAGTTATTTAGAGGTCACCCCTCTACAGCATGACGAGGTCACCCCTCCAGTTATTCATGCACCGTTGTTACAGCACATGACCTATATAAGCTCTGGCAATTTAAAATACAGTAAATGCATGTTTTCAGATTTAACAGATAATAGTTCAGCTTTATTATTTATTTTTCAGACTTTACAGATTATACACAGATTTCCGTTGCAACTTTACTTATTAGTCTTACAGCTCCAGTATTTCATCATCTGTTTCATTTCAGTTATGTTTATAATGCTTTATATCCGTTCACTGAGCGTTATGCTCAGCCGTAGTTCCCTTTCATGTTCTAACGGCAGGTACCCCAGGACGCTCTTAGGATTCTGAGAGCATGTGCATTTGGATGGAAGCTATCCAGACTTCTTACTTTATGTACTTACATTATTCTGCTTATTTGGGCATTGTTTAGTCCTTTCCTTCAGTATTTTATTTTCATGTTTTGAGCTTAGGTTGGATTACCGATGTTTGATTCCGGTATTTCTGTTATGGTCATTTAATGTTTTAGGACATTTACCTTATGCTTTGATGACACGCCATAAATACATGTAACGGTCCACTTATCCAAGTGGGGTGTTACAATTATGGTATCAGAGCTATAGGTTCGACCTGTAGGCTCTAAAACTTGACCTGTGACTAGTGGGTAGTCACCAAGAACTTCCCAGATTTTGGCGTTGTTATCTTTCATGTTTCTCGTGCATGTATCAGTCATTTTTCTTCAGTTATCAGTCGGTTTTCTTATATTTTGACTAAGTAAAAGGTTGGTACAGGACTGGCCATACTTAGTCGCATGTGCTTTTCTGCGAATTTTGTTTTGGTGAACCGACCCATAGGCGTTCACCCTTGCCCGTTCAGATTTTGTATTGATGAACTGAACCTAGGCATTCATCCTTATTCATGTCAAATTCATGTTGTCAGTCAAGTAATTCTTGGTGAACCAGCCATAAATGTTCACCATTGTTCATGTCAAATTTCATGCTATTCAGTCGAAGGTTGTTTTGCGAACCGATTCATAGATGTTCACCTTGTCATATCAGGACATTTAATAAAGTTAGACAAGTATGGGTTGGACTATAGCCAACCATATTTAGTCCCAGATTATGAATTTCTATACATGACAGTTCTCAGAAATTTTTGACAAGCATGGATCGAACCAAAATCGCCCATACTTAGTCATATGTTTTGTTCCTTGAATTATGTGGATTGATAGCCATCCACACGAGTTGATGTTAAACCTCAGTTGATTTTATTTTATGTTCTAGTAACAGTAAAATTTTCATATCCTCACGTTGATGTCGTCTTCAGGTTGATTCAGTTCATGTCTCCTTACGAGGATTATGTTTCAACAAAGTAAAGATGTTCTCATGTTAAGATACACAAGAATTTCAGTAAAACCCATTTTCATGATAAATCATGATTGGCCTTCATTAATCATGCTTCATCCTGACCACTGTTGGGACTTCGATTATATCATACTTTCAGTCTTGATATAACTAGCAGTAAGTCGACGCAGGAATTACAGGCTATCATGTTACTTATTTCAGACCAGTTTACTACCGTTTAAATCAATCTATTTCCTAGATCACGTCAGACAAGCGACACCAGTATCGACCATACAATAAAATTTCCACCAGTGCCATGAACAGTAGTCTATATGTACCCTCTGTATAGTGCCTCAGTTATACTCCTTGTACAGTGATACATGTGTACTCCACGTACAATGTCTCGATATGCTTCATGTGCAATATTCATTTTGTACTTCATGTACAGTAGTCCAGGTGTACTCCAGGTACCCTACTCCATGGATATTGCTAATCGATCCTCAATCATCTCAGGCGTTGCCACTTGTTGATATTCTACCAGGTGCTGTTGCTGCTCGTGAGTTGAAGATTTTACCAGATGCTGATTTCTGATAACACATTGAAGACCTTACAAATCCTGATGCTGCTGATACTTTGGAGATTTCTAAAGATGCTGATGGTGATGCTATTATACTATAAAGACACTGCAGAGCAAGGACGAAAACTATAAATTTGAAATTTCTGACAAGAGTAAATTTCAACCATCAGACACTACCATTCTAGTCCATGCCTTACTTCCTCAGTTAGCTGTCACACGTTACTCAGCTAACCGTTCATTCAAAAGAGTGGAAGCTGTAAACCAGCCGACTACTCAGCAAAATAGTTACAAGAATCACGGTCATGAAAATGACCGTCATAAATTGACAGAAAAAGCAGTAGTGACAACCACCGTGCTTATAATTTATCAGTCAGTAACCATCGGAACCCCGGAACGGACGTGACCAGAAATACAGAGGTCAATAGTCTAACCGGTCCCCCAATCCTACTAGTTACCAAAATTTTTAACCTTGTTCAGATTCATCTACTAAAACACGTGTCAAGACATCAGTCAAGGCATAGGCCTCAGGTATCTTTTCGGAAGACACATATCAGGACACTAGTCATGGTACACGTCATATGAATATCTTCTCAGAGTACGAGTCAGAACTCATAACTCCGCATGTTTGCTAAATCAGACTCTCAGAAATTCAGGGTACCCTCCAAGGGGATATGACCGTTTCGTCATGCCACATATAAAAAAAATCAGATCATGAAAGATCCAGTTACCACCACTGAAGTATTAATCAGGTTATACACGCAGTATTCATTCAGTGAGGTTATAGACGAACACATTCAGTGAAAATCGTCATGTTTACTTCACGTATTCCTGTGACAACTTTATTTTAAAACACGTATTTACCGACCTCCCAGTCAGCAAAGACTCCATAGTACCAACCATCGGTATTAAAGTTATCCTTTCAGTTAACAACGAGATCCATCTTACTAAATCCCAAATATATTCATTATATCTTCTGCCAGAAAAATCAATACAAGTTGTTTCTGCTTTATAAGCGCGTGACTTATCAGTCCATAGCTACAGAGACTTTCTAGCCACCAGTTGTAAATTCACTTCTGAAATTCCTTAAACTCATGACCAGCAGATTACTCCAGAATTTTCGGACATAATTTCAGAAAGTTTTTCAGAAATTCCTTTCTAGCCACGAAACAGAATTCTACATCGAGCTTGCCTCAAGAACAGAACATGTTTTCAAAAACCCTTGTTGCTGGACTGCAGCTAAGTTAAAAGAGTCGTAGTAATTGCTGCAAGAATTATCGGAATGAGGCTTTATTCGCCTTGGCGCACCACCAGGAAGTGCACCGTTTTCTGTCTATTAGAAAGAAGGCCGGTATCATGAGATCATGTATCCACCACTAAATTTTTTTACGAGATCACAATTCTTAATCAATGTTCATTCCAGAAATAGCAGGTCTATCTGAACTGCTACGATGTCTTAAACATTTTCTAGAACAATTTCCGATCATGCTACCATTAGTGGTGAGAGAAAGAACATGATGTTTTCCAGACTGCTGTTGCGCATATTACAGTCTCCAAAATATTAATTTTATACTTCTGAGCTCCCTAATTCTCCAGCTATATTATGAAATTTTTGAATAAATTTTTCCCATATTTCCCAGACAAAATCGCCAGTATATTTATTGATCACATTCTGATCTGCTAAATTCTAGAGAAGAACATGATGGCGTTCTGATAGGAGGAAATTATATACGCAGTTTTTCAGATATGAGTTTCAGATGAACATGGTGGCGTTCTGAGCCACCCTATTTCAGCAGGAAAAATTTCAGACAGCCCTGCGAAGGTAAAGGCCATCACTAAATGGTCAAGACCAACGTCGGTGACAAACATACAAAATTTCTAGAACTCAGAAAACTACTACCGCAGTAATCTCCGACAGTTCTCACGATCAGCCTGCCATGACTAAGCTTACGCATAAAGAAGGGAACCTACACCGAATTATGTCTACTTTTCCATGAATATTCACTCAGGTCCCATCAGAAAGTATCATAATCCCAGGCAAAATTTTGATAGAAGCAGTATAACACATTGATGCAGCTATGTTCATATCTAGATGCCTGACATACCGTAGGTTTAAGATAGAACGCCGTCATACTATCGAGTTATTACTACCAGTAGGAATTCTGTACCGAGAGGAGACAAGACTCCATGAAGATTGTTATCAGTTTACCACAGACTCAGAAAAAGTATACTATCTAAGTCATTGTCGACCATGTAATCAACCTACGCGTTTCCTTTCACCGGAAGGATTACGTAGTAGCGGACCTGCATAAAAACTCATAAGTAAATTGTACGATTTCAAGGCATTCCATCGACCATCATATCAAACAGAATTCGTGTTCACAATCACGTGTATGTTTACGTTCACTTTACGTTCACGTTATTTTCACTTTCACGTCTACGTCTTATTCACAGTATGATACTGTCTCAGCTCATCTCATGATTTAAGTTCACGATTCAAATGCATGACATTGTTCACGTTCAAGTTCGTGTTCCATCTCCGTAGATACGTTCGAGGTCTGGTACCGGAGTTAGTCACAGAAAGCTTAAGAAACCAGACTCAAGTTTAGGACAGCTATTCCATAACCAGGCAGACGTTTCACATCTCAGGCCGTATCATTTGGCATTCATTCCTCAATCAGCATACGTTCATGGTATGTTGTAGTATCACGTACACAGTATGATTCATGTATCACATTCATGATATATTTCATGCACATCGTTCCTTTTATGATCGCGAACCACGTTCACAATTGCTCACGTAGCACGTTCACAATTGTTCACGTAGTTCGTCCCCATATATTTTCAAGCAGCCTGCCAGAGATATAATTGTTATCTCCTCAGGATAATTGTACGTACCTTTTCATGCTATGGCTTGTCCATTCAATCAGGTTTATAAAATCCATCTTAAGTATGGAACCAGAAAACCATTTCAGCATTCATCAGGACAGGGTCATCAGGACCAAGATTTTCATTGTGTTTAGACCTTTGAAGGAGTCGTTTCGAGCGGGAAGGCCACTCGAAACAGAAGAGTCCATCTGGACCTCTCATCCTTTCCCCTTCAACAATTCAGTTAAGTTCTTTCAATCATGTTACGTTCCATGTTCACTTCAGTCATGTCACGTTTATACCCTTCAGCAACATCATGTTCTAAATCAAGGACGAATGATCCTTTAGCTTATATGTCTTTTCAGCCTTTATGCTCTTTCAGCATATATGTCCTTTCAGCTTTTATAACTTCATCAGCTTATTACGCGTAATTCGAGGACGAATTTTCTTTTTAAAGGGGAAGAAATGTAAAACCCACAGTAATATCAAGTTTTTAATTCGAGGACGAATTATTTTTTTTTAGAGGGGAAGAGTTGTAAAACCCAAAAATTTAGATTTTATTTTATTTCATCATTTTGAATGTAACCTATAATTTAAATAGTAAACATTTGATATTAAAACATTAGGCTATAATTCATAATAATATAGTAACTATATAGATGAGACACAACGTTTTTGGTTAGCCATAATTTAGATACAAAATTTAATTCCATAGTTATCACATTAAGACACAAATATATTTGAAGAAAAAAAAACGCCTTAATATTAAATGCTTGTCATATGAAACGCTTCTTCATCAAGACATACATTTGACAAAATCATTTGTTGATATTCATGCCCATTTTACGTTAGACTTGGTCCAGTAAAGTTCCGTTGATTTCGGCATGATTGTTGGGAACAATCCCGTATAAAATGCACTAAGTTGAAACAAATAAAAAAAAAGAAAAAGAAACAACAAACAAAAAAATGAAGTGTTTGCCAATAAAAGAAAGAGGCAAGAGTAGCAGAACACAAGTTCGGATTCATGCCGGCATCGATCTTTTTCGGGTTCCTGTATGTCCAAGTTTTGGTTTCCTTTATTCTAGTTATTCGAGGTTGGTTCGGGTTTGTAGTCCGTGTGGAATTCAGCTCTTGTTCACGATTGACAACAGTTGGTTATATCGTGTTCGTTGGACGTCGCATGCATGTTTTGGTTTACGACTAGTATTTTAGATGTTCGATTATATTACGGTTTTGGGTTCGATCTAACCTAGTTGAATGTCGGTGCCCGTACTCATACTTGTTCGTGTTCATGTTCTCAGTGCGATCATAATGGTCTCGCCTAGAGGTATTGTTCGAATCGTAATCTTCGTATGTAGTCATCACTAAACGTTATTGTTATGTTGAGAAATGCTTGTGATATGATAGCATAGTCTATTAAAAACATATTTGAAACTCATTAGTAATGAAAATTTTTAATTTTCGGTAAGGTCTAAACATGTTTTACGTCAAGTTTAAAGCCATTACAAATGACGTGATATTCATGCAAGAATTTTATAAAGTACAAATTATAATGATGACTAGAATATCTAAAACTTTAAGTATAATTGATAGTGATAAGTTTTAATTTATTTTGTTTTTAATCTATAGTAGTTGATAAATTATTGTAGATCTTTTGAGATGCAAATAAGTTTGGTTTTTGTCTAGACATTCCGGTCAACTAAGGTACGGATATTCCTCTCTCTCTACTGTTATCTGTCTCTTTCGTTTATTCGATTAGAGGTACGGATTTCCCGTCCTTTCAGTAAGGACTTCCTTTTTATGCATGATTAGGATTCCCCGTCTTCAGCCAAATGTTTTTCCCCAGTATATGTTTAAGTTTATCAGTAATCATATTAATAACTAAATAAATTGCCTGAGCATTATATACAAGCACGACCAGTTTATGTACTAGTTACGGAGGTACCGTAACCACGGCACTAGAGGCACCGGTGTCGTGACTCACATGCAGGAGAGTGATATCCTGCATCGTCCCACTCAGCTCAGCTTGGCCATTTTATCAGTATTATTAGTGGGGCGTATGGATGCATCCTAGGCTTATCAGTTTACAAGTTATCAGGGTGAATGTGGTGTGTGCTCTACATCCTTCACATTGGAGTTGATCCCTCCACCCAGCACAGTATTTAGAGGTCACCCCTCTACAGTTATTTAGAGGTCACCCCTCTACAGCATGACGAGGTCACCCCTCCAGTTATTCATGCACCGTTGTTACAGCACATGACCTATATAAGCTCTGGCAATTTAAAATACAGTAAATGCATGTTTTCAGATTTAACAGATAACAGTTCAGCTTTATTATTTATAATTCAGACTTTACAGATTATACACAGATTTCCGTTGCAACTTTACTTATTAGTCTTACAGCTCCAGTATTTCATCATCTGTTTCATTTCAGTTATTTTTATCATGGTTTATATCCGTTCACTGAGCGTTAGGCTCAGCCGTAGTTCCCTTTCATGTTCTAACGGCAGGTACCCCAGGACGCTCTTAGGATTCTGAGAGCATGTGCATTTGGATGGAAGCTATCCAGACTTCTTACTTTATGTACTTACATTATTCTGCTTATTTGGGCATTGTTTAGTCCTTTCCTTCAGTATTTTATTTTCATGTTTTGATCTTAGGTTGGATTACCGATGTTTGATTCCGGTATTTCCGTTATGGTCATTTAATGTTTTAGGACATTTACCTTATGCTTTGATGACACGCCATAAATACATGTAACGGTCCACTTATCCAAGTGGGGTGTTACACACAATCTCGAAAAAATAGTGGTACCATTTCAAACACCTGTCGCCAATCATTTAGAAACAATAAAAAGTGCTTGACAAAAACAGTTTTGCATGTAAAGTAATAAACAGATAAAAATACCAATTTGATCACCATGATATGATCTGAAAATTTTAATACACTTTCTTACATCTTGAGTCATTTATAAGTACCATATATTTTACCCAGTTGTCTACTAGTAAATTATAGAAAATGACCCCTTTGGATCTGATTCATTTTTTGCCCATCTATTTGTCCACCGCCAATGAATACAATAAACATGCCTAATAAGTCAAAGCTTAAGAGGAGCTCCCTATGACGCGACCCTATGACGCGAAAAAATATAAGGTAAACGAATACAGAGTGTTTGTAGTTGAGGCATCCAAAAGGTGGTATACAAGGAATCATTAGAGGTGAAACTATAGATAGAACCTTGTATTTTGATCTACACATCTTTTTTTTCACATCTAATTGTAGATAAGATTCGAATTCTTACACAGTTACACATGCAGAAACCATTTTGCTATTAATAACATGGTATATATAGCAATGTTACACTACCTCAGTCCATTTATTACAGCTCATCTACATGCACTTTTTAGTAAAATGTTCGACAACCAGGTCAGTAAATTATACAACACCCTTGAACAATAACAAGATATTGTGGTGGGAGAGATTTTCCTGAACTTGTTTCAGAAAAGGGAATTTACTAATAATTTGATAATAGCAAGTTTGCAACTGTTCTCATTTTCATGGAACCGAAGGATTTATACGATCGCTAGATATGGGTTAAGTGATACTATATCATGCTTATGGAATTTCATATACCTAGTTGCCATGCAATATGCAAAACTGTTGGAAATTTAGTATAATTGTGGGATATGGTTATACTTGTAAATGGGTTTGGAGGTACGGAGTGTACACCCATTAAGTCTCTAACCACCCTGGACTCAATATAGTGGTTTGCTGATGAGGCCTATGTCAGCGGCTGGGCTTTGCCTTGTCAGCGTCTAGGCTGTCAGCGGTTAGGCTGTGCCTTGTCAGCGGCTAAGTCATCAGTGGGTGTAACCTCTTTGACTGTTTCATAAGAGGTTTACTACTGACTTAATGACCATTATTCTGGTCATGTAACCACTATGCAGTTATGTGGGAGATAATGAGATTAATTGACCGATTAATTCTCATTATTCCTTTGACCATGAGTTACATTCCTTAAGGAATGGGATCACTATAAATAGTGATCATATTTGCATGATGAAACACACAGAAAACAAGAAACACTTTACAGCAAAGGGTTATAGATTTGTGCCTAATTCTATAGCATACATTTGGTCTTATCCCAAGTAAGTATTCATGATACCCAGGCAATAGGGTCGAATAGTTTACTTTGGAAAGTGATCACACGATTCCAAGTGATATCCGGTAACCTTCATTGGTACGTAGTTAGGCTATTGATTATCTTACCCTGGTTGTGACGAATAAACACCAACAATAAAAGTAAACTATTTTGTGATAATCAATGGCGGCTGCAATGAAGCATATGGTGGCTAACTTCTCCAAACTAGACAAGTTTGAAGGGGTGGATTTCAGGAGATGGCAAAAGAAGATGCACTTTCTTCTTTCAACCATGAGTGTGGTGTATATGCTGACAACTCTTATTCCTGATGGTGGTGATGATGCTACTTTGGAGGAACTGAGGAAAAGGAGCAAATGGGAGAATGATGACTATGTGTGCCGTGGTATTATTCTCAATGGTATGTCTGATTCCTTATTTGATATTTATCAAAATTCTGAATCTGGTAAAGCACTATGGGATTCCTTGGAAGCCAAATATATGGCTGAGGATGCATCAAGTAAGAAGTTCCTTTTGAGTGATTTCACAAATTACAAAATGACTGATTCAAGACCAGTCATGGAACAATACAATGAACTTCTTGGAATACTTGACAGATTTACACAACATAAAATGAACATGGATGAGACCATTCAGGTCTCGTGTGTCATTGACAAACTACCTCCTTCTTGGAAAGATTTCAAGCACACCTTGAAACATAAGAAGGAGGAGTTAACTCTTGTTGAGTTGGGCAGTCATTTGCGCATTGAGGAATCCCTCAGGGTGCATGGAAGTGATAAGCCAAAGAGTAATAATGTTGATGGTTCATCTGTTGTCAATATGGTGGAGCATAAGAACTCCACCAGGTACAATGACAATAAAGGCAAACGTAAGCATCAGGATAACACCAAATCTAATCCTAACAAGAAGTCATCAGTGGCTTGTTGGAAGTGCGGGAAACCTGGACACTTCAAAAGGGATTGCAAAGGTGTTAGCATTGGCAACCAAGCTAATGGATCAGGCACAAAAGGTCAGAATATGTTTAATGAATCTCTCAAGATTTATTATGTTACATATGTATCTGAAGCTTACTTTGTGCAGGATGAAGATGTTGCGTGGTGGGTTGACTCTAGAGCAACAGTACATGTGTGTAAAGATAGATGCTGGTTCAAGACTTATGAGTCAACGAATGATGGATCTATTCTTCACATGGGAAATGAGTCAACAGCCCTAGTGCATGGACGTGGTTGTGTAGATCTTAAATTTTGTTCTGGAAAGATTGTTTCTTTGTTTAATGTTTTGCATGTTCCTAATATTAGGAAGAACTTGGTTTCTAGTAGTGTTTTGAATAATTGTGGTTATAAACAAGTGATTGAATCTAATAAATTTGTTTTATCGAAACATGGTGTGTTTATTGGTTTTGGCTATTTGAGTAATCAAATGTTCAGGCTTAATATTGATTCTAGTATAAATGTTTATTATGTCCTGATGACTACCACTAAACTGAATGATTCATCACTATGGCATGCTAGACTAGGCCATGTCCACTATAAGAGGATGCAAGATATGTCTAAGGATGGGTTAATTCCAGCTTTTGACATGGACACTGATAAGTGCCAGACTTGTATGCTGAACAAAATTACTAAGAAACCATTTCACGATGTAAAACGTGAAACTACAGTTTTAGATCTAATCCATAGTGACCTATGTGATTTGCATGCTACTCTCTCATTAGGGAATAAGAAATACTTGGTAACATTTATTGATGATGCTTCTAGGTTTTGCTATGTTTATTTGTTACATACTAAGGATGAAGCATTAGATAAATTTAAAGTATTTTAAAATGAAGTTGAATTACAACAAGGAGTTCAAATCAAAAGATTTAGGACTGATAGGGGAGGTGAGTACATGGATACTTTGTACTTTCTGTCTGTTGGAATAATCCATGAGACAACTGCCCCCAATACTCCACAACAAAACGGTATATCTGAAAGAAAAAATAGAGTACTAAAAGAGATGGTTAACTCCATGTTGTCCTACTCAGGACTGAGTCATGGGTTTTAGGGAGAAGCTATGTTAACAGCTTGCTATTTATTAAATAGGGTTCCTAATAAAAGGAACAGGATTACCCCTTATAAACTCTGGACTAAAAGGAAACCAAACTTGAACTACGTTAAAGTTTGGGGTTGTAGGGCTGTTGTAAGACTCTCTAATCCAAAGGTGAAAACCTTGGGTGAAAGAGGCAATGAATGCATCTTTGTTGGATATGTTGAGCATTCCAAGGCTTATAGGTTCTATGTTATTGAACCTAATGATTCAGTTTCAATAAACTCAATAATTGAATCAAGGGATGCTAACTTTGATGAGACTAGGTTCTCATCAGTCCCTAGACCAAGCCTTAGGACTCCTACTAGAGCTGAGGACATTGGTGCTTCAGTGGAACCTGAAAGGGTCACTAATGAGGTTATGGTTCAGCAACCTGAGCCTGAGCTTAGAAGAAGCACAAGGCAAAGGACTCCAAAGATTTTTGGGCCTGAATTTCAACTATACCTAGTTGAAGGAACAAGGGATGAGGTCTCTGACCAGTACTACTATTGCTTTAATGTTGAGGATGATCCCAAAACATTTGATGAATCAATGAAGTCCCAAGATGTTGCTTTCTGGAAAGAAGCAATCAATGATGAGATAGATTCCATCATGGGCAACAACACTTGGGTGTTGGTTGATCTACCTCCAGGTTGCAATCCACTTGGATGCAAATGAATCTTCAAAAGAAAGATGAAGGTAGATGGAACTATTGAAAAGTTCAAGGCAAGGTTAGTCATTCAAGGCTTTAGACAAAAGTCAGGAATAGACTACTTTGATACTTATGCTCATGTAGCACGCATAAGTACCATAAGAATGTTGATTGCCTTGGCAAGCATTCACAATCTGATTATTCATCAGATGGATGTGAAGATAGCATTCTTGAATGGTGATTTAGATGAGGAGGTTTATATGAACCAACCTCAAGGTTTCATCATGCCTGGTCATGAAGGTAAGGTGTGTAAACTGATTAAGTCCTTATATAGACTCAAACAAGCACCTAAGCAATGGCATCAAAAGTTTGATGAAGTGGTTTTGTCTAATGGTTATTTACTTAACCAAGCTGACAAATGTGTATATAGCAAATTTGATGAATCTGGTAAAGGAGTCATCATTTGCCTATATGTTGATGACATGTTAATCTTTGGTACTGACCAAGTTCAGGTTGATTTAACCAAAGAGTTTTTGTCATCAAGGTTCTCTATGAAAGACATGGGGAAGGTTGAAGTTATCCTTGGCATAAGGATTAAACATGAAAGTGATGGTATTGTAATTTCTCAGTCTCATTATATTGAGAAGGTCCTGAAGAAATTCAATCACTTTGATTGTACTCCAGTTAGTACACCTATGGATACAAGTAAGAAACTAATGCCTAACAATGTTCATGCTATCTCCCAGCTTGAGTATTCTAGGGTGATTGGTTGCTTGATGTATGTCATGACTAGTACTAGGCCTGATATTGCTTTTGCAGTGGGTAAACTGAGTAGGTACACTAGTAATCCTAGTACTCAGCATTGGCAAGAAATTCAGAGGGTACTAAAGTATTTGAAAGGAATAATGGATTATTGTTTGTCATATACTGGATATCCTTCAGTGTTGGAAGGTTACACTGATGCAAGTTGGATCAGCAATACTGAGGATAATTCATCCACAAGTGGTTGGGTATTCCTTCTTGGTGGTGGTGCAATTTCTTGGGCATCCAAGAAGCAAACTTCCATTACTGGTTCAACAATAGAATCTGAATTTGTGGCTCTAGCAGCTGTTGGTAAAGAGGCTGAATGGTTGAGAAACTTGCTTCTTGAGATTCCATTGTGGGTCAAACCTATGGCACCCATATCTATCCATTGTGATAGTGCAGCTACATTGGCTAAGGCTTATAGCCAAAAGTACAATGGTAAGTCTAGACACTTAGGTTTTAGACATAGCATGATTCGTGAGCTAATCATGAATGGGGTGATATCAATAGAGTTTGTGAGGTCTCAACAAAACTTAGCTGATCACTTGACGAAGGGATTGGCTAGAGACTTGGTTATAAAGTCTGCTAAAGGGATGGGTTTAAAGTCCAAACTAGTCACTGAATGCTAGGACACCCAACTCCCTCCTGAGGAAACTTGGGAGCTGAGTTCAATATGGAAAGCTGAACATTCAGGGGACTGAAGCACATGTATATCATCCCAAGGATGTGCTTGTACCTGCTGAAAGGAGGATGAAGTTATAAACTTCTTAATGGTTAATTTCTTTGAAAAAGTGCTTAAGCAGGAGCATGAACTAAAGAGGAACCACCTATGTAAATGGTGAGGTTTCACCACCTCAAGGAGCATGGACTTTGGCTCTTACAACATTCATGAATTGGATATGGACACATGGCTTGTATGGTGTCAGGAACGTTTTAAGTGTTTGAAAACTTGTGTGTATTTTATCTTCAGGTATTCAAAGTAGTTGAAGGGTTCAATTCTTAGAACACCCTGATTCTCGAATATTTGAAGTAATGTACTAATATGTAAATTCAATCCTCAGGATATTTTCATTTATGCACTGGTTTTGTTAAAGTTGATTTCATGCAAAAATGAATTGTACTAAATTGGGGAGAATTGTTGGAAATTTAGTATAATTGTGGGATATGCTTATACTTGTAAATGAGTTTGGAGGTACGGAGTGTACACCCATTAAGTCCCTAACCACCCTGGACTCAATATAGTGGTTTGTTGATGATGCATGTGTCAGCGGCTGGGCTTTGCCTTGTCAGCGTCTAGGCTGTCAGCGGTTAGGCTGTGCCTTGTCAGCGGCTAAGTCATCAGTGGGTGTAACCTCTTTGACTGTTTCATAAGAGGTTTACTATTGACTTAATGACCATTATTATGGTCATGTAACCACTATGCAGTTATGTGGGAGATAATGAGATTAATTGGCCGATTAATTCTCATTATTCCTTTGACCATGAGTTACATTCCTTAACGAATGGGATCACTATAAATAGTGATCATATTTGCATGATGAAACACACAGAAAACAAGAAACACTTTACAACAAAGGGTTATAGATTTGTGCCTAATTCTATAACATATATTTGGTCTTATCCCAAGTAAGTATTTGTGATACCCAGGTAATAGGGTCGAATAGTTTACTTTGGAAAGTGATCACACGATTCCAAGTGATATCTGGTAACCTTCATTGGTACGTAGTTAGGCTATTGATTATTTTACCCTGGTTGTGACGAATAAACACCAATAATAACTTAAAATAAAATAACAATTTCAATGCACCACTAAAATATATACCAACACAACCATTCTTTTGAGCTAAACATGGTAACTGGGAAAGAAAACTGTCATGTTGAATGGAATGTAAACTTACAATAGAGACGTTACTTTCAGATTCATCTTTAGAAAAAATGACGGCATTCCACTCACTAAGTTTCCCCTCAAGAGCATCAATGTTTGGTTTTGGTAGAGTTAGCCTTAGTTTCATGAGGGACCTCTTAATGGGGTAATGTTTTTGAAGTTCCCTGATGACCTCCAGTGCCTGTGACATAAAAAATTAGAAAAAAACTAATGATCCCTTTTTCACTGATTCTGAGTAAAAGTTACAGATATAATACGTCCAGGGACGGAACATTTAAGGGGCCGGGAGGGGTTGTGTCCCCCTCAAAATTTTTGATATTATGCACATTTTATACCCTTTTCAATATGTTCTTAATCATTTTTAATAAATAAAAAATAAGAATAGTGTATATCGCCCCCTAAAATAAATATTTTTCAAGTTAGCCCCTCCGCAAAAAACGTTCAAGTTCCGTCCCTGAATACGTCATAAGTTACTTCACCACAACTACGTCTAAACTTTAATTTTTTTACCAGCGAATGTAGTAAATATGATTCCAGCATTACACAATACTATATATTTAAAATCCACTCATTCCACCACTTTTACGTAGAAAAAGAATCACTTGTTTCTTTGAACTACTATGAGAATCCACAGAGAAGTGAATTTTATGCATTAAAGACTCAATCATTCTTATAATATATGGGCGCTGAGTTGCAGGATTGATAGTCTTATCCATAACAATAGTTGCAATCCGCCTAAACTAATTCGATAGTTGTGCTTCTCTTTCCTCCCCTGCAACTTGCAGTTCTCCCTTCTCCAAAATCTGCCAACATAATAATAATAAGTCTTCATATATGTAACGAGACAAAACACTGTTTGTTTCTAAAACCAGAGTAGAAACTAAAAAACTAAATGCAACTAAAAGGTAATCTGGAATAACCTCCAAACAGATTTTGGTCTGATCATCAAATCCAAAAGCTGATTTTAGATCTAATGACTTTGCAAGAACTCCTTTGGAGACATTTGAGTAGACGATTTGTGATTGCAACACTTCATCTAGATCTTTCTCACTGATGCAGAATTGCAGTACACATTAGCACCGATAAATCGAAAACCAGATTATTATACAAATCGCACAGTTATTAAGGTGGTGTTTGTTTTTTAAGAAATGCCTCTTAACAACATCTTAATCTGATTCAGTCAGATGCAGTCAGACATTTGAGTCATTAAGACTGTTTGTTTTTTTCATTTCATTCAGAGGCAGTAAGAGGTAACCAGCGTTAAGAGCGTTTGTTTTTTTCTGATCATTAAGAGGCAGTAAGAGGCATAAACTTCTGATTGAACTAGATGTAGAGGAGATGTCTTAACACCTCTTAATCTCATTTTTCTTGTTCTTAATTTTTGTTACTTTTTTTGTTTTTATTTATTTTTTATTTTGTTATATTTTTTCTATTTTGGTGTTATTTTTTATTATTTTTTGTTTCACTTTTGTCTTTTATAATCATTGCATGTGTTTTGCGAGAGTTTATAAAATGATTTTTGATGATTCATATTTTGCTCTTGAACGATCGATTCAGCTTATCGTTTTAAAAATAGATTTAAACTCCGACACATTTATTTTAATCACACATGAGATTGCATGTTTTGTTTAAAAGACTTTTAGCTTTAAATTAATCGTATTATAAATTTTGGTATCTTATATCTAATAAATATAATTTCTTGTATGAATGCACTCGTATTATATATAAGTTGTAAAAATTATAATTAATTTAGATTCATATTTCTCAACCACTTATTCAGATTCAGATGGAAATCAGATTCAGACATTTATACCGAATATTCAGATTCAGATGTGCGAATCAGATTCAGATTCAGAGCCTCTTAATAAACAAACATCACCTTAAAATACACGTAGTAACCCGATATATCTCTTGATATATGGGCAGAACATTTTCATATATAACACAAAACAGAAATCAAAAATGGTACTTAAGTTTGTACCCCTTTAACTAAAAGCCGGCTCAATACTATTTTGAAAGCAAATAGTGATAGGTTAGCTCCAACCGAAACATACCAAATTATTCCAACATAGAAATAGTTAGCTTCATTTAGAAGAACATATTTATTATGTATATAGTTTTAAAACTCCACAATGATACGACACAAAACATGTGTGTTTTACTAGTAATACAAGGTGGATTAGTGATGTCCTCACATTGGTAACAGGTACAAGGTGGGCGGATGCATTTGTTGAGTAATACAAGGTGGGCGGATGCATTTGTTGAGTAATACAAGGTGGGCGGATGCCACTGATTGGTAAGGGTATGTTTTAAAGCAACAAGCATTTAAAGTTGTACACAATGGTGAACAAGCAAATCGCGTTTAGAATTAGTAATTATAACAATAGAGTTATGTTAGCAAACAGTTAAGTAGACATAAGGGGTCGTTTGAAATATAAGCCGAAATATGACTTACTTCGGCTTAGGGGGTGTTTGGTTTGGTTTATATAACGTAAGCCATTTCGGCTTATCTAACATAAGCCTCAATTTTATGGCTTATTTAGAGACTTATGGGTTTATATAAGTTTATCATATCATGATAAACATATATAAACCTCTAAGTCTCAAAATAAGCCACAAAATTAAGGCTTATGTTAAATAAGGCCAAATAAGCCATATTTCGGCTTATATTTCTTAAACCCTAATTTCTAAGCTTATTTGGAGAGTTATGGCCTTATATGAGTTTATTATATCATAATGAACTCATATAAGCCAATAACTCTCCAAATAAGCCACAAAATTAAAGCTTATGTTATATAAGCCGTAATGAGCTTGCGTTATATAAGCTAAACCAAACAGCCCCTTATATAACATAAACCCCCAATTTTTGTGGCTTATTTTGAGACTTAGGCGCTTATTTTCGTCCTATAAAAGCCGGAATAACCAAACAAGTTAGATTAGGGTTATTTAAGCTAATAATAATAAGGGAAAAACATATAAAAAGCATAGCCAAACAGGGCCTAAATTATATGAAACTAAAACCCTAAAATAAAAAAAAGGGGGAAAACATAATACAGGCCAGAACGCCAAGAGAGGACTTTGTTTTTGTAGCAGGCGATTTCGAAACGATTGCCGTGTTTTTTGAGACGAACGACGGCTACGTTTGTTAGTCTTTTCTGTCCAACCGGCTGTACCAGAGACCTTGACATCTTTGCTTTCTTTCTTTTTTTGTTACTATTGATTTTTTTGACTATCAAAGGTGTTTGGTTAAGCTTATGAATTGAGGTTAGGCTTATATTATATAAGCCATTTATGGCTTATATATAATGAGTTCATAAGCCTTTAATAAGTGTTTGGTTTAGCTTTTATAACTAATAACGTAGAATGACTAAAAAGTACATAAAAATAAAATGGGTGTAATAAATTAGATGAGGGTATAAAAGTCTTTTAATATAATATTCATATATAAGCCTATACCTCCTTATAAAAGCCACAAAGTTTTGGCTTACCAAAACCCTCTTATATAAGCTTATAAGCCAAGTTCTATAAGTTTAATCAAACACTTGTTTCGACTTATTTAACACATATAAGCTAATAAGCTTATAAGCCTATTATATAAGCTTAACCAAACACCCCCCCAAGTTTCCTTTTTTATAACAATCCACACGCGGTGGTGGATTAACCACGTGGGCCTGAGAGTTTTAAGCTTTTAGATTAGCTTATTTATTTTGTTTTTTTATTACTCGCACAATACGGCGACGATGTCATCAAAGTCACATTCTAGTTTCACGACATTATACATCTCCCGTCTTATTCTCTCTCTCACTATTACTGTCGGTCCATCACACATCGATCTATCACCAACAAACATTATTTCATTCACTCAAAACCACTTACTTATTATGACTTATGCGTGCCTCGGTACCACATTTCAGGAGATGATGTGACAATCCGTCAATTTATGGTTGATATTTTATTCTCAAGTGTTATTTAAAAACATTATTTTTATGTTATATTATGAACTCACTTATTTTGGGAAGAAATTTAGGTTTACGTCTTGAAGTAGCATCGACTACGTCTAAACCGGAGGACTCTACGTTACGTGCTTACGTTTACATACACCGTCTTTGGTGACAGTCCGATATTTCAGGAAATAAATTTATCCGTGAATATTATTTTGGGATTTTAAATTTGTGTTGGTTCATAAACTCACAAATTTACGAGAAGAGATTAGGACTTACGTGAATAATTTAACGTCCTTTACGACTAAACCGGAAACCTTAGGATTACGTATTTACGTTTTCGAACTCCGTTTTTGATGAGACAAATTTTAATAGATTCGTTTTGTGCCATTGATTCATAATTTATAAAAACGTTTTTCGTAAATCGACCCGAGGGCACGTAAATCGAGGAAACTAGAATCGAGGAGTACCCGTAAATAATTGGGGATGAGACAAAACAAGTTTTGCCCCACTACCAATATGGGACGGTTTAAATAAGCTACACAAACACACTTAGGTGTCATGCTTACAAAGTAAGCAAGACACATGTCTTGCTTAACTTTGCAAGCTAGCTACCAACATCAAAACTACACAACCTAAACCACTTCCTCATTTTCTTACATGCAAAACCACTCATCCTTCCTCCCTTTCTCTCTAAAATTCGTCCACCACCACCCCTAAACGCCCTCATTTGATCAAATTTAACCATGAAATCATATGTTATTCACACATATGATGAAGCCCTTTTCAAGCTCTGTTGATTGGTGGTGATTTTAACATCCAAGGAGAAGATTTGTTGGTGTCATAGGGCTTATTTCTACAAGTAGTTTACAAGTATTGGTGGTCTTGAAGATTGGTGTTGATCTATCACAAGTTTTGCCATCAAAAATCCAAGCCTTGATCATAAACTACTTAATCTTGGTGGTATAAAGATTGTTCTTCCTATCCTCTTGTTATTTTGATTATGTAATCTTGTAATTTCTTTATTTATGTATATGTATATGATGATGAATGATGATAAAAAAATATTATGTGGGGATTTGGTGTTGATAGATTTGATAAACATGGTTAAAAAGATGAAAAACCATAGGTAAAATGGTTAAAATCTTGCTTAATGTGATGGCTGTATAAAAATAGTAAGTAACCAAATGATAAACTGATAAAATGGTAAAGTGGAATAAATATACAGTAAGTATTAGGTGTTATACACATGTGAGAGTTTGTCATGCAATGGAATCATCAAAATGAGTGAGATATGATCAAAACAAAATTAGTATACCAATCTGAATAGTCTGTTTTGTAGGGACTGTTAAGGATACTTAGACATGGATTGAGCAGTATCTATAACTAACTTATTTGTAGCACATAATATGAAGTTTATGTCATCCAAAAATGAGCTTCTATCTCCTTATATAACTCAAGATATGATAAAAATGGTGAAAGTGAAACTAAAAATCAGATTTTGTGAAATTAAAGTTTAATAGTATTATATAAGCACTCAAATAATATAGTATAAAATGTGAAATTAGAACCCACTAACTTATATATTTCATTTATATAAATATTAATAAGGATAAATAAATGGACATTTTATAAAAATGGTAGTTTGGTAAGTTTTATAAGTTATAAAAACTATAAACATGATTTTTACGTCTTTTCGGCTAATACCGTAAAATTAACGTTTTTCGTCAATTAAAACTTAGAAGATCGGACCGTCTAATGTAAACTTGCTAAAAGTAATATACTGATATATAAGTACCTAATACAAGTAAAAACCGATAAAACCCGAACTATATAACATACGGACATTAACGGGCTAAGTTAGCATTATTGGACTATAAACCCGACTAGTTGGTAAAACACTTATAAACTTACTTTTGGGCTTAACCCATTTGGGCCCAACATGTAAAGTATAATACTGATAATAAAAGTTTAAAATGGACTAATATAAGGTAATGGACTTATAATAGGCTTATTGGACCTAAAACATGTAAATAAGTAAAACTAGTAAACTAGTATAAAAGTTACCAATACATAACACTAAATTGAGTAAATGAGAATGTATAAACCCACTTGATCATCATATATATAAAATCATCATATGTATACATAATTTTTATTTTTGTAAATTCATTAGACAAGAGCCTAAGACGAGTATTATTTGTCTAGGTTTCCGTGATTGAAGCACGTACCGTACATCCGAATCGCCGCTAACCGCCTTCCCACATCAACGTGAGTTCATAGCCTCGCACTCTTTTAAATGTTTTTATGAAATGTTTTATAAACCCGCGATGGAGATAACATGTTAGTTTTTATAAAATAGGACACTAGTTGTCCCGATTGTCTGTTTATTTATTTGGACCCGAATGATTATATGATCCGATAAATGATTAAATGACACGATAGATGAAATGAAATGCATTATTAAAGTTAGGTTATGTCACTAAAAGTCCCATTAGCATGAATTATGAACTACCGGGATTTGGTAGACGCTTATACATATAATAGTACAATTTGGGGACGATCACCCCATTTCGCGCCTTGACGGTTGATCCCCGTCGTGCCACATTGATTGGTAAGCGAATTTATGTATGAGAAGATTTACACAAGTGTGATTATTGTGAAGACACGCTAATTTAGATAGGAAAATGAGTTTCGGGTTAGCTACCCGTTGTTTGTTGTAGTAAGGTAACAATGTCATGCCGCTTATAATAATCCAAATAACGAGATACTGCTATAAGCACTGAATTACGATATATTGCCTGACTAGCAATATGGGGTCTTATTATTGATATTATGTTCGTGTTTTGGTTTTACATAACCATATTCATATAACGGTTTTTATTTAACTTTATACAACGTTATAAAACTTATTGTATGATGTTTTAACAACAATGGTCCGTATAATGATTTTGAAGGCGAAAGCCTATATTATGATTTTTGATAAGGATTTGTATAAAATGACTTTGGCTATTTTATGGCCTACTACAAAGATTTGTACAAAATGATTTTCAGTAATAAATATATACCGATGATATATTAATGGTTTTCATTAAACTCTATGAATTCACTCGGCGTTTTCGCTGACCTTTTCTTTTAACATGTTTTATCTTAGGTCCTTGAAGGTAATTCTCGGGAAGACAACAAGAATTCATGGCCCGCACTTAAATAATAATTTCCATTCAAATGCTTTGTAAAATTTGTATGAAATAATATGACTTGGGACCTATGTAAATTTGATATTTATGAATGGAAATGCTTTATTATTAAACAACGCGATTTTTAAGCGTTGTCTATGATGTGAGTAATGTGCTATCCCGTAACACTAAAGAGACTTCCGTTGTATTGAATTGTGCAAATTTGGGGGTGTTACAGTTTGGTACCAGAGCTCTCGTTATAGAGAACGAAAGATTTTTAAAATTTAGGTTTTGAATAAAACATTTCAAAATCATTTAACTATAAACATTTTTCTCAAAATGTCTAAAAATCTTTTGACTATAACGGTGCCGAAGAATTCCCGAGTTACCGACAAGGCCAGACTGAGAAGTGTTATTTTAATATATATAACTTGGATAATATATATATATATATATGATCTAATTTTATTACATAATTGTTTAATGATTATTTCTATATTTATGTGAGGTATTTATACGACGTAGATTGTCACAAAGAACCCTAAATCCCCTAGTAAATCAATCGAAGCTATTCCCGTAGCAATTATAGCTATTCCAAATCTAAACCAAGTTGTGGATATTTATGATCCCAACAAAATGGTTGATATTCGTAGAAATGTTAATAGTAGTTGATTAAGATCTTGAAGAAGAATTGGCGAGATTAAATTTGATATCGATGACATGACGTTCTTTCCTTATAGAGTGGAGTTTGACAGAAGATTACCACCTGGAAAGGTGTCATCTGATTCGTTGTCACCCAATTCTTAAATTTGAAATCGAAAGGGTGAATGTTGCACTTGAGTCTGTCATTGGAACCATTACCTAAAAGCCTCATGCCACTAGTACGTTTCCGAGAAGTCTAATTGAATGTGTGAGTCGTTTCATACTAGTGACTCATTCGATAACTATTGATGGAGAAGTTATAGAATTGGAAATTAAGTGTTGTTCATATTGAGCTTTTATTGCCCTATTAAGGTCTAAAAATAAGGTTGAAAGTATTGGAGAATGAGGTAGGATATCGCATTGAGTATGATTTGACTGAAACTTGAATAAAAGTAAAATTTAACTTGTATGGAATATGAGATTGTTAAGAGGAAGTCGTTAAGTCCTGTGATTGAATTATAAGGTTTTAAATGATTTTTGGTTAGTGTTAAGGGTTGTTCCTAGACCATTGTCAAATGACGAAGATGCCCAGTGTCAAAGAAATAAATTGAAGAAATCTTCTTCTGAATTGGGACTGATGGATCTTTCGGGACATGTGGAACACCTAATGACTCTTATAGATTAGTATTCATTGTGGTATCTTTTAAAAATAATCCCTAACTTAACTGAGACATCAGTTGGTAGGATGAGTTCTTGGAATTGTATGACATAGTGACACATAATGTGTTACAGTACAATTTTGACTTGTTTGTGATTAATGAAAGACTACCATTGATTGCTAAATTCTACATGTATCAATGTTATCTATCCTTTATTGCTTCATCCTAATGTTCGCATTAGTGATGCAACCGCTGAACAAGTACTCATCTTGATTTGAGTTACGTTGTGGATTATTCTTTTCGAGCACCAGCAAGGTCATGAACCTCATGATTATTTGGATAAAGCTCATTTCCTATCATATTGTAGTTAGTTCTTGGTGAACAAGCTTTCATCACTCTTTTGTAGATCACTCATTGTTTTTATAAGATAAAACAGTATCCCTTGAGAAAAATTGAATTTTCATCACTATAAGGATTATTCAAAGTAAGATTTATAAGTGATTGTTATCGAAATGAAGTTGTTTATAAAACACCTTGGAAAACATAATTGTTTTCATAACAAAGAAAATCTTTGTAAATTTATTTTTGATTCTTATTTAAGAATTAAGCATGAAAGTGTTTTTATTATAAACATGATGATAAAATTTTGACGAACTGAGTATTGCATCGTTAATCTTGAAATTGTATATAGTTGCGCGCCTACATACAATTTGAAAGTGACCATGCAATGATGATTAGTAGTCACCATGAAATTATTAATAAACACTAAATTTTCTTTGAAGATTGTGAAAGATTAAATTTTATGAGATCTGCAAGAAGTGAAAAATAGGGACATATTGATAGGGACACCTACATATGTGCCCGTACTATTTATTCTTCTGAGCCAAATTTACTCATCTGTGGATATTGTCTTAATTAACAATTGATATTCTATTTCTTGTCCAATTCTCTCGTAGTGAGATTCCTTGAAAAAGTATATGATTACCGAGTGTTGATACCCGAATGGATGTATCAACGTTCCTATCATTTCTTCTGATTAGATTTCATTTGAATGACCTGGGTAATGATCCGAGGAGCTTTCGAATGCGTACTCAAATTATGAAAACATGGGATATATTCATATTCATTAAATGTTTTCGTTTGTATCTGATTTGAAAATCTCTCACGTAGATTATGCGTTGACCTTACTCTTTTAATGGTAGTTATGTCTGCATATATCCTTTAATTTGTGAAGGATTATGAGTTATTATTAGTCTTTTGAGAAGTTCACATCTTATCGAAGGCAATAAAACTGAAAAGTTGATAGTGCCATTAGAATGGATTGATTGATTATGACATGATGACATTGTCTTAATTGATGGGAACTCGAGTAGAATTCCCCTAAAAGATAAGATGATTGATTATCAAATGTGATCTAAATAAATCTTGATGGATGACCATATCCTGCATTTAGACTTGAAATTATACCATGAATGGTTATGAACTAATTATAGATCTTGTAAGCTAGAAAGAACTTAAAGTAAATTTATTTAAATATGTTTCCGTTATCTGAAACTTTAGGAGGTATTTGCTGGTGAATTACCTAGACTTTTGCTGTTATGGCAAGTTGAAATTGGTATTGATTATATTCCCGGTGTTGCACCTGTGGCTTGTGCACTGTACGTCAGCACCATCTGAATTAAAAGAATTATCGTACAACTAAGAGAGTTGTCGGAGAAAGCTTTTATTCTACCGAGCTCGTCATTATGAAGAGCTATGGTGTTATTATTTCTTATATTTATTGATTACCGTGAACTAAGTAAATTGACGATTAAAATCTATATCCACTACCCAAGATGATAGATGTGTTCGATCATGTACAAGGTTCTAGCGTATATATAGGAATTTGATCCTCGGTATGGTTATCATCAACTTCGCGTCCGCGAAAAATATTATCTATTCCAATTACTACATCCAGAACTTGTAATGAACATTATGAGTTTCACGTGATGTTGTTTGGATTGACTAATACACATGTAGCATCCATAAATTTGGTGAATCACGTGTGTATGTTGTAATTTGATAAATTCATGCTTGTGATCATTAATAACCATTTGTTTGTTTATAAGAATAAGAATGAGTTAATAATTATTCATAGATTGCCCTGAATTGGCCAAACAATGAAAACCTGTACCTTGAATATTTAACAAGTGATTTAACGCTTGATCCTTTACATAAAATGACTGTTTGATTAATGATGGTAAGATATATATATATATATATATATATATATATATATATATATATATATATATATATATATATATATATATATATATATATATATATATATATATATATATATATATATATATATATATATATATATATATATATATATATATATATATATATTGACTCTTCAAAAATTAAGAGCCCTTTTAAGACTTTGGGTTTTACCAAAAAGTAAGTGAAAGTATGTTTTGACAAATGTTTTAACAAAGGATTTTTAAGGAATCATTCCTTATAACTAAAACATTTAACTAAACTCTTGTTTAGGGGTAAATGTTTGTGTATACCTCAAGACAACCTAAAAGGGATTGAGGAAACCGTTAAACCATGACTTAAAATTTGAACGACAATTTTTGCTTTTCAACTAAGAAAATTTTTACCAAAGAATAAACGAAGGTTTTTCGAACATTTACGGATCTTATTAATTATTTCCGATAAATCAACAAAAATCTTGTTAATTAAATTCAAATTTATTTTGAACATTTTTTTAAAATTGGTCGAACTGAGAAAATTTAAAACTTTTTACGTTTAGGTTTCATGAAAATTGAATATTTATTATTTAATTACTTGAAATATTTATGGACGCTTTAAACGTCGGATTGAGCAAAACTGATAAAAATAATAGTGAGACGAGGCTAAAACTTAGAAAATATGAAGAAAGAATTTTTGAATAAATACGGTCATGATTATTATTTCACCAGGAAAGGTGAATGTAGATATTGACACATTATATAGAAAAGATAAAGAACCAATTAGAATGTGTTCCTTAATAATGACTTTGCAAAATAAATTGCCAACAATTTGAAATATAGCCGATGCTTTTAAAAAGGATAATATAGATAATAAAAAGGGTTCACGGCTAATGTGAACCATTAGAACTGAGAAGCCAATGGCGTTAAATGTTTTAAAGGCAACTTGTGGTTGCCTAAAAATAGAGGATTTTGAGATATAGTCATGTTGGAATCTCATAAGATTAAGTATTTTTATTCCTGTCATTTCTGATTTAATGTATCTTTGTCTGAAGAAGTTTTACTAATGGCAAATTATGAAGGCAGACATCGCCTCATACATTAGTAAACGTCTAACTATTGCAAAGGTCATCATCTGAATTTGATTCGATTTGGGTCATCGTCGACAGACTGACCAAATCTGCTAATATCATTCCCGTTAATGATAAATTCTCGATGAAGAAATTGACTCTTTTGTATTTAAAGGAGTTGTGTAAACATAGTGTGCCTGTATCAATCATCTCTATCAAGATCCTCGCCTCGCATCGAATTTCTAGAGATTTGCTCAGAAGTCATTGGGAACGAACCTTGATGAGAGTATTGTTTACCATCCCAATCTAAGGGACGAGGTAAAGTAACGATACAAAATGCTAGAAGCGTTGTTTTATGCTTGAATGATTGACCTTTGGCAATAAACCGTATAATCGCTTTCCTTTGTAGAGAGTATCATTGATAATCATAGTATTAGGATCGAGATCGAATCTTGTTAGGATCTAAATATTAGAGCATCTGTAAGCAGGAGTTGGGATGAAGACACCCGACATACACCCACTGTGAGTTGGACATGTCTTTTAGGTTTAAGGTTTTCTATGATGACAAACTTAACCTTGCAAAATACCCAACCCGCGAGACCTGAAATGATTTTGTAAATTAGGATCTGATTATTGACTGCCGATAGTAGGCAGGAGGTTATGTGAATATGAAATGTAGATCTTGAAGTGCAGAATGGGTAGCGAAGTTATGCCAAAAATTTTAACCTTGGAAAAATGAATTAATGATCTGAAAGATCATGGGAAGTAAGTACCCGTTATATGGGACCATTGAAATGATGTAAAATTTGGTTAGAAAGGCATATAAGATAGATCTACCCTATGACTTCAAGGACTGCGCGAATTATGTTTCGTACATCGAACTTGATAACATGTCTATCAAGTGAAAATCTGACTATTCCTTAATTAAGTTTAGATCGGCGAAAAGTTGCATTCATCAAAAACCCGTGAACATCATGGATAGAGAAAGTAAGTCGACATTAAGCCTGATCTTATTCTCGTAGTTATGTTCGATGAAACTCGCGTATTGTAATGGATTACACTTATGAGAAAAGACCGAATGTGTATGAAATACCCATATGGCTTTAACTCTATAAGAAGCGAGTAGTAAGATAAAATGATCTTTGAGGACAAAGATCATGTTTAGGGGTAAATGCTGTGACAATCCGTCCATTTATGGTTGATATTTTATTCTCAAGTGTTATTTAAAAACATTATTTTAATGTTATATTATGAACTCACTTATTTTGGGAAGAAATTTGGGTTTACGTCTTGAAGTAGCTTCGACTACGTCTAAACCGGAGGACTCTACGTTACGTGCTTACGTTTACATACACCGTCTTTGGTGACAGTCCGATATTTCAGGAAATAAATTTATCCGTGAATATTATTTTGGGATTTTAAATTTGTGTTGGTTCATAAACTCACAAATTTACGAGAAGAGATTAGGACTTACGTGAATAATTTAACGTCCTTTACGACTAAACCGGAAACCTTAGGATTACGTATTTACGTTTTCGAACTCCGTTTTTGATGAGACAAATTTTAATAGTTTCATTTTGTGCCATTGATTCATAATTTATAAAAACGTTTTTCGTAAATCGACCCGAGGGCACGTAAATCGAGGAAACTAGAATCGAGGAGTACCCGTAAATAATTAAGGATGAGACAAAACAAGTTTTACCCCACTCCCAATATGGGACGGTTTAAATAAGCTACACAAACACACTTAGGTGTCATGCTTACAAAGTAAGCAAGACACATGTCTTGCTTAACTTTGCAAGCTAGCTACCAACATCAAAACTACACAACCTAAACTACTTCCTCATTTTCTTACATGCAAAACCACTCCTTCCTCCCTCTCTCTCTAAAATTCGTCCACCACCACCCCTAAACACCCTCATTTGATCAAATTTAACTATGAAATCATATGTTATTCACACATATGATGAAGCCCTTTTCAAGCTCTATTGATTGGTGGTGATTTTAACATCTAAGGAGAAGATTTGTTGGTGTCATAGGGCTGATTTCTACAAGAAGTTTACAAGTATTGGTGGTCTTGAAGATTGGTGTTGATCTATCAGAAGTTTTGCCATCAAAAATCCAAGCCTTGATCATAAACTACTTAATCTTGGTGGTATAAAGATTGTTCTTCCTATCCTCTTGTTATTTTGATTATGTAATCTTGTAATTTCTTTATTTATGTATATGTATATGATAATGAATGATGATAAAAAAATATTATGTGGGGATTTGGTGTTGATAGATTTGATAAACATGGTTAAAAAGATGGAAAACCATAGGTAAAATGGTTAAAATCTTGCTTAATGTGATGGCTGTATAAAAACAGTAAGTAACCAAATGTTAAACTGATAAAATGGTAAAGTGGAATCAATATGCAGTAAGTATTAGGTGTTATACACTTGTGAGAGTTGGTCATGCAATGGAATCATCAAAATGAGTGAGATATGATCAAAACAAAATTAGTATACCAATCTGAATAGTCTGTTTTGTAGGGACTGTTAAGGATACTTATACATGGATTGAGCAGTAGCTATAACTAACTTATTCGTAGCACATAATATGAAGTTTATGTCGTCCAAATTTGAGTCTCTATCTCCTTATAGAACTCAAAATATGATAAAAATGGTGAAAGTGAAACTAAAAATCAGATTTTGTAAAATTAAAGTTTAATAGTATTATATAAGCACTCAAATAATATAGTATAAATGTGAAATTAGAACCCACTAACTTATATATTTCATTTATATAAATATTAATAAGGATAAATAAATGGACATTTTATAAAAATGGTAGTTTGGTAAGTTTTATAAGTTATAAAAACTATAAACATGATTTTTACGTCTTTTCGGCTAATACCGTAAAATTAACGTTTTTCGTCAATTAAAACTTAGAAGATCGGACCCGTATAATGTAAACTTGCTAAAAGTAATATACTGATATATAAGTACCTAACACAAGTAAAAACCGATAAAACCCGAACTATATAACATACGGACATTAACGGGTTAAGTTAGCATTATTGGACTATAAACTCGACTAGTTGGTAAAACAATTATAAACTTACTTTTGGGCTTAACCCATTTGGGCCCAACATGTAAAGTATAATACTGATAATAAAAGTTTAAAATGGACTAATATAAGGTAATGGACTTATAATAGGCTTATTGGACCTAAAACATGTAAATATGTAAAACTAGTAAACTAGTATAAAAGTTACCAATACATAACACTAAATTGAGTAAATGAGAATGTATAAACCCACTTGATCATCATATATATAAAATCATCATATGTATACATAATTGTTATTTTTGTAAAGTCATTAGACAAGAGTCTAAGACGAGTATTATTTGTCTAGGTTTCCGTGATTGAAGCACATACCGTACATCCGAATCGTCGATAACCGCCTTCCCACATCATCGTGAGTTCATAGCCTCGCACTCTTTTAAATGTTTTTATGAAATGTTTTATAAACCTGCGAGGGAGATAACATGTTAGTTTTTATAAAATAGGAAACTAGTTGTCCCGATTGTCTGTTTATTTATTTGGACCAAAATGATTGTATGACCCGATGAATGATTAAATGACACGATAGATGAAATGAAATGGATTATTAAAGTTAGGTTATGTCACTAAAAGTCCCATTAGCATGAATTGTGAACTACCGAGATTTGGTAGACGCTTATACATATAATAGTACTATTTGGGGACGATCACCCCAGTTCGCGCCTTGACGGTTGATCCCCGTCGTGCCACATTGATTGGTAAGCGAATTTATGTATGAGAAGATTTACACAAGCGTGATTATTGTGAAGACACGCTAATTTAGATGGGCAAATGAGTTTCGGGTTAGCTACCCGTTTTTTGTTGTAGTAAGGTAACAATGTCATGCGGCTTATAATAATCCAAATAACAAGATACTGCTATACGCACTGAATTACGATATATTGCCTGACTAGCAATATGGGGTCTTATTATTGATATTATGTTCGTGTTTTGGTTTTACATAACCATATTCATATAACGGTTTTTATTTAACTTTATACAACGTTATAAAACGTATTGTATGATGTTTTAACGACAATGGTCCGTATAATGATTTTGAAGGCGAAAGCCTATATTATGATTTTTGATAAGGATTTGTATAAAATGACTTTGGCTATTTTATGGCCTACTACAAAGATTTGTACAAAATTATTTTCGGTAATAAATATATACCGATGATATATTAATGGTTTTCATTAAACTCTATGAATTCACTCGGCGTTTTCGCTGACCTTTTCTTTTAACATGTTTTATCTCAGGTACTTGAAGGTAATTCTCGGGAAGACAACAAGAATTCATGGCCCGCACTTAAATAATAATTTCCATTCAAATGCTTTGTAAAATTTGTATGAAATAATATGACTTGGGACCTATGTAAATTTGATATTTATGAATGGAAATGCTTTATTATTAAACGACGCGATTTTTAAGCGTTGTCTATGATATGAGTAATGTGCTATCCCGTAACACCAAAGAGACTTCCGCTGTATTGAATAGTGCAAATTTGGGGGTGTTACAGATGACGTCATCCTACACCTGATTCAATCCAGAGAAATCATATATGTCCGACTTCGACGTGTTCGAGTTCACATCGTGGTTTAACTGGCGAAGGTGATGGTTCCGACAAAGGCGATGGTTCCGGCGACAATGGTGGTTCTGGCGACGGTGATGGTTCCGACTACGGTGGTGGTTCTGGAAACAATGGTGGTTTCATCGACGGTGACAGTCGTTGACCCGTCGGATCCAAGTGGTTTTATGGTGGTGTGTGGTTGTTTTAAATTAAATTTCTATTTTCAGTAAATGCGGTTGTTTTAAATTTGAGTAAATTACATGGTTCGTCCTTGTGGTATACGTTAACCGACAAGGTTCGTCCCTTGACCAAAAAAAATGCGCCATTCGTCCTTAAGTGGGAAAGGTTATGTAGCGCCCCCACTAGCGGATGTAATGCAAACATCTACTGAGGGTATTTCCGTCTTTTCTAACCCCCAGAAGGACTAATCATGTCATTTATGTTGAAAACTATTACAGTAATAATTAATATATAAATAAATTTCAATTATTATAAATAAACTATCTACTCATCTAATTTCTTTCTTTGTATGCTTCATCTCTTGATTTATCTTTTTCACCCAATATCAATAATTCTTTTCCATATTCATATCTAGTAGTTTACCTGGATCAATAACAATATGATCAAATGCCCATCCACCATCGTCAGCTTCAACATCAAGTCAACCCCCAACCGCCATTGTCAACCCATCATCCCATGTCAACTCTCAATGTTTAAAAGTTCCATCACTGTGAAGTGAAGCCTTAAGCTTATGGTTTTGAAATACATTTACAGAATGTGATGTGAGTTAAAGAGAGTGTTTGGAATAATAATAAAAATAATACAAAGGGGGAGATCTGATCATCCGGTAGATGGATATGTGGATACTGATGCATGGGGGAGATACAAAATATGTGGATACGAGCCTGGTTTGCAGTTAAGGTAAGGGAGATGGTGATCAGCGGTGGGGTGGAAATGACGGATGAGGGTTAAGTTTAATGATGAAGATGATGATGGTGGTGGGGGTTGATCTTGTTAATATGTTTTAGTTTTATTGTTTTTGATGTTGTTAATAGATGTTTTGATAATGATGGACTAATGGTGGTGATGATCTTGTTGAATATGATGGTCTTGAGGTTGAGTTTTATATTAGATTGAGGTTGAGTTTTATATTAGAAGAATGATACATTATTAGTTTTTATGTGTGTATGTTTACAAATCTGAGAAACATGGGGATGGTTGGTTGGCAATGGCGGTTAGGGGTTGACTTTGATGTTAAAGATGAAACCTGCTTGCAATACTTTATCTTTCAAGTTCAAGTTATAGATAGCAATGAAGATATGAAACTAATTTCGTTTTGAATCATAAAATTGTCATTATGTATATAATTCATGATAATGGCGGTTAGACACTTGAGCATATTGTTTTTTTATTTTGGTAAACTACTTGATATGAAGAAGCCAAAGAATTATTGATATTGTATGGAAAAGATAAATTAGGAGATGAAGAATACAAAGGTATACCCCAGTAGATGTAAAAGAATTATTGATATTTTAATTATTATATGGTTAGTCCTTGTGGGGTGAGAAAAGACGGAATTACCCTCAGTAGATGTATGCATTACGTCCGTTAGTGGTGTCATTAGAAGAGAGGGACTAACACTACACAACGTTTCCCACTTAGGGACGAATGGTGCATTTTTTTAGTCAATGGACGAACCTTGTCGGTCAACGTATACCACAAGGACGAACCGTGTAATTGACTCTTTTCATAATTTCTACAAATAATTTGTTCTGGATGCTTTATAATATAATAAGATATTTTCAGTAAATGTGGTTGTTTTAAATTTTCATAATTTATAAAATAATTTGTTCTGGATGCTTTATAATATAATAAGATATTACTTGTCGATAATACGAGTTTCATATTGCTTGTCTTCTTTTTCATAGGTATAGGGAGACACATCTCAATCTTTCGTTCTCACAAAATCAAACGCTGAGATGAAACCTTTTTTATTAATAAAATAAGTGAAAGGGTATTTTCATCTTTTTACCCCCACCTACCACCCACCAGATGTAAAATTGCACACCTCGTATTTTTTCATCAAACATATCCCTTTCAAAAAACACACATAATTCATCCCCTTGACCTCCACATCTTGGTCGTGGCGATATCAAGCTAACTTTGGCGAGTGTGCACTTCGCACCTCCTAACATGTCTTTAGCTAAACTTGTCTAAGGCCATTGGTCTCTAAGTAAAACACAATTACATAAAATATATGTTAATAATACTACAAATACCAACATTTCTACCCCATTTTAGTTTATCCCTTGATTTACTAGAATACACAAAAAGAACCAACCTCATGCATAATGAAATATCACGAGGATTGAATTTTCACTTAATATATTACACATTTCAAAAATCCAAAAATCAGGGTGTCAATCCTTCAATTCGTATGAGTACTCAAATATAACATACACATAAGTTACTGTAAGACTCTAAAGTTAATAAATTTGACACTATTATAAGTCATGTGCCCATACCCTTTCATGAGGATATAGAAGCTCATTCCAAAGCTTTATGAAGCGACAAAACTTCATGCTCACAAAGGTAGCCCTTTTATTCTTGCACATGCACATGCAACTTTTCCAAAGAACTATTAAGAAGTTAAACTTCAACCGAACATAATATGCATAACCGAGCACATACCTTGGGATGATTATATTAAATGTGCTCCAATTACTAAAAGTAAGCTTTCCACATTGAATTCAGCTCTTAGTGTTAGCTAGAACAGAATTATGTGTCTTATCTAGAGATTTTGATAGACTCTAAACCCATCCCTATAGCCGACTTATGGACTAAGTCTCAGGCTAAACCTTTTGTCAAATGATCAGCCATGTTTTGTTGAGATCGAACAAAATCAACGGATATCACTGCCTTTGTAATGAGCTCACGAACCATACTATGTCTAACACATAAGTGTCTAGACTTCCTATTGTATATTTGAAAATAGCCTTAGCAAATGTGGCTACACTATCATAATGAATATAAATATGTGAAATTGGTTTTAGCCACAACGAAATCTCATATGTCAGATTCTTCAACCATTCTGCCTCTTTGTCAACCGCTGCTAAAGCAATAAACTCGAGTTCCATTGATGAGTCAGTAATACATTTTTGCTTCTTGGAAGCCCATGAGATGGCACCTCCAACAAGAAAAAATACCCAACCAGTTGTAGAAGTATGATCTTCTGAATTAGTTATCTAACTATCATAAGAATATCCTTCTAAAACTAAAAGAAACCCCAACATCAGACAAACCATAATCCATGGTTTTATTTAAATACTTGAATACCCGCATTATAGCATGCTAGTATTGAGTATTAGGATTTATAGTGTACTTACTCAATTTACCCACATCTGGTCTTGTGCTTATTATTGCTTACATCAAGCAACCAATAGCTCTAAAGTATTAAAGTTGATTTACAACCTTGCTTGTGTTAGGCTTAAGTTTGATGGTCAGATCAAAATGAGTGCTAACTAGACAATAATCATCACATTTGAACTTCTTGAGTATTTCCTAATGTTATGTGATTAAGTGATTGTAATACCCTTGTCTACACTTTTAGATGAAAATATAAAAGAAAATTTAATAAATTAAAAAGTAACTTAAATTTTTAATATAATTAAATTTTAAATAAACATTAATTTTCTAAGATAAGCTTTTAACTTGTTTTTATCTGTCTTTAGGGTATGTTTGGTATGGAGTGGTGGTGTAGCTTTTCAAAGCGCTCAGTGTTGAGAAAAGCATTTTGATTTTTAGTGAAAGTTTGGCAAAAAGAGTGGTGAGTGTTTTGATTTTTATTAATCGTTTGACACAAGAGGAGTGAACGGTGCTATTTTTAAGGAAGACTAATTTTTCAATGTTTCTTTCAAGGAGCTTTGTAAAATGTGCGGCGAGAAAAACTGCTCACAACTACTGCTCATTTTCACAAACACACTATAAGAGTTCAGGGAGTGGAGAGCGCTAATGTGGTTGTTGGGCTTTAACGCAAACTCTACACCACTTCTCGATTCGTGTTAAAGGGCTCGCGCCCTATATTTTTATTTTTAAAAATAATAAAAATCAAACTATTTTCAAATTTAGCCAAAAATATGTAAAATTGATAGAAAAATTTGATGGAGAAAAAAATAAAATAAAATTATATGCCTCATATTTGTGAAAATAAAAAACTTAAAAAGAAGATTAAGTAACTAATAAAACTTTGATGATTAAATTCTTAATAAATTAGATAGAGTTAAGTGAAATATAAAATTTTCTATATGTTCACTATAACTTTAGAAAATAAACAAATTCCTTTTACATCTTATACCCTCTAACTTTATATCTTATACATATAAAACATATATATTTTATTTACACAAAATTTTTATATTGAAGCACGTGAATAATTATTAGTTGTACGAGTATCATAATTATATTAAGTACGAGAACTTTCATACTAAAATATAAAAATAAATTATCGAACTATATATAAATCCATTACGTATACAAGACTTATAACTAATATAAATACTAAAACAAAAAATACAAATGATAAAAGCAAAAAATATATATTGTTACACAAACCTTCCTATCGCCAACCATGGGTGTCAAACTCAAGTTAGAAAACACATCTCGAATCAATTGTTTCCCTAAGAAATCACAATGTTGAACAGAAATTTCTTCAAATCGTATTAATGACTGTAAAGTAAAAATTGTTGTCCTGAACAACATAAAATATTAAATATTTATTGTGTTTAGGCAATGAACGGTACTAGGTTTGATGCCCGCGCTTCGCCACGGGTGTTTTGGGGTCAGTTTTTGGCTGGTAGTAGTCGTATAAGCTATAATTCAGCATAAGTGACATAGACCAATGGTTTTTCATTAACAGATGTTGAGTAAAAAAAGTTTGCATCAGACCTTAAACTATACAAATTGAAAGATGCAAACAACATATATAAGTCTATGAACCTGTAACGCTCTAAAAAAAGGGCCAATCATGTATAAGATTATCCATCAGTCTTGATTAATAACACATAAAGCTAAAGTGAGAACATAAGTGTCCTTTTATTCTTACGTCATCAAATGGCAACAACATTGGTTGTATCATTATAACCAGCCGAATACAATCGCCAACAACCCTTCCCATCAGCATTAGTAACCACCCATCAACTGCCCTCACATCAGCAACTATCCGACTTCATTAACAACTAACTGTCAGCAACCCTCCCTCCAACAATCAAGGGGCCCTCTTTCAAAGTCAGAGTTGACCAAGGATGTCTCAACGATCTAGCTACTGCAAGTCATTAGTTTTGGTTAGAATCACATTAAGAATGTATCATGGATATATAGCAAAAGTAATAAAATGTAAACAGGGATGACAAAATTAGTAACCTGAAACAAAAATGGCATTATCAGCCAAATGCCAACATATGGCCTCATACACACCAAACACAAAGCACTATAAATAAAAGACATGCTTTCATGTACGATTGTTCAGGCGAATTCTGAAATGAATTTTCTAAAGGAAAGTGTATAATATTTGAACAAAAAGACCATGTCATCTACATGGCTGCATTTTAAAATAATCAGTAATAGTCTAGGCCAGATGTAAATTATTTACTTTTTTGCTTGATAAGCACTTCAAATAACTAAGAGTACCCAACGGATCCTTCACCATATAGCTATATAATCGGAGCATTTCAGTTCAAACAACCCATGTCAATTATTCCATTCAAAATATATTTAGTCAGGTCCTACTCGGCACAATTTTAATTATCTATTTTGTTCAAACGATATTCAGATGCATATGATTCAGTGATTATGCTAATAATTTAAAATATCTACTTAACTTGTTTATCTATTATCATGAATGTCTTATGGTCGTTGGTCGCGCATTCTTTTCTTTTTACGAAAATGACAACCGAGAGCAGCATCAACAAATGACCAAGCAGGTGTGCCTCCAAATCCCATTGCCAGTACAGATGTGTACCTCAGAAACCACCAAAAAAATACGACGTTAGGCAAAATTCCTGACACCAACTATTCATATAAAGACATTCGTATTTACTAATACACTCACAGTTATTGTAAAACCATAACACTAAAGGTACTTAATTATAGGACAGTTTCTATTTCAGTCTGATGAACTGAATCTGAACCTCCAGCCCACCCATAATAATCGTACATAACATAAATAATAATAAAAAATACAATTAAACTACCTCCATATTTGATTGCCCCGCCAAGATGGGGACGTTGTCAGCGCATAAACGTGGCTTTGCCAAAGGTCATTAACTTCGTAAGCCTATATTACTTTCGGCTTATGACTTATTTATAACACCCCCAAATCATATGCGCAGCGGGACTACAACATTTGGGTGCTAGGCAGTTACCATCACACATAAGCTATTTCAAATGACTCAAAGAGACGTAGAAATTTGAACATAAGTTAAAGATTGATTAAAACATCAAAGTCTACTGTTTTCCAAATACCAAAAATAATACAAACCAGAGTTACGTTTAGGTCCCCATTGAATCTCAACCCAAAAGTACATTTTCGTTCACATGACATAATATAAAATATTTAAGTGCTAAAAGGGAGGAAAACAAAGTAGACCGCGAAGCCACAACAACTTCCATCCTCGCATGCTCCACTACTATCAATCTTGGTTACCTGAAACACATGCTTAAAACCGTCAACACAAAGGTTGAGCGAATCTATAGGTTTATCAAATCATAAGTTGAACATAAGTATTAAAACCAATCATGACCATTCAATAGCATTGTCGTACTCATAATCTATTATTCAAGGATATTATCTTTAGCAATAACTAATAATTGTGTTTAAGCTTGTGACACTAATCCGTTAACTCAATCACCCGCGTACATAGACCGGCATGATTTAAGTGAAACTAGTGCCCCTTCTAAAGGCATTAGTTGTAATTATACCTTATTTATTATCACAAGTTATCCGTCCGCAGAGGGTACTCAACGTACTAGCTCTCGTCTCAGATAGGGTCGTCAACCCCATAGTACTATCAATTGTATAAGCGGCTATCTCCAACCCACACAAGGGCAAGACAATAGTTAATAGTTCATGAATTTAGGGACTTTTACAACTAGGTACTCAACACAATTCAAGGCAACATTCGGGTCCAACAATCATTCATGACTTATGTTCTTTTCATTTAAATAGCATGCATTCCCCTCGCGGGTAAAAACGCTTGAAATAGGTAAAGAGCGAGGCTATAGACTCACCTGGCGTAGTAGTAGTGGTTCTAGAAGACGTAACGAGAAATGTCACCGACGACGTGGATGCCCGGGAAAATCAAACACTTGACCTAAAAATCAAGGTACGTAAACCAAATCAATACTCCGTGTACATTATTGTACTAAACACACTCATATGAAAACACTTAATGCTTATGAAAACTCACGGCAAACCCAAACAAGTAAATGCTACTAGACTTATACCATTTATCTATGTTATTAAAGGTACTATCTATTTTACGATTTCGCCGATACTTATCTAATGTATGGGTTGTTTGCTATGACTTAAGCACTTATATAAATTTCAAGAAAATTCACAAAAATACCTCATGACCTGTATAAAACCCATATTTAATCCCATGAAAAGTTTTCACTTCTATGACTCGTTACACATCACATTTCTAAACATACACTTTTAGGACTGATTTTGCACGTTGACCATGTTGGACTTGTTTGACCCATTTAAAATACACCATTGACTACTTTGACTCCTAAGTCCAAAAATAGACTCACAAGTGCAGGTTTGAAACCAAAATTTTACTTTTAATCATTTACCAAACTCTATCTATGGTCCCCGGGATTTGACGCAAAACCAAACACAAATTCGGATTGTGTTGGTTCTCATCTCTCGGTACACGTATTTTCAAAATAACATAACTTTTGACTAGTTTGGAGTCGTAAGCTCTACTTTATACCGAAACGAAGCTAAGACAAAGCTCTACATGTCAATCCTATCATTATGACCTGTTTACAAAATTAAACCCACGAAAATAAGCCCTAAACAGTCTGGTATAAAATCACCCTTCCAAAATCAATTCAACACTTGATTCAAATCCATCCAAACATCATCTAAACCTAGATTAACCACTTGTAATCATTCCTAATCTCCCCAAACAGCCTATATCATCAAGAACATCAAACCTTCATCAAAACCCAAGTCCTAAATCATACAGGCAATTAGTTTATCCTATTCAAAAACACCAAAAACAACATTATAAACACAACCCACAACACAAAAGCATCAAAATCATCAAGCCACCACCTAACCCATTTGGCCGTGGGTTTGGTGTAGCCAAAACACCCAAGAAAACAGCCCCTCTAACTTGTTTTATTGTAGATTTAACATTATAAACACATGAATTAAACTTGTATACCATTTAATTAGATCAAAATCCGTTTTTGAAAAATCATAATTTTTGGAAAAATCAAGTTGTTGCATGTTTGTTTTTGTTGGTGGGATTTACTTACAAGATGATTATAAAGGATGGTCTTTGATTAGATTTGTCAAAAACCCAAAAAAAAATGATGGTGGTGGTGATGATGGTTAGGGTGGCCGGCGGCCTAGAGAGAAAAAGAAAGATATGGTATTTTTTTGTAAAATGAAGTGTGTGTGTGTCCTTATTCCCTTTTGTAAAAATGGAGGGGCCCAAGTTGAAATTTTAGCTTTATTTTGTCCTTAATAACAAACGACCATTTAAAGAGCGGGATTTTGGCTAAATGACGGGTTTTAAATTTTTATGGGAGTCGGGATTCATCCCGGCTACCTCAAAATACTTTTTAATGGTTCAAACGCACACAAAACGAATACATATATGGTTCGGACTCGACTTAAAACATAATAAAAATAAAATATCGAAAAACTCAAATATCGATCGATCGATAACAAAAGACAAATTTTGGGCATCCGTCAGTTTCGTAGTCGTCGTCGGTTCTTCTTAAATCGTCAAATGTTAAAATTACGACCTTAAACGTTGGTTTCAACTTAAACCGTCAAATATATAATAAACGAAATTTCTTAAAAATTTCAAAAATATTCGTAAAATAGGTTTAAATAAACGACGTTGGGCTTGGGATATCACATTCACAAGTGAGTCGCAACTTAAGAGAGATGCTCATACTGAACAACTCTTGAGACAATAACTTAGCATCATACGGCACATTCACGGGTATTACATCCTCCCCTCCTTAAGGGAGCGACGTCCCGGCACTCTCCGGTTCTTATACTCGCATTTCGTACTACTAGAAAGATGAGGGTACTTTTTCCTAAAGGGGTCTTCACGTTCCGATGTGGACTTCGGTTCACGTTTCGGGTTCCATCACACCTTCACCATGAGTATTATACCTTGCTTCAATCTCTTAACATCTCGATCCTTGATCTCCACTTCAATTTCCCAAATTCTTCCTACGGTTATCGACACGTCTCTTCTCACAGCTTCTCGCGATTAGCAAGTGATTCTTAATCTACACCATCTCTTCCGTAGCCTCTCGAATCATTTCAAGTCCATTCAACTGACTTTTTCCTACTTCATTCTATCCAATTGGCGATCTATATTTTCATCATCATAATTCCTCAAAGGTTGCAGCTTCAATGCTACCATGGTAAATGTCGTTGTAAAAAGATAGCACCACGGCAAGTGTCGGTCTCAACAGCTATCAAAATCAATCACACATGCTCGGCGCACGTCTTCCAACGTTCGAATCGTCCTTTCACTTAGTCCATCGTCTCATAAAAACAATTAATCATAAAGAAAATCACACAGATCGCACCTAACCCCATCGAAAACGTTCAGAATATACAAAACGAAGTAATTAATACTAGTCGTACAAATCTACTTATTGCAATATTACGTACACACAACCTATTTCGTCAAAAACGAATTCATCGATACAAAAAAATCATTCGACGTATACATAACTCTCTCGAAAACATCACAATCCAATCAAACACAAAAGCCACTATGAGGCACATACAACCATATTACGACATGTTTGCAAAATAGCCAAACCATGCCAAGTAAATAGGTTCAATCAAGTTAACTCATGTTTGCTAATCAGCTAAGCCATGATAAAATAAGAATATTTGACATGATTCTCGGATGAGTCCAGTCAAAAGAAAATTACAAGTTAAAGCAGGTTCACGGCTTGCTTACTATGGATGCATATCCAAAAAAATACATTTGTCATCGCAGGGTGCTCACACACGGATCCATACCCAAAAGATATTACAAGAACACCATCTCACTTTCATCCCAAACGTGGTCAAAATCTCAATAAGTATCTCCATTCACAGTTAGAAATATATTACATAGCACGTGTTCCCCATGATCGGACGTCGTTGGACATTTCGTCTCAAGTTCTCACAACTTACGGTCACTCGACCAGATCATACACCACATAAGTACATAAAAGCAAGGGTTTACCAGAAAAAACATCAACCATGTCTATTCATCGTTTAACCATCGATGATCAAAGAAAATCGAGTCAAGCAAAGAGGATTCCTCACTTAAATAAACAAAGTCGGCAAATGGAATTGTCTTCCAACTACCGGTGCACAGTTGGTAAACTTCAACAGTTTATCGCGTGTCATTAAACATATCAAAAGAACGAGAAAAGAAAATAAATAAGGTACGATACGTTTGATGTAGGAGAAGTCGTCGTCGTTCCCCCCAGAGTCACTCGAACTCTGATTTCCTCTATTTCGGCATTTTTCTATTTTTGTTTAAAATTCCTTCTCAGTGTCAGTACGAGTCCCTTTGGTATTTCATCAACACCCTAGCGATTCTGATAAATTTCATACGTTACACACAACACATAAAAACATTTTTCCAAAATTACTCGGTCACAGTGACTTACTAAGTCAACGCCAAACAAAAAGAAAAGATTTCAAGGAACACAAGAAAATTCAAAAATTTCTTTAAGAATCAAAGAAAATACGATTACTTGCATAAGGATCCACCATTTTTAAAAGCGTTCTCATCCAACATTTATCAAAACACTACAAGTTTCAAGATGACCAATTTATTTGACACAATAGCGCTCTTCCTAAACTATGCATAATTAGCTAGATCATGCCTACTTGAGGACCAGGCAACGACATTCAACAAAACATGACTCTTCCCGAATTATGCATAGTTAGCTAAGATGTGCATAATTGAGGATCGAGTGACAACACAAACATTATTATTACATACCAAATATGACTACGAGCTTTTTCGACCTAATCTTCAAAATAATTAAATCATTTGAAATGGAATTTGAAATGGGAAAACATTGTTACTATCGTTTTAAGAAACACATCAAACATTTTTCGTCCACTTTGGAAACATACTTTTGCTTTGCCTTTTTATGAGAAAATAAATAAATAAATAAATAAATAAATAAATCGACACCATTCGCATTTGGTTGAACGAACTATTTGACACACTCATACATATTTTCAAAATAGACTATTCACAAAATAACGGTAAGGTGGTTCTTGATTAAAGATCATTGCAAGCACAACAAGTAATAAAATCAAAAATCAATGAGATCGAACGAGGTAAACGAGCAATATAATTGCCAACTAAAATTTAACTACATTAGAAATGAAAATACTTCAAATATATGACAAAAGTCTCGGGATAACAACAGCGATCTACGAATACATAGAGTAAAAATTAAATATCAACACAAGCGTCAAAAATAAAACAACAATCATAATTCATATCGTCTCGAGTTGCACACACATTCCACCAAGGGTATACGGGGAGAGGAGAATAATCACTTGGTCGAATAGAAACAATTTCACCAGGAAGACCGAGTTCTTTCACCTCTACAATTTGGTAAAGCGGCTTCGCCTCCTCGCTTTTGTTCAATATAAATAAATAACCAATTTAATGAAGATTTATATCATCATTCAAGTAAATACAAAATTTTAGGTTCCATTAACCGAAAGAAGAAAAGTTGCGGCGTCCATGAAGAGGACAAAAATACACCGGGTGACATACCCATATTATCAAGTAATAGCGAAGTAGTACTTTAAAAATAAATAACAGTTTCATACCAAAGACAATATTAAAATAAACAATCACATGACTACTCAAGTTCAGATATAGACTCGCAAAGTCGAAGAAGAGATGTCGTACGATCGAACCATCGGGACTCAAAACATTATATATACATCTTAAGAAAATAATACAAATATGCGTTTGTTGGGTAATCCATTTGCATTTTCTAGTTACTGTTACCTTGTATATTGTAGAGCGATCCTTTGCATATTTTTAATTTATGTTACACCGTTAAAGAATTTATACCTTTCATGTTTCAATCTATACAAAGTTTTTATTTCTAGAAAAATTTCAATTGCAAGAAAATTTCTAACATTAGTTGATTCGATGACTCGGTTATTATAACTGGTGAAATCATTAGTTTTGAAAATCTCGATACTCGCGTCAAAATCTCATTAATGTTCATATCTTAAGTACCAAAAACGTACATAGTAAGAATATTCAAAGTTTTACGTTATTATTATTACAACTTATCTTATTACGTATATACAAATATCCATCATGACTCAAACTAGTCCAATTAACTCTTAAAATCAACCTTTGAATTTTTATTATACATAAGTCTTCCTTAAAACTGTTTTGTTAAATCATATTCGCGCAATTTGACTCAAATGATAAAGTGGTTTCACGTGGTATTATGTCGGATACTTACTGATTTTAGTCGACACTTGAATCTCGATAATAATAACAATAATAATAAATAATTAAGATGCTTATTTCAATAATTCTAAAATATAGAAAATTTGAATTTTAAATCTTTAGCCAATTATCAAACGATTTTAAAATTAACACATCACGCAGTAGGGTAAAATGACGTTCCATCAACATTTAAAAATGCGTTTCAAGCGTTAGAATTTCTCACTTAAAGTGTATATTCCGATTTTGTCCCAGTATATTTACTACAACGAGTGACAAGTTCTAGTTTATACCAATGCATATAACATGACCTTATGTTTAAAATAAAACCAATTTTTCAAAGTCTCTAGCTCCAAAACGCATGACCAATTTTTCTACTCGTGTTCTATATTATAAATTATGCCAAAAGTTTGCTATATTGACCCGAGAAAATTAACTCATATCAAGCCCATAGCTACATATACTCGATAGTCATATCATAAATTTTATTATAACTCGTTTCTCAAATTAAATTAAACAAAATCTTAACAAATCCATCACAAGCTTCTAGTATCAAATTATTAATATATGAAAACACGGATTTTACGAGTAATACAAATTACTTATTACGATTTACCAACCAAGGTTGAAGGAAAAATAATTTCACATTGTCACTTTACTCTCTATAAGAGTTTTACTTGTTACAAGACATATCATAGGTCATTTTTATCCAAAAATTTCATTCACCATTTATTTAATATGTAAAACACTTTATGTTTAAATAATTCGATCAAAAAAGTTTAATGCTTTATTTAACTTGTACAAATATCGGACCTCGTCATATATTAATTCCAAATAATAAGACAATAAAAACAAAATGAAATACACGAAGCGAGAATACGTATGTCAACTAAGTGTTGTTATCGGCCTCGGATGAGTCTCGAAATCGTACACCACAAAATTAACACAAACCAACCAAATTTCAAGTTATCGCGATTTATCACAACGCTAGTCTATTTTTAAAACACATCTTTAATTTCGAGTAGAATAGTAAACAAAGATTAAATGGCAACACACCTCAACCTCGTTTCATAATATACACATATGATTCGTCACTAAGATGCACGCATCGTTGATTATACTTCGTCTATATTATATTTACGCCAACTAACATATCAAACCCATAAGGAATAAAGGAAATAAAGTAATACGTAAGTAAATTACATTCCAAAAAGAAGATGTCCCAAAATGACACACCACCGTGCGATAACGACAATCGAGATCAATCTAGTCGATATACAATATGTTACGAAGAATTACTTACGTATCTAGAATATCAAACGAGGTTCACACTCGGTTATTCGATCAATAAAATTAATTATCAAGATTGATAATTGGCAGTGAGGCTGAATTCTCAACAAAACCGCATTTTAAATGTATGATAATCACACAAGGACCATTGCTTCACGTGCAATGCCTTTAAATACCATAGTATATTCATACCTATACATACAATCATTCCCACATACACATAGGATCACAACGCAGTGTTGCCATGTAATGCAATGTAGCCCGTATGCCAATTACATGCAACATATATGATAGTCGTATAAATGTTTGCAAAATTACGATATTAAGTACTCGACGTACACAACATTATATCTCAATATATATCATAGTATTTACTTACTAAATACTAGGGGATTCATATCAATTTTGAGGGATACATCTAAAATATAAAGCAATGCTAAAGAAATCTTACCGGAGCCATGCAGGATAGTTGTGTGCTTGGACAATTTCTTACGACACCAAAAGTTATAGTTTAGGATTTTTCAAAATAACCTAGTTCTCTATAACTCATGGCTCTGATTACCAATCTATAACACCCCCAAATCATATGCGCAGCGGAACTACAACATTTGGGTGCTAGGCAGTTATCATCACACATAAGCTATTTCGAACGACTCAAAGAGACGTAGAAATTTGAACATAAGTTAAAGACTGGTTAAAACATCAAAGTCTACTGTTTTCCAAATTCGAAAAATAATACAAACCAGAGTTGCGTTTAGGTCCCCATTGAATCTCAACCCAAAAGTACATTTTCGTTCACATGACATAATATAAAATATTTAAGTGCTAAAAGAGAGGAAAACAAAGTAGACCGCCCAGCCACAACAACTTCCATCCTCGCATGCTCCACTGCTATCAATCTTGGTTACCTGAAACACATGCTTAAAATCGTCAACACAAAGGTTGAGCGAATCTATAGGTTTATCAAATCATAAGTTGAACATAAGTATTAAACCAATCATGACCATTCAATAGCATTGTCGTACTTACAATCTATTATTCAAGGATATTATCTTTAGCAATAGCTAATAATTGTGTTTAAGCTCGTGACACTAATCCGTTAACTCAATCACCCGCGTACATAGACCGGCATGATTTAAGTGAAACCAGTGCCCCTTCTAAAGGCATTAGTTGTAATTATACCTTATTTCTTATCATAAGTTATCCGTCCGCAGAGGGTACTCAACGTACTAGCTCTCGTCTCGGATAGGGTCGTCAACCCCATAGTACTATCAATTGTATAAGCGGCTATCTCCAACCCACACAAGGGCAAGACAATAGTTAATAGTTCACGAATTTAGGGACTTTTACAACTAGGTACTCAACACAATTCAAGGCAACATTCGGGTCCAACAATCATTCATGACTTATGTTCTTTTCATTTAAATAGCATGCATCCCCCTCGCGGGTAAAAACGTTTGAAATAGGTAAAGAGTGAGGCTATAGACTCTACTGGCGTAGTAGTAGTGGTTCTAGCGAAGACGTAACGAGAAATGTCACCGATGACGTGGATGCCCGGGAAAATCAAACACTTGACCTAAAAATCAAGGTACGTAAACCAAATCAATACTCCGTGTATATTATTGTACTAAACACACTCATATGAAAACACTTAATGCTTATGAAAACTCACGGAAAACCCAAACAAGTAAATGCTACTAGACTTATACCATTTATCTATGTTATTAAAGGTACTATCCATTTTACGATTTCGCCGATACTTATCAAAAGTATGGGCTGTTTGCTATGACTTAAGCACTTATATAAATTTCAAGAAAATTCACAAAAATACCTCATGACCTGTATAAAACCCATATTTAATCCCATGAAAATTTTTCACTTCTATGACTCGTTACACATCACATTTCTAAACATACACTTTTATGACTGATTTTGCACGTTGACCATGTTGGACTTGTTTGACCCATTTAAAATACACCATTGACTGCTTTGACTCCTAAGTCCAAAAATAGACTCACAAGTGCAGGTTTGAAACCAAAATTTTACTTTTAATCATTTACCAAACTCTATCTATGGTCCCCGGGATTTGACGCAAAACCAAACACAAATTCGGATTGTGTTGGTTCTCATCCCCCGGTACACGTATTTTCAAAATAACATAACTTTTGACTCGTTTGGAGTCGTAAGCTCTACTTTATACTGAAACGAAGCTAAGACAAAGCTCTACATCTCTATCCTATCATTATGACCTGTTTACAAAATTAAACCCACGAAAATAAGCCCTAAACAGTCTGGTCTAAAATCACCCTTCCAAAATCAATTCAACACTTGATTCCAATCCATCCAAACATCATCTAAACCTAGATTAACCACTTGTAATCATTCCTAATCTCCCCAAACAGCCTATATCATCAAGAAAATCAAACCTTCATCAAAACCCAAGTCCTAAATCATACATGCAATTAGTTTATCCTATTCAAAAACACCAAAAACAACATTATAAACACAACCCACAACACAAAAGCATCAAAATCATCAAGCCACCATCAAACCCATTTGGCCGTGGGTTTGGTGTAGCCAAAACACCCAAGAAAACAGCCCCTCCAACTTGTTTTATTGAAGATTTAACATTATAAACACATGAATTAAACTTGTATACCATTTAATTAGATCAAAATCCGTTTTTGAAAAATCATAATTTTTGGAAAAATGAAGTTGTTGCATGTTTGTTTTTGTTGGTGGGATTTACTTACAAGATGATTATAAAGGATGGTCTTTGATTAGATTTGTCAAAAACCCAAAAAAAATGATGATGGTGGTGATGGTGGTTAGGGTGGCCGGCGGCCTAGAGAGAAAAAGAAAGATATGGTAGTTTTTTTTTTGTAAAATGAAGTGTGTGTGTGTCCTTATTCACTTTTGTAAAAATGGAGGGGCCCAAGTGGCAATTTTAGCTTTATTTTGTCCTTAATAACAAATGACCATTTAAAGAGCGGGATTTTGGCTAAATGACGGGTTTTAAATTTTTATGGGAGTCGGGATTCGTCCCGGCTACCTCAAAATACTTTTTAATGGTTCAAACGCACACAAAACAAATACACATATGGTTCCGACTCGACTTAAAACGTAATAAAAATAAAATCTCGAAAAACTCAAATATCGATCAATCGATAACAAAAGACAAATTTTGGGCATCCTTCAGTTTCGTAGTCGTCGTCGGTTCTTCTTAAATAGTCAAATGTTAAAATTACGACCTTAAACGTTGGTTTCAACTTAAACCGTCAAATATATAATAAACGAGATTTCTTAAAAATTTCAAAAATATTCGTAAAATAGGATTAAATAAACGACGTTGGGCTTGGGATATCACATCCACAAGTGAGTCGCAACTTAAGAGAGATGCTCATACTGAACAACTCTTGAGACAATAACTTAGCATCATACGGCACATTCACGGGTATTACATTATTTGAAACATATTTCACTGAAAACTTTCATCATTAACATGTAATTGAAAACGCAACAACCATATTGAAAACAACGTCACACACCCCATCATTGTTTCCGCACGCCTTGTACAGCGCCAACGAAAACTTGGTTATTCAAACTTAACTTTAGCTTTCACTCGTCTCCCAGCAACATATCCTACTATATGACAATCAAAAACAAAATATAACAACGAAAAATTATCCCTTATACACGTGCCACATTCACAACCCATTACCCACCATTATTCTATTTCAGTATGCGATCCACACACATACGTGCGTTACCCACAATTCAATTCATTATTTTTGGCTCAGATAAGGCATATTAAAGGAGAAAGGGGACACGCTTGCCATGACTACAGCCGTAAGAGGCTGCCGTGCTAAGATGCGGGTAGTCTCGATTGTCTCGTTGGCCATTATTGGTAATCAGCGCCTGAATACGTCAGCTGGTGACAACATCAGTAGCATACAACAAATCATACAACAATCTGAATCAGTTCCACATAGGATTACCAATGGATTATATGTCACTGTTGATAACACACACATAAATCTGACCGTCACCAACCCGTCAAAGGCTAGGGGCAACGGTCGTGGTGAACAAACGGACAGTTACTAATGTGGCACGTGTATATAGGATAATATAATGTTTGGGGAACGAATATTATAATTAACCACTATAGCCAAGTTTTTTATAAACTAATGAAAGGCATAAACAGAAAACGCATACCGAAGGAAAAAGCGGATATGCCCGCCATGGATGCAACCGTAAGCCAAGATGCGGGCGATCTTGACTCGCCCTATTGATCATCATTGCCAAAAAAGATACATTTATATTATCCCTTGTACACGTCCCACATTCATAACGCATTTATGTTTCTCAATATGTAATCTACACACATACGTGTGTTACCCACCGTTCGTTTATTTTTTTTGCTCAGATAAGGCATAATAAAGGAGAAAGGGGACACTCCCTCCATGGCTGCAGTCGTAAGAGGCTGCCCTGCCAAGATGCGGGTGGTCTCGATTGTCTCCTCAGCCATTATTGGTCATCATCGCCTCAATTCGTCGGCTAGTCACAACATTAGTAGCATACAGCGATCTGAATCAACTCCATATAGGAGTACCAATGGATTATATGTCGTTGTTGATAACACACACAAACCTGACCGTCACCAACCCCTCTTCCTGAAAGGAAAGGCGTCACATTGTAAATTACTTGAGCATGCTCAGACTGAAGAACAACTATAAAAACGATCTTGTTGTTTTACTTTAAGCTATTACATATAGTTAATGGCTGAGTAGTTGATGCAAGTTACCTGAACATGTTATTCCAACTTTGTGGGCAGCCATGGTTGTAAGCAGTTGTGGTAGCAAGCAGTTTTACAAAGCATGGAAAGTCTCTCGTATGCCCATACGTGATACTGATAACACATCGTAGGTCACAAAGAATAGGGAAGTGTTTTTCTTTGTGGTATGTTCAGGCTCATATAAGTGAGTATCGAATATTAGGATACATGCGCTCTGGCTGCAAACATGCAACGCTTGGCCCGCCAAGAGGCAGGAAATCTAAATTCTGCTCAATTACGCTTAGGGGCGCTCAAACAGTATCATCATCGCCTGTTAGGACCTTCCGACAGACACAATATCACATACTTTGGCAACGCCTCATGCAACAGTATCAGACCAAACAACGCGCACCAAACTGTAAACATAATAACAGGGAGGAATCACGAATTTCTATGAACAGTGGTACGATGTGTTATCAGTATTACATATGGGCATTTTTCTGAACACGCAAATAAGCTAATCACGGATTTCTATGAACACGAATCACCAATTTCTTTGCATTTACGAAAGTATTAACCCATGTTTCCTAGTGTAAAGATACCTTAACACACTACCCAAAGAAAATCCCAGCCGTAAATGCAAAGTTTATTCAGCAAGCAAACTAAATCACAAAACAGGGTTCAAATCCGGATAATGCATAAATGCATAAAATACCCATACAACTCATAGATACACAATGCAAAGGCAACCTTAAAAGGCCAACTGAGAGAAACCAAACGGCTGTAAGCGGAAACGAAAGTCACGAACGTGACTACCATCGCCTGCCATCAACCTCAGCAACGAAAAAATTGTGAGTCAGAGTTACTGTACACGTTATGTAAAACCCGATCAAAATCTTCACGGTTTCTATCAAATACGTCTATAATAAAAGAGGTGAATCACGTTCCCTAAGAAAAGTTCCCCTCTCACGAACCTAATATTTTATTAACCCATCTCACATAAACACATCTCACAAACTCATCATTGTGCCTCTTTCTCTATCTCACTCTTTTTCAATAAAGGAAAATCAATCAGAGCTAAACACATCTACTTTATAATAAAGGAAAATCAATCAGAGCTAAAAATGAGGGTTTCCATGAAACGCAATAAAGGGTTTCCATCAAACTTGATATGAATTCAATATGTCCAAAAGAGCTAAAACAAATAAGGGTTTTCATCAAACCCAAGAGAGGCCTCCAACAAACCCCAAAAACCACGACTTCATGATACGAATCTGATTAGATTGATTAGGTCTTGTTATAGAGAGCAACAAATCACACAAAATTAGGGTTTCGATCAAAACCCAAGGGTTTCCTCGATTACATCGATGATAGTAGATCGTGTTATAGAGAGAAAGTTACACAGCGAGAGAAAAAGAGTGAGAGAGAGAAAGAGAGGCACATTGATGATATGTGATATGTGTTTATGTAAGATGTGTTTATGTGAGATGGGTTAATAAAAAGAGAATATAATATTGGGGTGTGAGGGGATCACTGTTCCCAAGGAAACGTGATTCCCCTCTATTATTAAAGATATAATTTGATAGAGGACATTGTCACTAGATAAGATAAGGCATACCCTAGTTAACGTGAAGACTAGGAAAACAAATAGGTGACTTCGTCTATACTTGGGCTTCCTTATTCTTTTGCTTCACTTTTAGCTCATTGTGGGGAATTCTATATTTTCGAGTCGACTTGAGCATATTTGGTTCGGGTTACTCGGATTCAGATTTCAATTCGGATTAATCGAGTCAACCTGATTAACCCGAATAATATTTTTTTTCTTTTATTTTTAGATTTAAATTTATTATAATTTATATTAAAAACAGGTTTTTTTATAATTCACCTGAATTCGGGTTGACCAAAACCCGACCCGAATAGACTCGAATCCATGTAAGTCGAGTTCAAATCACGTCAAGTTCAGATAATTTATTTTTAGCCTTAACTTCAACCTAACCTGATTAACTCAAACCCGACCAACCCGACTCGATTTCTGCCCCTACTTGTGATACTATATTTCTTTCGTTTTTTGCTCAACGGTAAATTTTATTAAGCAATGAAGAATAAAAAGTATGATACAAACAAACCCAAGAGAAAACAAGAAAGGCACCATACCTGGAATCGTTCAAACAGCTGATTTAGATGCCACATCATGGTACAATTGCATTGTGAGTATGGTACGTATAATATGAGTTCTTATATGTTTGAACCGTGTCTAAACTTTGATGGTAGGGCCATTTATCATATGCCTAGTACTTTTTAGTGAAGAAAGTCTTCCATTTCTCTCTCCATAAAACTATGCAGTGGGTTTAATGAGTTGTGAAGGGTTGATGTAAAATTCTTGTATGCATAGGTGGCATGTTATTATACTCAAAATGATTAAATACATTGGAGATGCCCTAAGTAGAGATGCAAATCAAATTCGGATTTTTAAAAATCCGGTCAAAAAATCCGATCCGGATTTTTCAAAAACCGGATTTTAAAAATCCGGTCCAGATTTTTTAGTCCGATCTGGATTTCCATTTTTTCCGAAAACCGGATAAAAACCGGACCATTCACCGGATTTATCCGATTCTTAAAAAATCCGGATAAATCCGGATTTTAATAAAAAAAATTTAGTTTTTTTTTTAAAATATATTCGGATTTTGACCGGATTTTTTGACCGGTTTAACCGGATTAAACCAGATTTTTTTTTTTAAATATATTCGGATTTTGACCGGATTTTTTTGTAGAAGAAGAATATGAGGATATACTTTGAGTATAACGGGTGATGGCAATGCCGAAGCTCGACATACTCGAAGTATACTAATATTTTTCGGATTGTGGCTATGCCGAAGCTCGAAATGTATTAGTGATTATTGTAGTTTTATTGTAGTGTTTAAATAAAAATTATGAAGTTGTATGATTGTATTGTTGAAATAAAAAATTATTGTGTTTTTTTTAATGTTTTATAGTTGTATTTTTTTTTTTATTTTGTAAATAAATTCCGAAAAAAATGGTACGAACACTTTTAACCGAAAAACCCGATCCAAACATTTTTAACCGAAAAAAACCCGATCCGAACATTTTTTAACCGAAAAAAATCCGATAAAATCCGATAACGAAAATTTTAATCCGAAAAAATACCGATACGAACCTTTTTTATCCGAAAAAGTCCGATTCAGAAAAATTCAATCCGATCCGAATCCGGATTTTCAAAAATCCGGATTTTGAAAATCCGAATCCAGTTTAATCCGGTTTATTCGCACCTCTAGCCCTAAGGCAATTGTGAGTCAGCCTCATACGGGGAAAAAGGTGTACTTAATACTCCGTATTTTAAGCTGCTATACAATAAAAAACACGTATAGTTAGATAATATAGAAAACGCTAGTATCAAGTTACTATATAAAGAGAATAAACATGAACTACCTATAAACAACAATTCAACCAACCATAACCACAATCACCTAACCACAAGCACGACATCCGAATCAACAGCACTGCATGATCCTAAAAACACAGCCAGATCTAAGTTTCTCACACTACCACACCGTGTGGTTGTTTAAGCTTATTTATAGACGGTTTATGGCTTATTAGTTTTTGGGTAACGTTTCGTCAATGATGTGTGTAGCTACATTCGTGCTATGGAATGTATTGATTTTTTTACCAGACAAAGAAAGAAAAATGAAGTGGTGTTTAAATATGTAAAAATTATCTGTTATAAAATTAGAAATGGTGTTTAAAGGGATTGTCTAACAAGTGCCCTTAAGGCATTATTTAAGGTGCATTAATTCATCCTAAACTTGTCTATTACATCAAAATATGCATTTAATACGCATTTAGTACACATTAATTGATCTTATAATTTACCTTAATTAATTTTAATTTGTGATTAATAAACTCAGAGTTTCCTTATTTAATCATTTAAATTGGTGTCTTGTGGGCACTCATTAGACAAACCCTTGTCTTAATTTACTTTTTAATTATGTTGTATTATGGTTAAAAATATTTTGCAAACATCACTTGCAGCCACTACACCGATCTATTTTCTCTTTCCTTTTTAAGATAAGCAACCGGTTGGACCAGCTGTCATAGATCTTCGCCGGGTGTGGTATGTGACATAGCGATTATCTTATACACTTGAAGTTTTTGTTGGGTTGGATTATCTTCATAAATGCACCACAAACTACTTGTGTCTTCTTGTTATATAAACTCTAGATCCATGACAGCTGGTCCAACCGGTTGCTTATCTTAAAAAGGAAAGAGAAAATAGATCGGTGTAGTGGCTGCAAGTGACAAAATATTTTTAACCATAATACAACATAATTAAAAAGTAAATTAAGACAAAGATTAGACACATATTTTCATGGACAGAGTGCATATAAGATTAATTTGGAAAAAATCAATATTTTTTTCAAAAATTAACGTTACATCGAAAAAATTCATAGGTGTCACGGGCACCACGAGACACCTCTTTGCTCCCGTCCCTGTTTGTGAGATTATGCCATTGATGTTAAGGGTTTTGATAGTGTGAGTAAATTAGTGTGAAAAGTGCATGGGTTTAGGTTACTCGGGCTTGTTGATAGTGTATGATTCAATGCATAACAATTTGAGATGATAAGAGAAAAGTGTAGAATGGTTCAAGTTACGCGTGGCTGTATTACTCCAAAGTTTTAGCTAAATTTCCTCTTGAATTTAACATGATCAACGATTTCTATTCGTAGTGAAAATCATGGTCATTTTATGACAACTTTGTTATTTTAGACACTAGAAATTCGTTGAGCTACGATAACAATGTTAATAGTCTTATGTGGTTACCAATCTCATCTTTTTAAGGAAAAGAGTATTGACCCGGGGTAAAGTTCAATAAACCCAATATTTAATATATTATTAAAAAATTAAAAATTCAGTTATTCATTTTTTTTATTTAAACAAACGTAAACTATTTTTATGTTTTATAAATAGAAATTAAGTATTTTACAAACCGTTAATTGTTACGCAAAATAAAACATATTATCACGATGAAAGATAAATCATCTTTTATAAAAGGTGTGTGTACATACTTTTGACGAATTATTTTTTCGAATTCTTTTCTTAAGCTATGTCTGAAAAAATTATTTATAATTCGTATCTCAAATATAGTTTTCTAAAAATCATATATAACTTTCTGAAATCAAGTATGATTTGTGACAACTAGTGTCCATTAAATATCGAATTTCTCAAAATTATAGCGTTTTATTATGTGCAGGTTAATCTTCTATAATGCATAGTATATGAACAATTCATAGTTACGAAAGAGTTCATCTAAAATTCGAAAAATTTCGACCTCAAGACAAATTCTTAAATTTCGCCACTAGTTGCTGCCAAGATAGTGACATACACAAGTAGATGTTATTCATATTTCTGTTTTTAGAGTATGTGTACTTCTTTTGTTTTTGATCACATGCATCCTATAAATTGTTGATGGCAGACTAGTGTTATTAAGTTATAGAAGAAAATGCTAAGTGACAATAAAAATTGCTACAATACGATGCTATAACTGGGGGAGCAGAATGGGGCATTGAAAAAAACTAACAAAACCAAGCAAAAAATACACTCTTATCGTGTCTTTTTAGTCGAGCCATGAGAGGCGCCACCACCGCGGACCTAATACATAGGTCCACCCCTACTATAACACCGTGGACTAGAAAATCATATGATATAACACACTAACGATCATCTCCTTACTAGATCAAGTTTTCAGAAAAAAGAATTGGAGTGCTTGAAGAAATGTACGTGATACAAATAAATAGATTTCCAACCGAAAAATGTAGTATGATAACTGGTTTACGAGTGTTGCAAAACAAGACCGATTAATTCGTTGTGTAGGTTTACAAGGCCATCAATCTTACCGTGGCCGATTAATCCGTCAAACAATAAGTTAATTATGGTTAACGACGGTCAAATACCCAATGATGTTCAAACTTGCCGAAAACATGCAAATCTCAATAGTACTACCCAAAACTCGTCGTAAACTTGTTTTAGTCATACGCTAGTTTTCTATATGTATTGGCTTTTAAGAAAAATCTTGCTGAAATATACAATACTCCTGGAAATACCAAAAACTTGCAAAAAATAACAATCTGACTAATAACGAATTAATCCCGCATAAACCGACTATAAGCTACAAGGATCTCGGCGGCTCGACTACAGATTCGGGATTTTTGCTACCTTGGTTTTTACTACATGCCTTGTAGCCCCTGTTCGAAAAACGGGTATGCCATGCTAATGTGCCTTGATGATCGACATCTAAGGGTTAGGTGCCGAGAGCACATTGAACTATCCAAGTGGCTGATAGCCCTCACATCCAACTTTGGTGTAGCTTTTTTTTGTTGATGCAAAAGTTGGGGTAGACTGAGCTTAACCCAAATTAGGCTTAATTTGGGGTCTTGTGGACTCCGGCTCTCGCACCAAGTGAAACTTGCTCTAGGACCCTGCGCACTAAACAGACACCGTTAGGCTTACCATGGTTTTGTTACCCACGATTAGACTCCAGCGTGAGAGTAAGTAATCGGTTTGAGTATATTAGTGTTTAGGGTATTGTGTATATCGTACCTTTGTGGAACCGGAGGGGTTCCTTTTATACTCGAGAGAGTCCAGGCTGGGCTCCCTGTTCTTGCGGCCTAAGGAAGAGATAATGACTCAAAATAGCTTAATCTTCATTATCTAACTAAGGCAAGTGTATATCCTTTTTCCTTAGGCGAGTATAACTATAATATAAGTTATATTCGATTTGATCATGTCGCACTGCGACGAGGACTTGGGTAAGTAATCAACCTCTTGTGCGACAACGGCTTACCGGGCTTTATGGGCTATGTACGCACATCGCACAAGTATCCAATCCATTCCTGATGGATGCGGGTAGTACCCGTGAGTCGGACTATCTAGCCCGACTAGGGACTATACGTCATCATGTCCCCCCAGTCTAGTGGTCGCAGGTCCAATCCGCGGCTACTAGACTATAATCAAACTTAAACAGTCGCATAATCCCAGCATAAACGCAGATTTTAAACATTCCCGCCAAGAAAACAAACATCCCCCCCTTTCACCTAACCTCCTTGGAACTCGAGAAAAGTGCATGCCACGTCATAGTTACCCCTTCATATTCTACCGTCAGGTCTAGCAAGTGGGGGACACATGGCACACATCTGACCATGATTAGTAAAACTTAGGAAGCCTATATAAACCTATCATGCCTCAATTTCACCGTTTACCATCTACAAACCTTCAAACCACCATTAACCTCTCTATCATTCATCATCACCAGATCTTTTATTAAGGTAATCCGCGCGACCACTATTTTGTATACACAACACCATGGGGAAACAGTTAACCAACATCATGTCCATCTTGACCATTGAGTAGCTAGATCAATTTACCTCTTAGTTCTACATACCCAATTATCTGCACCCAGAAGTTCCTAACCCACAACATAATTGATATGAGCAAAATCTCATATCAATTAATCAATAAATCACCCTAAAACACATAGAAAATACCTAACTTTTGTGCTATAAAGCAGTATTATGTGGTATGTTTTGTGTTTGTGCTTAAATAGGTAACAAGAATACAATTTCAAGCAAACAAGAGGAAATCAAGCTCAATTATGATGAAAATACAAGGGAAGGATCAAAGATGACAAGTCATTTGAAGATGAAGGACCTATCTTGACAATATTTAAAAGTTAAGGGACTTAAATGCAAACTTTGGAAAAGTCAAGATTAAAGTCAAACTTGGTCAAACTTCAAGTCAACCAAGTCAAGGGAGTCAAATAAGCAAGATTCCAAGTCAAAGGACCAAATTTGCCATTAGAATGATGAAAGGAGCTCATTTGAAGAATCTGCTAAAGTGAAGGACTGAAAGTGTCAAAAATACACATACTTTGTGCTCAATCCGTGTATACACACTCTTAACCAATCAGATTGCAAGGACAATAAAGTGCGGATTGCCAAATAAGTTGCCAGCTCACCCTTCAATTAATAAAACGAATCTTCAATAGTGCAACGCACTTATTTTCCTCTATCCAATCACAAATAGCCATGCAATAATCTATTTATCCAAAAGTGGATAATGATCCGTGTGAGGGGCCAATATCCAATCAAATCATAACACGTGGCATCTTCAACAACGAACAAGCCCATGATCGATTTGGAACTACAATGCATTTCATGAAGAACTTAATACATGAAAAATACTCGAAATGAAGAGACGAATCCAACCACACAAGTCAATTAGACTGAAGATCAAAGGATAAGAAAACCCCTTTTGTGTTCTTGGATTCAAATCTGCAATTCACTCATCCTTGACACTTGGCACCTCCTTATTGGTTGAGACACGTCATGCTACCCCAACAACTCATCATCAACCTCTATAAATAGCAGCTTGTACCTTCATTTTCATTGAGTAGTTAAGTGTGAAAAAACACACAGTTGTAGTTTTTTCTCTCAATTCTATTTCTCCTTCCATTTAGTTAACTTCTCTCAAGTGTTTGACACACACTTGAGAGTTGGTTATTCAGTTAGTAGTTGTAACAGTTTTTCCCTCCTAAATCAATAAAAGCACAAAAACAATTCAGTTCATACTCTATTCTCATCTTCATTTACCTACTCAAATCCTGCATTACTGTTATGATATTGTGATATCATTGATCATAACTGATCAATGAAGTGTGTTTGATACGTTTTGGAAGCTATTCATGTTCAATTCAGCCTAGCAGTTCATTTCAGTTCCATTGTAGCAGTCAAAGTAGCAGAAATTGTTGATTTGAACAAAAATAGCATATGGAGGTGATTAATTGGGTTAATGGTGGTTAATTGGTGGTGTTCTAGCAGATTTTAGTTGGCTCAGCGCCATACTACTCCATCAATGAAGGCTTCACAGCTAAAAGGCACTTGTTCTCTTGTTTAATTTCCTCTAAAATGAACTTTGCATGCTAAATTCTTAGAGTAAACACTATTTGCTGCTATGATCATGTGATTAGATCTGTTTTAGTGTAATTGTGATAGTTTTGATAGCATTTGAGTAATCTTGTGACTTTAATCTGCATTTACTTGATTTCATTTTCCATTTTTCATCAGTCATAGGTCTTTGAGTGCATTTTGTGATTTAGTGTGTTAACAAGTTTTAATTCAATCAAAATTACTTTCATTTTACTCATTGAACAAGTTTAGATATCAGTCATAGCTTGTTTTACTCTTTTACTAAATATTGCTTTGAAAAAGTTCTTAACAGACTATTGAAATGGTGTTTGGATTTGCCTAGTTTTTGTGATAAAAGTGTGATAATTCATTTGATATTTGCTTATTCACATTTGGTAATATAGTGGTAACAAGTTTGTTTAGTTTTGAAGTCAAGATATTGGTCAAAAAGGCAATTGACATCAAAAAGGTTTGGGTCAAGTATTTTTAGTAGTTCATTCAGGAAACTTGCTAAATTCAAATCTATGCCATGAATTCATTACTTGACCAATTTGTTTGAAATCAGTTTATGTTGTTAAACATCCAAAGTATAAGTGTGTTCAAGGAAATTCTACAGTTTTCCATTTTGATTGAGAAATGAGCTTTTTAATAAGCCACAGACCAAAAGCAAGTTTCTGAGATAAAAGCTTGACTGATTTCTTGTAACTGCATTTCTACTTCACAAATCTGCCCATTTTTCTTCACAAACCTTGTTAGAAACATGTCCTGAGTAGTTTTTTAAGTTTTCAGGTTTTTGATATTTTTTGTCAACGTTGGTCAAATAAGCACTTTCTAGCTTAAATTCATTTTTTAGCTTATCTAGTGAATCATTTTCAGATTAGTAAGACATTCCATACTCTTTATAAGCTGTTTAATAAGATTGAGCTTTAAAATCTGATTATGGAAGTCTCATTTTCAATATAGCTTATTCTTGGCTTATTTGAATAAGATATCTTTAGCTTTACAAGCTTTTAAGCTGTTTCTTTGAGCATGTCTAGCTGAAATTCGATTTTAAGTCATTTGAAACAAGTTAGAGCTTATTTGGTCCATTATTGAGCTAAAACGAGCTTATTCATTTGGTTTGCCCGTTTTTGTTAAGTAAATCCCATTAATTGCATTTTAGTCCTTTAGGTTTGTAACTGTTTGCATAAGGTGGTAATCTTGCAAGTTTTTAGGGTTTTCATTAAATCAGTCCCTATACTTTCAGTTTTTGCTAAAATTGGTTAGGCAGTTTGTTAAGTTTGTTAAATTTTGTTACAAGTTTGTTGGATTTTACTTTTTTGGTCCTTTTACTTTCTAAAATTTACATTCCAGTCCTTTACTTTCATTTAGTTTACTTGTCAAGCACTTTTACTTTCATGTTTTTACATTTTGAACTTTTGTGAATATTATTTGGTAATTGCAAAGTGTTTTACGGTTACGTAGGTTTAATATTTTTCAACATTTTTACTTGATTGAATTAGACATAGAATATCCAAATACCCTAACAACCAAGAACAATTAAAGACTTGAGATTTTTAGGACGTTCAATTTGTCAAGAATCGAGAGAAAACGAACTTCAATATACTCAACATTAAATGGCGTCGCTTCCGGTTCTTTGACTTTACGAGAGACTATTGATTGACGGTTTTCATTGGCTTTTGGGATCCGTTCACCCTGTGAACCTTATTTTTACATATCATAAATCAAAAACATAAAAAAATCAAAAACATAAAAATATAAAAACTAAAAAATAACAAAAACAATTTTTTTCCTAAAGAATTGACCAAAAAAATAAAAAATTTAAAAAGCAATCTTTTTCCTAAGAGATTGCAACCAAAAAAATATATTATTGGATTTCCTTGGTTTTTACGTACATATAGTATTTTCTTTACAAAACCAATAAATACAAAAATACTTTTCATATATTATTATATGTAGATACGTATACGTATACGAACAATCAATACACATATCTCCATAAGTATTGCTTTTGCAATACACCGTGTTAGGGAGCGTTCCGGTCCTTGACACGTGTATCGATTAAATTTAATTAAGCAAAAATAGATAAATACTTCCAATAGGCAAGAATTCAAATAATACAAACTACAAAGTGAATAGAAAGGCGATGTGCTATAAAATGCCATCTAAGGGTTAATAAGTACTTAAGTGATTCGCGCCACCTAACCCCCCGTTCACTAGTGTGTATTCTATGGAGGAAGGCTTGATTGGGGGTCTTGCACCCAAGTAGTACTTACGTATATTATACTTTCTTGTGGATATTTTATATTGAATCTCGAAGAGGATAATCCTTTCTTCTTCAAAGTCGAACGAGAGCTTCTCTCTCACTCCTTGTATTGAGTTGCATGCTCACTCGCGGCCGTGCACAAATACCATTTGGTGTACAACCCCTTCCTCCCAAAAGGAAGAAAAAAAGAAAGAGTAAAAACACCACCGTCAATCAAGCCGATCCCGTGAATCGTGCTTTGATCCACACACAACAAGAAGCCATGCCGGCGTTGACACTCGACCTTTGATGGAGCACTTGCAATCCAATGTGCAAGGATATGCCGATGCTATTAAGATACCCAATATTCCCGCAAACACCTTTGAGCTTAAGACATCTATGATTAACTTGGTTTCAAACACACCATTTTTCGGAGAGCTAATGATAATCCACATGATCACCTTAAGAAGTTTCTTGCTCTTTGCAACACCCCTCATGATTCCATTAAGTTGATACTGGTACAATTTTCACTAGAGGGCAATGCTAAGCATTGGTTAGATACACAACCACCTAAGAGCATTACTACATGGGATGATTTCACTAAGAAGTTTTTGAACAACTTCTTTCCCCCATCTAAAACCACGGCTTTGAGAAACTTAATTATAGGCTTTCAACAAAACCTAGTCAAACATTTAGTGATGCTTGGGAGGAGTTCAAGGAGTTATTAAGGAGATGCCCAAATCATGGATTCAATGAGGTTCACCAAATCAATACTTTCTATGATGGATTAAGACCTCATCACCAAGATTCACTCAACTCTTCCGCGGGTGGAAATATTCTTGCTAAATCCACTCAAGAAGCTTGGGACATTATTGAGACCAAATCAATGGTGCAAACTAACACACAATTTGATGAAAGGGTTCATGTTGTGCAAGATAGTTCTCAAACACATTGTGATAACCAATTCCTTAAGAGTCACAAAGAGATACTCAACAAAATGGATAGGAATCAAGAGATGCATCTTAAGGCAAATCAAGAATTAATCCAAACCCTTAAGGGCCTTTCCTTGAACAATTCCACCAATGATGTGCATGCTATTGCTCTTTCATGTGATACTTGTGGAGGTCCCCATTTAAAGTTCAAGGTTATCATGTTAAGTGTTATACTTACCAAGAAGAACATAGAGAACATTTCAAACCCAACATCAATCAAAACAATCTTTCTTACAAGTCTCAAAACTACCTTGCTCCACCGGGTTTCCCACCCCATCCACCCACCCTTACTCAACCCAATCCCCCTCAATTATTACAAAGAAACCAAGGACCAAGGCCACAATACCAAGGGAATAACTATAAAGCACCCAACAACTTTCACAATCAAGGAAATAATTTTCATCCACCCAATCAAGGATTTAATCCACCACCCCACCCTTCCCAAATCAAGGATACCCTCAAGTTCAAAATCAAGGATATGGGCCACATGATAATCATGAGTATGTTGAAAGGATAATTCGTGAAAGTGAAAAAAGAATGCAAGAGCAAATGAGACTTACAATGGAAGAGCAAACCCAGAGGATTTTGATGGCATTTAATCAAAGACCACAAGGGGCTTTACCTTCTAACACACAAACAAACCCGAGGGCCAATGTCAATGCTATTAAAACAAGAAGTGGAAAAACAACTAATGATCCTTCACCTCCTACACCTTCTATTGCTAAGCCTACTATGATTCCAAATTGTGATAAGCCTTCTACATCTTCTACACCACCTCCAAGCTCTACCACTTCACCACCAACACCTTCTCAACCTATACCCACTTCTCCTTTACCTTCCACAACTACCAATGAATAAGCTACCAAAGAGAAATCTTCCACTAAAACACCTACTCCACCTACACCTAAACCAAACCTTCCTTACCCTTCAATATTTAGAAAGGAGAAATTGAAAAACAAGGATGATATACAAGTCTCAAACTTTTTAAGGATGTTCAAGAAACTTAACATAAACATCTCCTTTGCGGTATCTCTTGCTTATATGCCAAAATTTGGTAAGATGTTCAAAGATCTCCTCTCCAACAAGGAAAAATTGGTGGATTTGCCTAACACATCCCTTAATGAGAATTGTTCCGCCGTGTTGCTCAAAACCTTACCTACAAAACTTGGAGATCCAGGGCGCTTTTTAATCCCTTGTAATTTTCCTGGGGTGGAAAATTGCATGGCATTGGCGGATCTAGGGGCAAGAAAATCTCATGCCTTTATCTGTTTGGCAAAAACTCTCTCTTCCCGAGCTCACTCCAACTAGGATGACTCTTGAGTTAGCCAATCATACCATATCTTACCCGGTAGGTATTGCGGAGGATGTGTTTGTAGGTGTGGATAAGTTTACCTTTCCGGCCGACTTTGTTATGGTTGATTATGACATGGACCTGAGAGTTCCTCTAATTGTTGGTAGACCATTTTTGAGGACGGGTCTTACTCTCATAGACATGGTGGAAGGAGAACTAATTATGAGAGTTGAGGATGAGAAAGTGGTGTTTAAGCTGGGAAAAGTGACTAAGAAGTCTCAAGCTTGTGAAAAAATTAACATAGTGGATGTACTTGATGAGGTGTCTGATGAGCATTTCCATGACGCTTGTAAGAGTAATAGTGAAGACATGCCTCATGTAGAGACCGTTGCCTCAATTGCTCACTCCTTAACTGTAACACCCCACTTTGATAAGTGGACCGTTACGTGTATTTATGGCTTGTCATCAAAGCATATAAGGTAATGTCCTAAAACATTAACTGACCATAACGGAAATACCGGAATCAAACATCGGTAATCTAAACATAAGCTCAAGACATGAAAAGTAAAATACTGAAAGAAAGGACTGAACAGTGCCCAAACAGGCAATATATGTAAGGAGTGCATAAAGTAAAGAAGTCTGGATAGCTTCCATCCAATGCACCTACTCTCAGAATCCTAAGAGCGTCCCGATGTACCTGCCGTTAGAACTTGAAAGGAACTACGGCTGAGCATAACGCTCAGTGAACGAATATAAAGCATGATAAGGAATTACTGAAATGAAGCAGATGATAAAATACTGAAGCTGTAAGACTAATAAGTAAAGTTGCAGCGGAAAATCTGTGTATAATCTGTAAAGTCTGATTTATAAATAATAAAGTTGAATTGTTACTTGTTAAATCTGAAAAACGTGCATTTACTGTATTTTAATTGCCAGAGCTTATATAGGTCATGTGCTGTAACAACGGTGCATGAATAACTGGAGGGTGACCTCGTCATGCTGTAGAGGGGTGACCTCTAAATAACTGTAGAGGGGTGACCTCTAAATACTGTGCTGGGTGGAGGGATCAGCTCCAATGTGAAGGATGTAGAGCACACATCACATTCACCCTGATAACTGTAAACTGATAAGCCTAGGATGCATCCATACGCCCCACTAAAATCCTGATAAAATGGCCAAACTGAGCTGAGTGGGACGATGCAAGATATCACTCTCCTGCATGTGAGTCACGACACCGGTGCCTCAAGTGTCATGGTTACGGTACCTCCGTAACTAGTACTACTGACTGGTCATGCTTGTATATAAGGCTCATGCAATTTAACTTAATTATAAAACTGATTTCTGATAATTCTTATAACATATAAATAGGAAAAACAATTGGCTGCAGACAGGAAATCCTAACCATGCATAGAAGGGAAGTCCTTACTAAAAGGACGGAAAATCCGTACCTTATGTCCAGTAATCGGCAAAAGATGAACAGCGGAAAACGAATTCGACTTAATCTCGCTTGACCTTTATCTACATGAATTTATGTACCAATTATTAATTTCGGATGTACTGTTTACGAATCTATTTTACCATCCTATTAGTGTAGTATATGTTGAAAATTTCCTTAGCTTATTAATAGTAGTATGTACTTATCATGTTGTCATAGTAAGGCAACTTCATTTTACATGTCAAGTAGTAAAGCTCATAGTTTGTAATTGTCATCTAAGTGTGATTATATTTCTAAAACAAATATGTATTTTAAAAAGTAATTGTTTTACGTAAATGTTTTTAAAAAAATACTAAGTATTGAAATCTCATATCAATAGAATGACTACATATTTTAACTCTAGTTTCCAAACAACACCCTGCACATATGTTTAGAAAAGAATGTGAGCATGAATGAAATGAAAAACTATATTTCTTGTGTACATCACATACATGAAAACAAATAGTTTTTAGATACGAAGGTAATATGTAGTATTTGTTATGTTTATGTAAAGAAGCTAATCATCGTCCACGCATGAACAAAACATGAAGCTGTGTTTCCTCTTGCTGCATTATAGTACAGAAAACTTGTTTATAATCTATCTATTTCCGCTTGTTTTGATTCTTATATATTTTGACCACGTTACTGCATGCATGATCAAAACATAACATGTATAGGCAAATCCATTCTTGCTGTGTATTGGTAAAGGACAAACATTTTATTGCTTTTATAATTATTCACTTTTGCTAGGTTAAACACTTTTATATAGTATAACCTTTACACTCTAAAATCATATGGATTAAGAGCTTACCTCTAAGCTAGGCGAGACTTGCGATCAAAACCAAACAGAGTATAAAGATTAACTCGAACACAACCTATTGACTTCAATAAACAATGATCGAAACTTAGTTCCTAAATATACCGTGGACCCTTCTAACTCGAAACTCGAATCGTTCGCGTTCACCAACTATAAAAAACAGAACGCAACCCGAATGGCTACTCGTACTCGACCTGGGCAGTCTTTAATCATTGTTATGTTCAAGACGATAACACCTCGATACCACCTGGGTATGAACATCAACTCGATCAGGATGTAAACTCCCGACCAGAACACGACTACAAAACCAAACTCAAATCAGAACGCGCAGCCGAACCCAATCCCAACCTCAAACGAACAGTTGATCGACCCAAAGAAATTCTGATACTAAGCCTTCAGTTGTGAGATTCATATTGTGTCGTACATTATTGTAGAAGATAGAGTTCAGGGGTTTTTTTATGTGAGCATCTATATAACTGATGTAGGATTTTTACACACCTTTAGGAAAAGGAGGTAAATAGGGTAAGTACGACGATTTAGGAAAATCGTGCACAAATGACCCAAAGTGGGGATCGTTCTCAAGGAGGCTTGGTGTGTGTGTAATGAAATGATTAATTATTTGATTATATGATTATGAGAAAAGAAAATAGAAATGGGATAAGAAGAGAATGACGGTTACGATGACGGATTACACTAAGACGAAAAGGTCGTACACATAAAACCGTAAAAGCACCAAAATTAAAAAAATTACTCTAAAAATTGCAATAAATCCTAAATAATGTATTAAGAGTTTACAAAAAATCAAAAATCACCCAAACCTTTTATTTAATTAAATAATGATTTTTAATGCTAATTAAAGCCCTAAAAATCAATTTAATTAACAAAAAGCCCAAAATGAGTTTTATCACTTAGTAAACCTCTAAAATACCCTAAATTAATTTAAAACTATTTTTGAAAATTTTAAAATTAATTAAAACTATTTAAAAACAATTAAAAACTATGAAAATTTAAAATAATTCTAGAAAATAACTGAAAGTCCCTAAAAATATTTGGAAAGTTGTAAAATTCCTAATTAAGAGCCTAGAGTCTAGGAAAACGATAAAAACTTAGAAAATCAGACTTTTAATTTTAATAATAAAATAATATTAAAATATTAATAAAAATCAAAAAATCATAAAAAATTCTAAAAAGTTGCAAACTAGCTAAATTTAACCTAAATAACACAGAAATGAAGTTGAATTTGCCTAAATACCCTTATTGGGCCTAGAAAATGGGCTAAAGTCTAAACAGTCCCTTAATGGGCTTAGAATTGGCCCAATAAGAAAAAGTGGCCCAAATTAGCCCAAAAACCACTACTTGACTCAAAATTTGATTCTGAACAACTTTTTCCAAAGGCCCAAAAGCTGAAAATGTGAAATAAGCAAGCTTATAATAAACAACTTATTCTTAATGGGCTTTTTGGCCCATTAAGCTATAAGCTAATGCCATAAGCTCAAATTAGACACACAAGCTTCTTTTGAGCTAACTAAGACTTCTGTAAAAAGAAATTTGAAATAAGCCAAAGGAATAAGCCTGAAAATGCAAAAAGCAATCTACAAAAAACGACAAAATAGTCGTTTTTGAGTTCTAGGCTATCCCAAGAGCTGATTCAAATTGCAAAAGCTTTTAAATGACTTAAATAAGCTAAATCAACAAAATTTTTTCAAATAAGTTGACTCAATAAGCTGGAATAAGCAAATAAGCACTTATGAAAAAGTTAAATATGTTGGTTTTCTAGCAAAAAGTCAAAGTCAAAGTCTAATAAGCTCTAGTTCAATCAAATGGGTCAAATAATGAAGATCTATCACAAAAATAAGTTGTTGCAGGTCTGGATAAGCCAAATTGGCTTATTGATAAGCAAACTGAAAAATTGCACTAGCAGGGGCTAGTTTTAGGTGTTGATCAGTGGAAACTTTTTCCACTGCTTGACTTGTTGACTTTTTTGTCTTTAGTGACTTTTTTGGAGATTCAGGTTACACAAAGGCACCCAAATGATCAGTGGATCAAGAGGAGTCAATAACAATCAAAAAATCACAATCAACAACAGCCAAATGATACAGTTAATTCAATCAATCACCAGATCTGACACAGACATGAACACTTAAGCAGTTGAGGTTCAATAAGCACTTATAGCACAATTCAGCCAACCAAACTTAACCAAATGCATACACAAGCAATATTAAACTTAAATAAGCAAGTCTAAAAAGGTTTCATGCATTGATTCAAAGTATTAAGCAAGATTCAAGCACTTAAAGTTACTGATGAATACAAGAACATGCAGTTTTCACTTTTGCTGATGCAATTGACCAACAAGCCAGATTCAACCACTCAAATCTATCACATATGATATATAATGACGTTTAAACAACTTTTAACCCTAAACATTGTTGATCCCAAACTTAGATCGATTAGCTTTGTGTATACGAGATTAGATCATGTATAACACGTAGAGAAACCTTTGTTATATGCTTTGTGAATCTAAGTGTTATGCGGAATTTAACACTTAAACAAGAACACAAGATGTAAACAAAACTTTCACTTTGATTATGAATGTCGAACTTGCTTACAATGAAAGATGTTTACGAATGAAAACTTATATAAAACTTGATATTAAACATTAACCTAAAGGCCTTCTTTTATAGACTAAGAAGCCTTGTACAATAAGCTACGTATCAACTATTCTAGGTAAAGATAAACATAGAAAATACATTGTCGTTTCTATCCTTACTAGAAGTATTCTAGAATATAATAAACGTGTAGCTTATATCTTCCATCAGTGCTTGTCTTCAATGTGTCAACGCTTGACTTTAACTTGTCAACGCTTGAGCTGTCAGCGCTTGCTTTGTTCCTGTCAACGCTTGATTTGTTCTTGTCAGCGCTCAAGTGATCTGGCCTTAATTTATTCCCAACAATCCTCCCCTAAACTTGATATCCACTCTTATGATCAAGTTTCTGAATAAGCATTAAGAACTTGGAGGAGTCTGACAAACCTTCTCATATTGGTAATAAATAAATCTGATCAAATTCTTTGTCACATCACTTGTATAATCTATCTCCAACTGGGTGTCCTTCATCTTTTCCAAAACAGCCTTGGATATGAAATATTGAGCATCCACAAGTAGATACTCAGCAAACTTTGTAGAACTCAAATGGTATACACCAGCAGCTGAATATAACCTCCATTGAAGACCACTGAGGTCATCTTCAAGATCCTTCCATATTTCAGGATCTTCCTCATTTGTCCCACACATTCTTTTAAATGTGGTCCAAAGTTTTATTCCATTAGCTGAAGTTGGTGCTTCAGCCTCATACTTGGTCTCCAGTAACCTTCAAAGGTCCACCAAGTCTTCTCTATCACAACTTGCAAATAAAGATATGAGAGTGGTAAAAGTGTGTACCTCCTTGACAAATCTGCCAATCTTCCAGAATCCACATTCATCCTCATCATAACTCACAATTGGATTCCTGGAATCTAATGGTAACACCTGCACCATATCTGAAGCTTCTAATGGAGAGAGCTTGAGGCTCTTTCTAATAACTGCTTCACTTGGATATAGTGGATTCATATCTTTTGGAAACTCAAGTGTAAATCCCTTCTTCACTGGTCTGGGAACTATCATAGCTTTCTTGATTTCCATCTCTTCTACAAGTTGCTCCTTTCTTTCATCTGAAAGAAGTCTGAAAGTGTTTTCTTCCTGCACTTTCACCCAAATAGGATAAGCCCTATGTTCCAACTCATCAAACGTCAAAGCTTTCAACTTCTGATGTGTCCATCCAACTCCATGACATCTGAGCAACATAAAATAGAGCTTCCTTCTATCCCTTTTCAACTCAGAGAGAATATTGCTTGCCTTGTGCTTTAAAATCACCTTACAATCCTTCTAAACTCTAAGAAGAAGCTCCAAACCCCATATTTGATCTAAAATGGTCAAGTCTGGATTATCCATGCATCTTTCTTCCCAAGAATTGTACATCTGAACCACCTCTGGCATGTCAAAGTCAACCTGCAACTTTAAATCTCTCAACTTTTCCCTAGCAAGCTCATCACCATACTCAAGCCTTTCTTGTTCTATAATCATCACACTTGAGTCTGAGCTAGCTCCATCACTTTCTTCTTCAGAAGTCACAACAAATGGTGACTTTTCCTTTTCACCTTGTTCCATCATTTGTTCAGCCAATCTTCTATCAAATTCAACTTGGGCTGCATTCTTTGGAACAATTTCTTCTACCAATTTACCCTTACCCTTATCTGATGGTGCAATGGTTGGTAAGGTAGATGGTAATACCTGAGTAGAAACTTCTTTGATGATAGATGATGACTGGAATACATCACCTTCATATGCAGGTCTGTCAACGCCCAACTTTCCTCTATCAGCGCCCAAAATACTTCTATCAGCGTCCAAATTTGTCTTGTCAACGCTCAAATATTTTCCCTCAGCGCCTTGTGTAACCTCTCTCAACATAGCTGTAAATGATAAATTTAGACTGGTTGGAGAGATTAAGGACGTATCAAAACCTGTTTGTTCCTTCAAAGTTGTAAGAGCTTCAGCAACATCCATTGATTGACCATCTTGACTGCTCTTATCACTCAGATTTCTTTGATCTTCCTCCCCTTTGGAAGACTCCTCCATACCCCTCCTAGCATGATCACTTTCCAAAACAACAATCCTCTCCCTCAATTGCTTGAGTTCAAGGCCTTGTGAGCTGACAATATGTACTAAGTCTGCATTTTGCTTTTGCAAGCTAATGCCGACTGCCGTCAATTCCAAAAGAGTCATTGGTTCCAGTCTGCCCTCTTCTGAAATGGGGATTTAACCTCCCAAGTCAGGTTCATTGGGCATGGATGAGGACTTAATGATGGTGGGACTGCCTTGGCCAGCATCTAAGCCAGAACCAATAGTCCCAGCCTCATCCAGGTCACCAGCCACACTTGTGGTGGTGGTTCTCTCTGCTGCATGGCTAGGACCACCAGAGGAGAACACTCCAGTAGTCCTTTGGCGTTTGATCAACCTATAGTCAGGTGGTGTGGAAGATGGTGTGGAAGATGTGGGTTGGTTAAGGGGTGTTTGGGATTGTGAAGGTTGTGTGTTAGTGTTGGAAATAGGCACATCAACGCCAACATTTGATGTGTCAGCGTCAAAGGGTTCTTGGTCAATTTGCATTTGTTCAGGTGAGGATAAAGGTTCAGGAATAGGTTCAAGTTGTGGTTGAGGGTCAATTTGAGGTTGGGGGTCTGGTTGGGGTTGTGCTGTTGCAATAACAGCAAGCATGGCTGGGGTTAAAGGTAAGTCTCTATGAGGTGGTGAATCCATCTTGGTAAAAATAGCTTTCTTTTGTTCAGGGATCTTATAAAAAACATTATGATCCCTTGAACAATAACCTTGAGCATCAAAAATCATTTGCAGAAAACGGGGATAAGCTAAAGTCATTTTTGTCCCCTTATTTTTACACATTCCTTCAAAAATCATTTTAGAATAGTTATATTTTTGCCCTGTTTCAATGCACACAATAGCACTTGCAATGGATATATTGATCTCATTGTGTGCAGTACATTTGGGACTCAAACATTGAAGGAGGATGTGAATGAGGTACTTCCAGGCTGGGGGAAATTCCTGCTTATGATACTTATTAAGAGTACCTTCATCAGGAATAGGATATCCCAAAGCCCTAAGCCCTTGTTCTATTTCATTTATGGGAAGGATGGTTATACCATCAGCATCATCAAGATGCAAGGCCTGGCGTACCAAGGCCTCAGTAACCACCCAAGACCTCCCATGAACAATAGAAGTTAATGTGGTCACTCCATTAACTGTTGAGGAACTAACAGTGTTCCAAAACTGCTTAATGTGTGTGACTGGAATGAGTGGTGCATGAGAAAGAGCATACCTTAGTGGGGATGCGTTCAAATACGCCACCATTTGTGTGTATTGAGGAAACAAATCATTATCAGCAACAAGATAAGCAATCATGTTGTGTTGAGATTTGAACCCCAAATCCAATTCTGCTGAGTTAAACTTTGGTGCCATTGATGAAAGCTATTAATTTGAAGTGTAGAAGATGAAGGTTGATAAGAGAAAAGTGTTAGACAAGAATTATAGATACCCTGTTTAAAAATAGGAGCCAAATTTATAGGAGATAAAGAATGCATGTGATTGGCCCAAAAATAGGCAAAGATTTTCAAAAACTAATCATGAAAATATTGAAAAAGTTATAAGTTATCTCATGCATTTAATGAAAGTAACAACTCCTAAAATTACGGCTTGAAAATATGTCAAAAAGTAACAACTGGGTAGGTCCCATTGAGTGTCAACGGTCAAAAATACCCATCAACGCCCAACGGCTATAATCTTGTCAGCGTTCGCCTAAAGCCATGTCAGCGTCCAATTTGGTCACAACAACGCTTGGAAAAATCTTGTCAGCGTCCAAAAATAAAATTGTTTTAAAAAGTGAAAAATGACCTTAACAAGTAATTTATCCTAGAGAAGATAACCAAAAGCTGATAATTATCATAGGGCGGCAAGCACTGTCCAGTTATGCACACTTGCATAAGCAAGATAGACATAACAGTCCTCTAGTGTCCCTTGCTAACCAAAATTCTTAACAACCAAGTTACCTTATAAAATCCTTGTTACTCCCAGGTAAATCCCATATCAAAATCATTCCCAAGTCTCCCAACAGACCACAACCAATTCTAGGCCAAAAATGTCTTGGCAGCATGCAAAGTTGATATACTATGCATGCTACAGTGCCTCATGGTTTAGTAAAACTAACCCATACTCACCTGTGGACACAATCTAGAATTGTGATAAGAGTATCATATGGATACCCAAAAATACTAAAGGTTCCTAAAACCTCCCCTTAAACTATGATACAAAAAGTTTGCTAAAATCATGCATGAACATAAAAATTTATGTCAAGATAGGAATGAAACATTCCAACCATCATCCATAAATAAAAACTTGTCCAAATGCTACTCCTTTGATCCATAAGCAACTCTGTATCCAATGGTATACTGCTAACACCATCTGCACATTTAGATTGAAAACCACAAAACTAACATTGTTGCTGACAACACCCCGATAACACACAACAGCGTTGAAGGAAGCTTTGTCAGCGTTAGACAATTATATTGCTGACAACGTTGCAAAAACACTTATCAGTGTTCAAACAACCTTTGTCAGTGTTAGAAAAATATAGTGGAAAATCTAAATCATCAATAAGACCAATAATAATAATGCATCATCCTGTACATACTTTTACAAAAAGAATCCAAAACACATATTAAGTGAGATTAACCATTCCAATACTTGTTACCAAGTATTGAAATCTTCCAGCATCAAAAGGTTTAGTTAATAAATCTGACACATTTTCCTCAGTGTCAACCCTATCTGGTTGTATTAAACCTTTCTCAAAGCAATCTCTTATAAAATGGTGTCTAATTTCTATGTGTTTAGTTTTAGAATGATGTACAGGATTTTTAATGATGCATAGAGTACTATTATTGTCAACAAATATCTTAGTATGCATGAAATTATACCCATAGTCCAACAGCTGGTTCTGAATCCACAACACTTGACCACAACATGCTGCTGCAGCCACATACTCTGCTTCAGTTGTAGAATTAGCCACCACTGTTTGTTTCTTGCATTGCCAAGATATTAATCTGCTCCCAAGAAACTGACATCCACCAGTTGTGGATTTCCTATCAAACTTATCACCTCCATAATCACTATCTGAATATGCAATCAGCTCCAATGGTGAATCCTTTGGGTACCACAAACCAAGATTAGGATAGCATCTTAGGTACCTAAAGATCCTCTTCACAGCATAAAGGTTACATTCTTTGGGAGTCACTTGATGACGTGCACATGCACACACAACAAACATGATATCAGGTCTGGAAGCAGTAAGATACATCAAGGATCCAATCATGGATCTATAATGCCTGACATCAACATCTTTCCCATCTCCAATCTTTCCCCAAGGGTGTTCTCTATCATAGGAGTAGTAGCCCTCTTTTCATGTGGAGAAAATCCAAACTTCTTCAAGATTTCAACAACATATTGTCCTGGGAGATGAAGATACCATCTTCTTTCTGCTGAACTTGTAAACCAAGAAAGAAGTTCATCTCCCCCATAGCACTCATCTTGAATTTGTCTGTCATAAGCTTGGAGAAATCCTCACTCATCTTTGGATCAGTAGACCCAAAAATGATATCATCAACATAGACCTGCACAAGCAACACATCATTGCCTTTCTTCTTTGTAAATAGTGTCTGATCTATGGTGCCCCTCTTGAATCCATTGTCCACTAAATATGTAGACAAGGTACCATACCATGCTCTAGGGGCTTGATGAAGGCCATACATAGCCTTTTTGACACTATACACTTTATCTGGATGCTCTGGATCCTCAAAACCAGGAGGTTGCATAACATAAACTTCCTCAACAATGGTGCCATACAAGAATGCACTTTTGACATCCATTTGATAGACTGTGAAGCCCATGCAAGATGCATAGGCTAGAAAATCCTAATAGCTTCAATCCTTGCAACTGGTGCAAAGACTTCCTCATAGTCTATCCCCTCCTCTTGTGTATAACCTTGAGCTACTAACCTTGCCTTGTTTCTGACCACAATACCTCTTTCATCTCTTTTGTTCCTGAGAACCCATCTTGTCCCTATAGGTCTGACATATCTAGGACAATCAACCAGCTCCCAAACATCCTGAATTGCAAATTGGTGAAGCTCATCCTGCATTGCTTCCACCTAACTTGGTTCTTTGAGAGCATCAAATATCTTCTTGGGTTCTTCTTGTGACAGAAAACATGCAAACAAACATGCTTGCACAAGAGGGGTATCAACCTTCTTGTGTATATAGGCAATAAACCCACCAAGACCTTGGTGAGATCTTCTGGTCTGAACTGGAGTCATAATATCACCAATGATCTGAGATGTGGGGTGATTCTTCATTGTGGAAGTGAGAACCCCTCCTTCAGAAAGTCTGGTGTCCTCAACCTCATGCTCCATGTTGCCAATGTCTTCTTCATCAGACTCTCTTTGATCAACAGGAATCTTTTCATAAACCCTGGAAGGTCCTCCTTGTTCAAAAGTGGAAGAGAAAAGATGTGCAAAGGTGTTGTCAACGTCTGAACCTTGTTTGTCAGCGCTTGGGCTAACAACGTTTGAACTGTTGTTGTCAACGTCTGAGCCATCAACGTCTGAATTGGTCTTGTCAGCGCTAGATTTGCCTTTGTCAGTGCCTGAAGAACCATGCATGTTTGTATCTGGTGGTATTTGGAGCCCACCATTGTCTTGTCCAGCAGCAGCAGCAGCAGCAGCAAAAGCATCTGTCCAAATGGGAATTGTGACATATTCAAATGTAGGAGATGCCTTTTCTGCTTGTGATCTAACCCTCTCATTAACCTGTGTACCTGAAACATCAACAATTTGTTCCTCCACAACATTTGAAGTTACCTTCACAATGTCTGGATTAGTGACAGGCATATAATTTAAAGTTCTAGATAAGGGTTCCAAATCAAACAACCAATTAGGACCACTTTCAGGATCACTAGGTTTATTCTCTAAGAACCTAACATGTACTCTTTCAACAATACGTTTGTCCTCTTTAAGATAAACCCTATAACCCTTGCTCTGCACTGAATACCCCATGAAGTAACCTTCATCACCTTTTGCACTAAATTTACCTAAGGCATCACTAGTATCTAAAACTACTACATGACAACCAAAAGGTTTGAGAAAACCAATATTAGGTTTTCTTCCCCAAAGTAACTCATAAGGTGTTTTGTTCTGAATTTTGTTAACCAATGCTCTATTTTGCACATAGCATGCTGTATTAACAGCCTCAGCCCAAAAGGCTATAGGAAAGTGAGCATCAGCCAACATTGTTCTAGCTGCTTCAATTAGGGTTCTATTTTTCCTTTCAGCAACCCCATTTTGTTGTGGGGTTCTAGCAATACTGAATTGCCTAGTAATTCCCTTCCTGGCACAAAAATCATCTAGCTTCTTGTTCCTAAATTCTCCACCATTATCACTCCTAAGCATTTTAACCTCATTGCCAGACCTTTTCTCAATTTGAGTGATAAATTCAATAAGAACATCAGCTGTGTCACTCTTCATAGCTAGAAAGAATGTCCAAGTAAACCTAGAAAAGTCATCAGTGACAACAAAACAATATGACTTGCCATTCAAACATTCTATATTTGTTGGACCAAAGAGGTCCATGTGTAGCATATGAAGAGGTCTGGAACTAGTATGCACCTGCTTGGACTTGAATGAGACCTTGTGCTGCTTGCCTTTAAGACATGCAACACAAGAGTGGTCATTGTGGAAGGCCTTCTCAGGCAAACCATCAACTAAACCAAGCCTCACAAGTCTATTTATATTTTTAAAATTTATGTGCCCTAGTCTCCTGTGCCACAAATTACTTTCATCTACTCAGGCCTTAGCATAAAAACAAGACATATTTGCATTCACTTTAATCCCATTTAAATTCACATTATATATGTCCTTATGCCTAGGTGTTCTATACTCAATATATTTCTCATCAGGGATCTTAAAATCCTTAGTTAACACCAAGCACTCAGTATCAGTGAAAAGAACCTTATTTTTGTTATCACAAACTTGTGATACACTAAACAGATTATAGTCCAGTTCTTTTACCAGGAAGACGTTCTCAAAACGTAGATTATTGGTGAGAAGGGTTCCTTTGCCTGTAATGGTGTCGTAGCCCCCTCCAAAGTATACCTTATCACCATCTTTAATAGGAGAGAAGTTCATCAGATAGTCTTCCTTTCCTGTCATGTGCCTTAAGCATCCACTATCCCAATATCCATAATCATTGATCTGTCTTTGAATGCCCTGCACATAAAGAAAACAAATTAGTTTTCTTTGGGAACCCAAGTCTCAGAAGACTTGGATTCATCTGGTTGTTCAATAAGAACAGACTTAGTTCTCACAACAACCCCATTCTCATCCCTTTTAGGATGAAAAACCCAGTTAAACCCAATAGGTTTTGTAATGACCTTTGAAATGTAATTAAATCTATTGCAAGTCATTGAAATTCCATTATTATTAGGGTTTTGATCTTTCTTGGGTCTCCATGTTAAGCTTGAAGAAGCTTTAGACCCCTTACCTTGTGGCTGCAAGTATTTTGGTCTGGTCACGTTTCTGTCAGCGTTGGATTTAGTCCTGTCAACGCTGAAATTACCCTTGTCAGCGTTGAACCTAGGGTTTGCTACAGGAACCCATTGCCTATTTGACCAGGTGTTTGTCTTTTGAAAAGGTCTTTGTCCATGAGTGTTAGACCTTCTAGAAAAGAATGGGGCAGGTCTAATCACTTGTGGACTTTGCTGCACACAAGGTTTGGGTCTGACAACGTTTGACTTCCTAACAACGTTGACTTTCTTCCTATCAGCGCTGAAATTGTTCCTATCAGCGCTGGCTTTTGGAGCGTTGACACACTTGTATGCCAAATGTGAAAAGCTACCACATGTGTAATAGGCTTTCTTAGACACACTCTTAGGTCTAGAAGAGTAGAAACCTGTTCCATGATTGTTAACTTGGCTCTTGGGTGACCTATTATTCCTATACATCTCTGCATATTTAATGGTAGGTCTTCTAACAGTGTTGGAGCCTAGGTCAACAGCTTTACCAGTAACTGGGTGAGTAACCTTAATGGGTGGTGATTCATTGGGACTTTCACATAGCAAACCTCCCTTAACAAACAAAGTAGGGTTAGCTTTCTTCCACTCATTTAGGTCAGTCAATTTTTGTTGATACTCTTCTACTGGAGTGACAACTCTTGGTGGAGGAGAGAATTCCTCTTCTTGGCATTCTGGTATACCAGTCCAAGACAAATCCTTTCTAAGGACACCATAGAAGTCACCAGCTGGTGGTGGAACCAGAGAGTAATCATTCATCCCAATCCCAGTCATGTCCTTAGGATCCCTTTGTTTAGCTACACAGTCTCCTAGGGTTTGGGTGGCTCTATCAAATCTTTGAATCTTGAGGTCAACATTATCTTTATTCTTAATGGCCTCATCTAACTTAGCCTGTAGGTCTCTATTGACCTTTGTCATGATATTTCTAATATCCATACTACCTTCTAGCTCATGTTTTAAGATATTTATCTTATCTTTTAAATCAAATTCCATTTTCTTGTATTCAGAAACGGTTTTCTCAGTTTCAGTAAGAGCTAGTTGGTAATTGGATAATTTACACCTTTCAGTGCTCATATCATCTTTTAGTTTTAACACCTCTTTGTTAAGTCTATCAGTGTTTAACCTACAACCTTTGCTACAAAAAGCATCATCATATACCTCATTATCAGATGAAGAGGAGGAGTGTGCCATGAGAGCATATTCAACATGCTCTTCTTCTTCAATATCAGCAATCAAAGCTTTGTCCTCTTCAGCATCCTTAGCCAGATAGCTCCAATCCCATCCAGTACCATCAATTCCTTGAACTGCAACCATGGCCTTGGAATCTTGAGCTTTAACAACCTGACTTGAGGGTTTACCAGCATCAGATCTTCTAGGAGATCTGCATTCCCTCATGAAGTGCCCCATACGATGACAGTTGTAGCATTCAACTTTGGATTTATCAAATCCAGCTGTGTCTTTAGCATTGAAGGTCATCTTCTTCTTGAACCTTCTATTCCACCTATTTGCTCTTATACTAGCAAGAGCCATATTCCACTTGATGTCCATCTCTTCCAAGTGCTCATCACTTATCTGCTCAAGGTCCTCATATGTAATCACTGAACCATTGGGCAAAGAAGCAATGTAAGCACACACAGTATCCAAATCCAAACCAGCAGGTTTAACTCTTGGGGAGTCATTCATGAATGTGTCAGCGTCTGAAAAGGAGACGTTTACAGGACTTGTTCCAGCGCTGACAAATGATGATCCAGTAATTGGATGCTTAAAAGAGTCTTTCTGATTGAATTGGCCTTCACTATGAGAGAAGAAGGCCATGTTGCTGGTGCTAGATTTGCTTCCATGATCTGAAAGAGTTTCATCTTCCAACAGTCTTAGTTTGTTGTAGATGTCATCAAACGAGGAGCTCTTGTAAGTATTATTGGCAAGAATAGATCTTGCCTCAATCTTCCATGCCTCACCAAGACTTTTGAGAAAGGTAGCATTAGTGTCAACATCACCAACTTGTGTCCCAATGAAGGACAACTTGCTTGTGATGTCAAGCAATCTGCTTCTCACACTACTCAGTTTCTCATTGGGCTGAGCTTTGAAGACAGCATAATCATGCAGAAGTTGCTTTTTCTTTTCTTCCTTAGTGTCTGCATTGCCACCATATGCAACTTCAAGTGCTTCCCAAAGATCCTTAGCAGATTCATAGCCTCTATACTTGTGCTGATTTTCTTGTCCCAAAGAGACTTTCAGAATATTTAGGGCTTTCATGTCAACCCTTTTCTTTGCAATATCTTCAGCACCTACAGCTCTACCATCTCCAGGTTTTTCTTTCTTATCCTCTTCAGGGCATCCTTCAACAGCTGATCTTTGAGTAATGGCATCCTGAATCTTTTGAGCCTTATTGAATGAGTTTCCATATTCAATAATCTCCCAGAGTGTGTAATCAAAGATCCCCAGATATTGTTCAAAGTTGAACTTCCATAAGTCAAAGTTGGTTGCATCAAGCATGGGAATTCTGATGTTTGGTAAGGGTGAAGAGGAGGTGGTTATTGCTTCAGACATGATGTTTTTAGGTTTTTGAGAAAATTAGGGTTTTGGTGTTCGTGTATCGTTCTGGTGTTCTTCAAAGATCAAAAGTTCCTCAACAAGCTCTGATACCACTTGTTGATCCCAAACTTAGATCGATTAGCTTTGTGTATACGAGATTAGATCAAGTATAACACGTAGAGAAACCTTTGTTATATGATTTGTGAATCTAAGTGTTATGCGGAATTTAACACTTAAACAAGAACACAAGATGTAAACAAAACTTTCACTTTGATTATGAATGTCGAACTTGCTTACAATGAAAGATGTTTACGAATGAAAACTTATATAAAACTTGATATTAAACATTAACCTAAAGGCCTTCTTTTATAGACTAAGAAGCCTTGTATAATAAGCTACGTATCAACTATTCTAGGTAAAGATAAACATAGAAAATACATTGTCGTTTCTATCCTTACTAGAAGTATTCTAGAATATAATAAACGTGTAGCTTATATCTTCCATCAGTGCTTGTCTTCAATGTGTCAACGCTTGACTTTAACTTGTCAACGCTTGAGCTGTCAGCACTTGCTTTGTTCCTGTCAACGCTTGATTTGTTCTTGTCAGCGCTCAAGTGATCTGGCCTTAATTTATTCCCAACAAGCATGCATAAATTCTAGATTTTACCAAAATCTTAGGTAAAAAACAGTTAAAATCAAGTAGTTATAACACAATGTATGATTTGAGGTTTCAAACCCAATAACTTGCAGCAAAATGCACTCAACCAAGTGTTTGACAGATACCAAGCATAAACACAAACTTCTATCCACAAAATAACAACTTATGATCTCAAACAGGTAATCCCAAACACCCCTTTATCTTTTTAATCCAAAAATTAAACAAGTATAAGTGTGATTCAGTTTACCAAGTGATTAATCTTGCATACTAACAACATTAACATGCAAGATTAAGCAGATTCAAGCCAAGAAAACAACAAGAACACAAGTAGAGCACAAATTCACCAAAAATCCAAATTTTATCAGATTTTCAAGGTTTTAAGACAAACCTCATGGATGTACATCCACGCCCACAAATTTTAGAGCTTATGTGCTACAAGAACAAGCACAAGCTTCCTCAAACAACCCTGCTAAGATTCAACGAAGTTAGAAGCAAAATAGTAAAATCAGAAAAGTGAAAAGCCTTGATTAATGCAACTCTTGTCCTCCACCTTTGATTATCCCCAAGTTATAAGCTTCACCACACCTTGATAACAAAATATCAGGATGCTATGATCAGCCCTATAGCCTAAGAATTCCAAGATAGACCAAGAACTTAGCAAAATATCAAGCTTGAAAGGAAATGTGCAAACTTTTGCACACTCCTTGAAAACAGGTTTTGAGATTTAAGAATAGCAAACTAAGAACAATAATAAGCAGTAAACAACAATGGCACTTGAGCTTTCTTCACAAATTCAAACATATTTCATTAAGATTGAATATATGATTTACAGAAAAGTGAACCAAGGAAAATTCAAGAGCAAGCCAAAATGTAATGAACTAAGGCCTTTATATAGGCATACAATGAACTAGTTAAGCTGAAAAAAAAACGTAAACCCTAGCTTGTGAAGTCCCCAAATTTCCCTTGTATCTTTTTGAACTCTTGAGTATCATGTGACTAAATTTTGTTGTCTTGTGGTAGCTGGCATGTGAAAACTTAATCAAAGGGTGTGAAATAAGCTTAGGATGTAAGCTGAATCCTTGGACGTTGGATGACTGTCCAAAATTTGGTAGTTAGCTCAAAGGTGTAGCAGAGGAATCTCATGTGGGGTTGATGGGTGATGTGGCAAGCTATTTGAGAGTTGGGTTATGATTATGGCATGCTTAATCATCATTCTGGAGCAGATTAGGGTTTAATTGTTACACAATTAAGAAAACCCAATTTTTGTATGAACACTAAGAACACCAGGTTTGATCTTTGTTGTGGGTTTAAGAAGTGTTTAGCACCAGTTATAATATTAATTAACTTTTTGAAAAGTTAGTTAATAACAAACGGTGAGTGGAGTGTGACATGGCCAAGGGGTGAGTTGTGATTGGCTGGATGGAGTGAGTGGGGCACGTGTCACCCCCCACTGGTCTAGGTAACTTTCTTGTCTGCCACATTTAACCCCTCATCTTTTATTTCCCTTTAACTTTGTAAATAATACACAAAAATCTGGATTCCTTTGTAAATGAAGTTTCCATTTTCACACTTTTGCCCCAAATACTTTTCCAAAGTATTTTCAGGGGTATTTCTTGCCATTTTGTTATTCTTGAAGGACTGATTTGGCATTTTCTTGATTGATAATGGTCTTGACTTGTATGATTGACCTTTTGGAGGACTGAAATTGCCAAGTAATGATTAATGAGGGACCATTTTTGCCATTTCTTCAAAGTCAAGGGTCCTTTTGGTAATTTTGATATTTTCAAAGGACCAAACTTGTAATTCTTGTAACTTGAAGTCCTTCTTGGTATGTTTGACTTTGAGGAGGATAAATATTGACATTTTAGTTTTGTCGAGGGACTAAAATTGCCAATTCTTCAAAGTGGAGGGCCCTTTTTGCAATATTGACAAACTTTAGGGACCAATCTTGTAATTATGAAGATACAAGGGTATAAAGTGTAAATTCTTCCATATTGGAGGACCCTTCTTCATAATTCTTCAAATCTTCCAGGGTTTTCTTGGGAAAATTCTTCATTAGGGCTTGGTTCATTGTGCTGCTTCGTTTTCCGTGTTCGTTTTTGCATGATTCTTGTGATCTTTTGTCATTTTCTCAATATCCGTACCTAAAATACACAAGCAACAAACACAAGCATATATATGGGTATTTTGATGATATTTAATGCATTTTAAGCCCTTTTTGGACGATGAGACTATGTATAAAAGCAGTCTCATCACTCCCCCATACTAAACCATTGTCGTGCCCTCATGCAATGCTAGAATAAAGTATCGTAGCATCTCCAAAATTCATTTTTATTCACTTTATTGCATGATAAACTAGCTATACTACTACTATTACTTCTACTACTTGCGTTTTAGACATAATGTATGATTTTCATCGCAAAATGGGACGTTTAGGTTCATAGAACAAGAACACGTGAATGCTTCGTTAGAAATAATTTCATCGTCCTCGATTTTCACCCTAATTCCATGCCAAGCGTGCAACGAGATCGTTGTCATTATAAGTTAGTAATGCTAACACTACTCATATGCCCTAATCACGTACTTATCCTCCCAATTTCCTAAGTTGTATCTCTTATATTTTATTTTGTCTTGAATGTTTCACGGGGATACATTGTTTGACTTATGCGATAATAGAGATTTAGGTCTAAAAATAGAGTCCGAACGGTGTAACCAAGACCATCAAATCAATAACCCCTCCTAATAGACATCGATGTCAAAAAATTAAGTCAACAAGAAGGATCGATAAACACGGTATTATAACGGTTTTAAACATGAGACTTATTACCAAGACTTTTATACGCCCCCCTAATGGAAGGGCCTTATTATCTTTGGTTTACCTCCATCTTTTATTCAACTTCGCCATGAAGCGTTTATTATGACTTCGGTCTTGCCTTGCCTTTTATTATCTACCTCATTGGTAGTTTTATTAGCCAAAGACGTATATCCTCACGTTAAGGCGAATTTTGGATCTTTAAAGCTTCAAAAATTAAGGCTTGATTCACTTTCAATTTTGCATAGATTTTTCGGCTTTGTGGGGCTTCAAATTGTTTGCTTGATTTAGGTGAGCACTTGAAATCTTATTATTGGGTGAAGCTTTTGATTATTCGGGTGCCAATACTTCAAAACCGTGACGCTGGCGATACCTTAATGTTTTCCTAATTTAATTAAACGGAAGCTACTAGAAAAGACTAGAAACCCAACAATCAAGACTAAACCGCTAAGTCAATATTTATTAAGCAAAAAATATTTACAAGCGAAGGGAGAATAAGCACACAACGAGAACACATGAGTTTTTGAAAGAATACGAGTACTCTACGTTTAGCATAGTAACTTATAATTAACCCTATCATTTCTCGTCCTCATTTAAGAGACTTAGCCTAATGTGAAGTTAAGGAATCAAAGCTAAGTGCTCAACACGCACGGTCGAGTCAAAAATTAATCTTATTCTCGCCATCGGAAAATCTACATTCGTGTCTTCAAACACTTATAAAACATGAGAAAACATTTAAAATTTGGCCATTTTTAGCATTATTTTGCAACAAAACGACAAACAAAAAGATAAACTTTGGAAAGCGTGAAGGTTTGGCAAGGCAAGTATCTATTCACCCCCCCCCCCCCCCATACTAAAGTTAAACATTGTCCTCAATGTTTCGAGTCTAGGGGTGCAAACACCCCTATACTAGAGACGTAGTTAAATGCCTAATCTAGCATGGAAAGGGTGTAACCGTTAAATTTAAAGCCGTTTATGAAGTGTGAAAAAAACCTAAGGTTAGAACATCAAAGGATATATCATGGATATTGAGAAACTCTTCAAAGCAAACGATCGAGTGCTCCCATAAAACGAACACGAGAGGCTCCAATCGTGAAGATAATGATCATCTAAAATCCACAATTCACAAACAACCACGGAACGAAGGTTGGAAGGGCACAAATCCCCACACGTTACTACATTAGAAAGCGATAATATGTACATAGGATAAGCATGGGACTCCCCCACGAGACACCTCGTTTTTTATTACCGAGTCATGAGCTCGACTCGATCCCCTCAATACTATTTATCATTCGGGAAGGTGATTCGGTCGAGGTAGTTCAAGGATGGAACTTCCCCGCCAAAGTAGTGCTTCAACCTATGTCCATTCTCCTTGAAATTGGGGCCATCATTTTGAGCTAGCTCGATGGTCCCATATGGAAAAACTTGAGTCACGGTGAATGGACCGGACCAACGGGATTTCAACTTACCGGAAAAGATTTTCAAGCGAGAATTAAAAAGCAAAACTTGATCCCCAATGTTAAAAACCCGGTTTTTAGTTTTAGAATCATGCAACTTTTTAGTCTTTTCTTTATAAATCAATGAATTTTCATAAGCAATATCACTTAATTCATCCAATTCATTTAATTGCATTTTCTGGTGTTTTCTCGCGGTCTCCATGTCATCATTACAATGCTTTAGGGCCCAGTAAGCCTTGTGTTCCAATTCAATTGGCAAGTGACAATTTTTCCCATAAACAAGCTTTTAGGGAGTGCACCCAATGGGCGTCTTATGAGCGGTCCTAAAGGCCCATAAAGCATTGTCCAACTTATCCGACCAAGATTGTCGGTTTTCCCAAACGGATCTCTCCAGGATCCTCTTCAACGCTCGGTTTGAAACCTCGACTTGCCCACTCATTTGTGGGTGATAAGCCGTAGAAAGCCGATGTGTAACCCCATATTTCCTTAGGACCCTTTCTAATTGGTCATTACAAAAATGGGTTTCACGATCGCTTATGATCGCACGAGGGGTTCCAAACTGAGAAAACAAGCTTTTCAAAAACTTGACTACCACACGAGCATCATTAGTGGGCAAAGCCTTAGCCTCCACCCACTAAGATAGGTAGTCAACCGCAACAAGGATATACTTATTACCACGAGATGATGGGAACGACCCCATAAAGTCGATGCCCCAAACGTCAAAGATCTCACACACTTGGATGATATTTTGTGGCATTTCATCTTTTTGTGAGGCCTTTCCTTGTCGTTGGCATGAGTCACACGACTTCACAAGATCTTGTGCATCTCGGTAAATAGTAGGCCAAAAGAAGCCGGCATCAAACACCTTCCTAGCCGTGAGATTAGCACCATGGTAACCACCCGTGGGTCCCTCGTGACAAGCTCTAAGGATATTAGAAGCTTCGGTACCAAAGACACAACTTCGAATAATTTGATCTGCACAAGTTCGAAACAAGTAAGGGTCGTTCCAAAAGTAGAACTTGACGTCACGCAAGAATTTTCGTTTTTCTTGAGTCATCATACCCTTGATGATGAAGTTCCCGCATGGTAATTTGCAAAGTCCGCAAACCATGGGGTGGAAGAATCAAGCATAGAATTCACTACACCAAGTGTCTCGAGCGGAAATGTTTCGGTGATTTCCTTGGGCTCGTAAACACTTTGGTGAGGATCTTCCAAACGAGAAAGATGATCGGCCGCTAGATTCTCGGCTCCTTTTTTGTCAACGATTTTGTGATCAAATTCTTAAAGGAGGAGAATCCAACGAAGTAATCTCGGCTTTGCATCTTGTTTAGCCATAAGATACTTGACAGCCGAATGATCCGTATACACTATGCATTTCGTCAAGACGAGATAAGGTCGAAGTTTCTCAAATGCATACACCACGGCAAGGAACTCCTTCTCCGTTGTAGTGTATTTTAGTTGAGCCTCGGTCATCGTCTTGCTAGCATAGTGAATGGGCAAGAAGTGCTTTTCATGACGTTGCCCCAATAACGGCCCCAATAACGTAGTCACTAGCATCACACATGAGCTCAAAGGGGAGGTTCCAATTGGGAGCAACAAGAATGGGAGCTTCGTTATGTTTCCTCTTAAGGATTTCAAAGGCTCGTACACAATCTTCATCAAAGACAAAACGTGCCTCTTTTTCAAAAAGATGTGTAATAGGTCGAGAGATCTTTGAAAAATCCTTGATGAATCGACGATAAAAGCCCGCGTGGCCTAGGAAACTCCTAACTCCCTTAACGGTTTTGGGATGAGGTAATTTAGCGATGACGTCTACCTTAGCTTGATCTACCTCAATCCCCGCTTTCGAGACCTTGTGCCCTAAGACGATTCCACTTTTAACCATAAAATGACATTTTTCCCAATTGAGCACAAGGTTGGTTTCCTCACAACGCTTCAACATTCTCTCAAGATTCGATAAACACGAAGTGAACGAATTACCAAACACGGAAAAGTCATCCAAGAAGACTTCCATCGTCTTCTCGATCATATCATGAAAAATAGCCATCATGCACCTGTGAAAGGTTCCCGGTGCATTGCAAAGTCCGAATGGCATTCTACGATAGGCAAAGGTTCCATATGGACACGTAAACGTAGTTTTTTCTTGATCACGAGGATCGATGGGAATTTGGAAGTAACCAAAAAAACCATCTAAAAAGCAATAGAAATCGTTTCCCGCAAGACGCTCCAACATTTGGTCCATGAAGGGCAAGGGAAAATGGTCTTTTCGAGTGGCTTCATTTAACTTACGATAGTCAATGCACACTCTCCATCCGGTCACGAGTCTAGTGGGAATTAACTCGTTGGCATCGTTTGGCACAACGGTCATCCCTCCCTTCTTAGGGACACAATGAATAGGACTCACCCACGGGCTATCGGAAATAGGGTAAATCATTCCCGCGTCAAGGAGTTTAAGGACCTCCTTTTTAATGACGTCGTGAATTTGGGGTTCACCCTCCTTTGACATTGAATTGCGGGTTTGTAATCCTCCTCCATTAAGATTTTGTGGGTACAAAATTTGGGATTGATCCCCTTAATGTCGGATAACTTCCACGCAATTGCCCCTTTTGTGATCCTTTAGAACATCGACAAGTGCGGTTTTTTCATCATCCGAAAGTTCCTTCACAATAATAACCGGCAACTTGTCGCCCTCCTCCAAAAAGACATATTCGAGTGAGGATGTAAATCTTTCAACTCGAGGATAGGTGGTTCCTCAATTGAAGATTTGGGCTCGATACTCATAACCTCCTCGGCTGGAGGAAATGGGAAATCGTTAAGGAAATCCTTGATAATCGAGAAGTCCTCATCGTTGTCGAGGTCTTCGTTACAAGTACGTGGAACATCGAATTCTTCCAACATAAATGTTGGGAATAAGTTAAGGCCAGATCACTTGAGCGCTGACAAGAGTAAAACAAGCGTTGACAAGAGCAAAACAAGCGCTGACAGCTCAAGCGTTGACAAGACAAAGTCAAACGTTGATACATTGAAGACAAGCACTGATGGGAAGATATACTCTACGCGTTTATTGTATTCTAGATTACTTCTAGTAAAGATAGGAACAACAATGTATTTTCTATATTTATCTTTACCTAGAATAGCTGATACGTAGATTATTGTACAAGGCTTCTTATGTCTATAAAAGAAGACCTTTAGGTTAATGTTTTATATAAGTTTTCATTCATAAACTACTTTCATTGTAAGCAAGTTTGATATCATTAATCAAAGTGAAAGTTTGTTTATATCATTGTGTGTTCTTGTTTAAGTGTTAATTCCGCATAACACTTAGATTATCATAAGCATATACAAAGGTTTCTCTAAGTGTATTACTTGATCTAATCTCGTATACATAGAGCTAAATCGATCTAAGTTTGGGATCAACAAGTGGTATCAGAGCTTGTTGAGGAACTTTTGATCTTAAAGAACACAAGAACCCTAAAAATCACCAAAACCCTAATTTTCTCAAAAACCCTAACAACATCATGTCAACTCCAGAAATAACCACCTCCTCCTCACCCTTACCAAACATCAAGATTCCTATGCTTGATGCAACCAACTTTGAATTATGGAAATTCAACTTTGAGCAATATCTAGGGATCTATGACTACACACTCTGGGAAATTATTGAATATGAAAACACATTCAATAAGGCTCAAAAGATTGCTAATGCCATTGCTGCAAGAACAGCTGTTGCTGGATGTTCAGAAGCAGATAAGAAGGAAAAACCTGATGATGGTAGAGTTGTGTCTGCTGAAGACATAGCAAAGAAAAGGGTTGACATAAAAACCCTAAATATTCTGAAACTCTCTTTGGGACAAGAGAACCAGCATAAATACAGAGGTTATGAATCTGCTAAGGACCTTTGGGCAGCTCTTGAAGTTGCATATGGTGGCAATGAAGATACTAAGGAAGAAAAGAAGAAGCAACTCATGCATTATTATGCTGTCTTCAAGGCTCAACCTAATGAAAAGCTCAGTAGTGTGAGAAGCAGATTGCTTGATATTACAAGCAAATTGTCCTTCATGGGAACACAACTTGGTGATGTTGACATCAATGCTACTTTTCTTAAAAGTCTTGGTGAGGCGTGGAAGATTGAGGCAAGATCTATTCTTGCCAATAATACTCCCAAAAGTTCCATGTTTGATGATATCTACAAAAAACTGAGGCTGTTGGAAGATGAAACTCTTTTAGAGCATGGAAGCAAGTCCATCAACAGTAACATGGCCTTCTTTTCTCATAGTGAAGGTCAATTCAATCAGAAGGACTCCTACATGCATCCAGTTACTGGATCATCATGTGTCAGCGCTGGAATTTGCCTTGTCAACGTCTCCTTTTCAGACGCTGACACATTCAAAAGTGACTCACCAAGAGTTAAACCTGCTGGTTTGGATCTGGATACTGTATGTGCTTATATTGCTTCTTTGCCCAATGGTTTAGTGATTACATATGAGGACCTTGAGCAGATAAGTGATGAGCACTTGGAAGAAATGGACATTAAGTGGAACATGGCTCTTGCTAGTATAAGAGCAAACAGGTGGAACATAAGGTTTAAGAAGAAGATGACCTTCAATGCAAAGGATACAACTGGATTTGATAAATCCAAAGTTGAATGCTACAACTGTCATCGTATGGGGCACTTAATGAGGGAATGCAGATCTCCTAGAAGATCTGATGCTGGTAAACCCTCAAGTCAAATTGTTAAAGCTCAGGATCCTAAGGCCATGGTTGCAGTTCAAGGAATTGATGGAATGGGATGGGATTGGAGCTATCTGGCTAAGAATGTGGAAGAGGATAAAGCTTTGGTTGCTGAAATTGAAGAAGAAGAGCATGTTGAATATGCTCTCATGGCACACTCCTCCTTTTCATCAGATAATGAGGTATACGATGATGCTTTTTGTAGTAAAGGTTGTAGGTTAAATACTGAAAAACTTAACAAAGAGGTGTTAAGATTATTAGATGATATGAGTACTGAAAGATGCAGACTTTCTAATTACCAACTAGCTCTCACTGAAACTGAGAAAACTGTTTCTGAATACAAGAAAATGGAATTTGACTTAAAAGATAAAATAAATATCTTAAAACATGAGTTAAATGCTAGTATGGATATTAGAAACATCATGGAAAGGGTTAATGGTGAGTTGCAGGCTAAGCTAGATGAGGCCATTAAGAATAAAGATAATGTTGGCCTTAAAATTCAAAGATTTGATAGAGCCACACAAACCCTAGGAGACTGTGTGAGTAAACAAAGAGACCCTAAGGATATGACTGGGATTGGGATGAATGATTACTCTGTGGTTCCACCATCAGCTGGTGACTTCTATGGTGTCCAACAAAAGGATCTATCTTGGACTGGTTTACCAGAACTCCAAGAGGAGGAATTCATTCCTCCACCAAGAGTTGTCACCCCAGTTGAAGAGTATCATCAAAAGTTGACTGACCTGAATGAATGGAAGAAAGCAAACCCTACATTATTTGTTAAGGGTGGCTTGCTATGTGAAAGTCCAAATGAGTCAACTCCCATTAAGGTTACAAACCCAATCACTGGTAAAGTTGTTGACCTAGGCTCAAACACTGTTAGAAAACCTAGCATTAAGTATGTAGAGATGTATAGAAATACTAGGTCACCCAAGAACCAAGTTAGCAATAATGGAACAGGCTTCTTTTCTTCTAGACCTAGGGTTGTGTCTAGAAAAGCTTGTTACACTTGTGGTAGCTTTTCACACTTGGCATACAAGTGTGTCAACGCTCCCAAAGCCAGCGCTGACAGGAACAAATTCAGCACTGACAGGAACAAAGTCAACGTTGTTAGGAAGTCAAACGTTGTCAGACCCAAACCTTGTGTGCAGCAAAGTCCACAAGTGATTATACCTGCCCCATTCTTTACTAGAGGGTCTAACACTCATGGACAAAGACCATTTCAAAAGACAAATACTTGGTCTAATAGGCAATGGGTTTCTGTAGCAAACCCTAGGTTCAACGCTGACAAGGGAAATTTCAGCGTTGACAGGACAAATTCCAACGCTGTCAAAAACGTGACTAGACCTAAATATTTGCAACCACAGGGTAAGGGGTCTAAAGCTTCTTCAAGCTTAACATGGAGACCCAAGAAAGATCAAAACCATAATGATAATAGGATTTCCATGACCTGCAACAGATTTAATTACATTTCAAAGGTCATTACAAAACCTATTGGGGTTAACTGGGTATTTCATCCTAAGAAGGATGAAAATGGGGTTGTTGTGAGAACTAAGTCTGTTCTTATTAAACAACCAGATGAATCCAAGTCTTTTAAGACTTGGGTTCCCAAAGAAAACTAGTTTGTTTTCTTTATGTGCAGGGCATTCAAAAACAGGTCAATGATTATGGATATTGGGATAGTGGATGCTCAAGGCACATGACAGGGAAGGAAGATTATCTCACAAACTTCACTCCCATTAAGGATGGTGATAAGGTTTACTTTAGAGGCGGATACGGTACTATCACAGGCAAAGGAACCCTTCTCACCAAGAACTTGCGTTTTGAAAACGTATTTCTGGTAAAAGAACTTGATTACAATCTTTTTAGTGTATCACAAGTTTGTGATAACAAAAATAAAGTTCTGTTTACTGATACTGAGTGTTTGGTGTTAAGCAAGGATTATAAGATCCCTGATGAGAAATATATTGAGTATAGAACACCTAGGCATAAGGACACATACAATGTGAATTTGAATGGAATTAGAATGAATAACAAAATGTCTTGTTTTTATGCTAAAGCCTCAGTAGATGAGAGTAATTTGTGGCACAGGAGACTAGGGCACATAAATTTCAAAAATATAAATAGGCTTGTGAGACTTGGTTTGGTTGATGGTTTGCCTGAGAAGGCCTTCCACCATGACCACTCTTGTGTTGCATGTCTTAAAGGCAAGCAACACAAGGTCTCATTCAAGTCCAAACAGGTGCACTCTAGTTCTAGACCTCTTCATTTGCTTCATATGGACCTCTTTGGTCCAACCAACATAGAAAGTTTGAATGGAAAGTCATATTGCTTTGTTATCACATATGACTTCTCTAGGTTTAGTTGGACATTCTTTCTAGCTATGATGAATGACACAGCTGATATTCTAATTGATTTTATCACTCAGATTGAGAAAAAGACTGGCAATGAAGTTAAAATGCTTAAGAGTTATAATGGTGGAGAATTTAGGAATAAGAAGCTAGATGATTTCTGTGCCAGGAAAGGAATTACTAGGCAATTTAGTATTGCAAGAACCCCACAGCAAAATGGGGTTGCTGAGAGGAAAAATAGAACCCTAATTGAAGCAGCCAGAACAATGTTGGCTGATGCTCATTTTCCTATAGCCTTTTGGGTTGAGGCTGTTAATACAGCTTGTTATGTTCAAAATAGAGCATTAGTTAACAAAATTCAGAACAAAACACCTTATGAGTTACTTTGGGGTAGAAAACCTAATATTTGTTTTCTTAGACCTTTTGGTTGTCATGTAGTAGTTTTAGATACTAGTGATGCCTTAGGGAAATTTGGTGCAAAAGGTGAAGAGGGCTACTTTATGGGGTATTCAGTGCAGAGCAAGGGATATAGGGTTTATCTTAAAGAAGAAAAACGCATACTTGAAAGAGTACATGTTCGGTTTTTAGAGAGTAAACCTAGTGATCCTGAAAGTGGTCCTGATTGGTTGTTTGAATTGGAACCTTTATCTAGAACTTTAAATTATATGCCTGTCACTAATCCAGACATTGTGAAGGTAACTTCAAATGTTGTGGAGGAACAAATTGTTGATGTTTCAGGTACACAGGTTCATGAAAAGGTTGGATCACAAGCAGAAAAGACATCTCCTATACAAGAATATGTTACAATTCCCATTTGGACAGATGCTTTTGCTACTGCTGCTGCTGCTGGTAAAGATAATGGTGGTCCCCAAGTACCACCAGATACAAACATGCATGGTCCTTCAGGCGCTGACAAAGGCAAATCTAGCGCTGACAAGACCAATTCAGACGTTGATGACTCAGACGTTGACAACAACAGTTCAAGCGTTGTTAGCCCAAGCGCTGACAACCAAGATTCAGGCGTTGACAACTCTTTTGCACATCTTTTCTCTTCCACTTTTGAACAAGGTGAACCTTCCAATTTATATGAAGAAGGTCATCGTTATGTTGATGTAAGAGAGTCTGATGAAGAAGATATTGGCAACATGGAGAATGAAGTTGAAGATACCAGACTTTTTGAGGGAGGAGTACTTACTTCAGTCATGAAGAATCGTCCTCCTTCTCAAATCATTGTTAATGTTAATACTCCAGTTCAGACTAGAAGATCTCATCAAGGTCTTGGTGGGTTTATTGCCAATATACACAAGAAGGTTGATACCCCTCTTTTGCAAGCATGTTTGTTTGCCTGTTTTTGTCACAACAGGAACCCAAGAAGATATTTGATGCTCTCAAAGAACCAAGTTGGGTGGAAGCAATGCAGGATGAGCTTCACAAATTTACAATTCAGGATGTTTGGGAGCTGGTTGATTGTCCCAGATATGTCAGACCTATAGGGACAAGATGGGTTCTAAGGAACAAGAGAGACGAAAGAGGCATTGTGGTCAGAAACAAGGCAAGGTTAGTGGCTCAGGGTTATACACAAGAGGAGGGGATAGACTATGAGGAAGTCTTTGCACCAGTTGCAAGGATTGAAGCTATTAGGATCTTTTTAGCCTATGCATCCTGCATGGGCTTCACTGTCTATCAAATGGATGTCAAGAGTGCCTTCCTCTATGGAACAATTGTTGAGGAGGTATATGTGATGCAGCCTCCTGGTTTTGAGGATCCAGAGAATCCAGACAAGGTGTATAGAGTCAAAAAGGCTATGTATGGACTTCATCAAGCCCCTAGAGCATGGTATGGTACTTTGTCTACCTATTTGGTGGACAATGGATTCAAGAGGGGCACCATAGATCAGACATTATTTACAAAGAAGAAAGGAAAGGATGTGTTGCTTGTCCAGGTCTATGTTGATGACATCATTTTTGGGTCTACTGATCCAAAGATGAGTGAGGATTTCTCCAAGCTTATGACAGACAAATTCAAGATGAGTGCTATGGGAGAGATGAACATCTTTCTTGGTTTACAAGTTCAGCAGAAAGAAGATGGTATCTTCATCTCCCAGGATAAATATGTGGCTGAGGTCTTGAAGAAGTTTGGCTTTTCTCCACATGAAAAGAGGGCTACTACTCCTATGGATAGAGAACACCCTTGGGGAAAGATTGGAGATGGGAAAGATGTTGATGTCAGGCACTATAGATCCATGATTGGATCCTTGATGTATCTTACAGCCTCCAGACCTGACATCATGTTTGCTGTGTGTGCTTGTACACGCCATCAAGTGACTCTCAAAGAATGTCACCTTTATGCTGTGAAGAGGATCTTTAGGTACCTAAGATGCTATCCTAGTCTTGGTTTGTGGTACCCAAAGGATTCACCATTGGAGCTGATTGCATATTCAGATAGTGACTATGGAGGTGATAAATTTGATAGGAAATCCACAACTGGTGGATGTCAGTTTCTTGGGAGCAGGTTGATATCTTGGCAGTGCAAGAAACAAACAGTGGTGGCTAATTCTACAACTGAAGCGGAGTATGTTGATGCAGCTGCTTGTTGTGGACAAGTATTGTGGATTCAGAACCAGCTGTTGGACTATGGGTATAATTTCATGCATACCAAGATATTTGTTGACAATAACAGTACATTATGCATCATTAAGAATCCTGTACATCATTCTAAAACTAAACACATAGAAATTAGACACCATTTTATAAGAGATTGTTTTGAAAAAGGTTTAATACAACCAGATAGGGTTGACACAGAAGAAAATGTGTCAGATTTACTAACTAAACCTTTTGATGCTAGGAGGTTTCAATACTTGGTAACAAGTATTGGAATGGTCAATCTCACATAATATGTGTTTTAGAGTCTTTTTGTAAAAGTATGTACAGGATGATGCATTGTTATTTGTCTTATTGATGATTTAGATTTTCCACTATATTTTTCTAACACTGACAAAGGTTGCTTGAACGCTGATAAGTGTTTTTGTAACGTTGTCAGCAATATAATTGTCTAACGCTGACAAAGCTTCCCTCAACGCTGTCATGTGTTATCGGGGCGTTGTCAGCAACAATGTTAGTTTTGTGGTTTTCAATCTAAATGTGCAGATGGTGTTAGCAGTATACCATTGGATACAGAGTTGCTTATGGATCAATGGAGACGCATTTGGACAAGTTTTTATTTATGGATGATGGTTGGAAATTTTAATTCCTATCTTGACATAAATTTTTATGTTCATGCATATTTTTAGCAACTTTTGTATCATAGTTTAAGGGGAGGTTTTAGGAACCTTTAGGATGTTTGGGTATCCATATGATACTCTTATCATAATTCTAGATTGTGTCCACAGGTGAGTATGAGTTAGTTTTACTAAATCATGAGGCACTGTAGCATGCAAAGTTGATTTACTATGCATGCTGCCAAGACATTTTTGGCCTAGAATTGGTTGTGGTCTGTTGGGAGACTTGGGAATAATTTTGTTACGGGATTTACCTGGGAGTAACAAAGGATTTTATAAGGTAACTTGGTTGTTAAGAGTTTTGGTTAGCAAGGGACACTAGAGGACTGTTATGTCTATCTTGCTTAAGCAAGTGTGCATAACTGGACAGTGCTTGCCGCCCTATAATAATTATCAGCTTCTTGGTTATCTTCTCTAGGATAAATTACTTTGTTAAGGTCATTTTTCATTTTTAAACATTTTTATTGACGCTGACAAGAATTTTTCCAAGCGTTGTTGTGACCAATTTAGACGCTGACATGGCTATAGGCAAACGTTGACAAGATTATAGCCGTTGGGCGTTGATAGGTTATTTTTGACCGTTGACACTCAATGGGTCCTACCCAGTTGTTACTTTTGACATATTTTTAGGCCGTAATTTTGGGAGTTGTTACTTTTTATTTAATGCATGAGATAAACTTATAATTTTTCAATATTTTCATGATTACATTTTGAAAATACTTGCCTATTTTTGGGCCTATCACATGCATTTTCTTCTCCTATAAATTTGGCTCCTATTTTTAAACAGGGTATCTATACTTCTTGTCTAACACAATTTTCTCTTATCAACTTCATCTTCCTCAAATATTTTTAACAGCTTTCAACAATGGCACCAAAGTTTAGACCATCAGATTTGGAATTGGGGTTCAGAAGTCAACATAACATGATCGCGTATCTTGAAGCTGGTGATACTCTGTTTCCCCAATATACACAAATGGTGGCGTATTTGAACGCATCCCCCTTAAGGTATGCTCTTTCTCATGCACCACTCATTCCAGTCACACATATTAAGCAGTTTTGGAACACTGTCAGTTCCTCAACAGTTAATAGAGTGACTACATTGACTTCGATTGTTCATGGGAGACCTTGGGTGGTTACTGAGGCTTTGGTACGCCAAGCCTTGCATCTTGATGATGCTGATGGTATAGCCACCCTTCCCATTAATGAAATAGAACAAGGACTAAGGGCTTTGGGATATCCTTTTCCTGATGAAGGTACCTTAAACAAGTATCATAAACAGGAGTTTCCCCCAGCCTGGAAGTACCTCATACATGTCCTCCTTCAATGTTTGAGCCCCAAATGCACTGCACACAATGAGATCAATAGATCTATTGCAAGTGCTATTGTGTGTATTGCAACTGGGCAAAAATTTAATTATTCAAAAATGATTTTTGAGGGCATGTGTAAAAATAAAGGGAACAAAATGACTTTAGCTTATCCCCGATTTTTACAAATGGTTTTTGATGTTCAAGGATACTACACAAGGGATCATAATGATTTTTATGAGATCCCTGTGCAGAAGAAAGCTATTTTTATGAAGATGAACTCACCACCCCATCGTGACCTACCTTTAACCCAAGCTATGCTTGCTGTCATTGCAACAGCTCAACCCCAACCAGACCCCCAACCACAAATTGACCCATTACCTGAACCAATACCTTCACCTGAACATATGCAACTTGACCAAGAACCCTTCAACGCTGATACCTTAAATGTTGGCGTTGATGTGCCTGTTTCCAACGTTGACACACAACCTTCAAAAACCCAAACACCCCTTAACCAACCCACATCCACTCACTCTTCCACACCATCTTCCACACCCCTGAATATAGGTTGATGAAACGCCAAAGGACTACTGGAGTGTTCTCCTCTGGTGGTCCTAGCCATGTAGCAAAGAGAACCACCACCACAAGTGTGGCTGGTGACCTGGATGAGGCTGGGGCTATTGGTTTTGGCTTAGAAGCTGGCCAAGGCAGTCCCACCATCATTAAGTCCTCATCCATGCCCAATGAATCTGACTTGGGAGGTCAAATCCCCATTTTAGAAGAGGGCAAATTGGAACCAATGACCCTACTTGAATTGACGGTAGTCTGCATGAGCTTGCAAAAGCAAAATGCAGACTTGGTACAAGTTGTCAGCCCACAAGGCCTTGAACTCAAGCAATTGAGGGAGAGGATTGTTGTTTTGGAGACTGCAAGTGCAAGGAGAGGTATGGAGGAATCTTCCAAAGGGGAGGAAGATCCAATAAATCTGAGTGATAAGGGCAGCCATGATGGTCAATCTTTGGATGTTGCTGAGGCCCTTACAAGTTTGAAGAAACAGACAGGTTTTGATACGTCCTTAGTCTCTCCTACCAACTTGAATTTATCATTTACATCCATGTTGGAAGAGATTGCAAAAGGCACTGAGGCAGGAAATTTGGGCGTTGACAAGGAGAATTTGGACGCTGATAGAAATATTTTGGGCGCTGATAGAACAAATTGGGCGTTGACAGACCTACACATGAAGGTGATGTATCCCAGTCATCATCCATCATCAAGGAGGTTTATTCACAGGTATCACCATCTACCTTACCAACAATTTCACCATTAGATAAGGGTAAGGGTATTATGGTAGAAGAGGTTGTTCCAAAGGATGCAGCTCAAGTTGAGTTTGATAGAAGGTTGGCTGTACAAATCATGGAACAAGATAGAATGGAGGTGAAAGAGTCACCATTTGTTGTTACTTCAGAAGAAGGAAGTGATGGAGCTAGCTCAGACTCAAGTGTTATGATTATAGAACCAGAAAGACTTGAGTATGGAGAAGAGTTGGCTAAGGAGAAATTGAGAGAGTTGAAATTGCAGGTTGACTTTGATATGCCAGAGGTGGTTCAAATGTATCATGCTTGGGAAGAAAGATGTATGGAGAATCCAAACTTGACCACTTCAGATCAAATATGGGGTTTGGAGATTCTTCTCAGAGTTCAAAAGGATTGCCAGGTAATTTTGAAACACAAGGCAAGCAATATTCTCTCAGAATTAAAAAGGGATAGAAGGGAGCTATACTGCATGTTGCTCAGATGTCATGGAGTAGGATGGACTTATCAGAAATTGAGGGCATTGACATTTGATGAGTTGGAATGCAAGGCTTATCCCATTTGGGTGAGAGTGCAGGAAGCAAACACTCTCAGACTTCTTTCTGATGAAAGAAAAGAAGAACTTGTAGAAGAAATGGAGCTCAAGAAAGCAATGTTTGTTCCTAGACCAGTGAAAAAGGGAATTTCTCTTGAGTTTCCCAAAGATATGGATCCACTATATCCAAGTGAAGCTGTCATAAGAAAGAGTCTCAAGATCTCACCATTAGAAGCTTCAGATATGGTGCAAGTGTTACCATTAGATTCCAGAAACCCAATTGTGAGCTATGAAGAAGATGAATGTGGGTTTTGGAAAATTGGCAAGTATGGCAAAGAGGTACACACTTTTACCACTCTCATATATTTGTTTGCAAGTTGTGATAGAGAAGACTTGGTAGACCTATGGAGGTTGCTAGAGACCAAGTATGAGGCTGAAGCACCAACTTCAGCTAATGGAATAAAACTGTGGTCCACATTCAAGAGAATGTGTGGACCAAAAGATGAGGATCCTGCTATTTGGAAGGATCTTGAAGATGACCTCAGTGGTCTTCAATGGAGATTATATTCAGCTGCTGGTGTTTACCATTTGAGTTCTACAAAGTTTGCTGAGTATCTACTTGTGGATGGTCAGTATTTCATATCCAAGGCTATCTTGGAGAAGATGAAGGACACTCAGCTGGAAATTGATTATTCAAGTGACGTGGCAAAAGACTTGATCAGATTTATTTATTACCAATATTAGAAGGTTTTTAAGATTCCTCCTAGTCCTTAATGCTTATTCAGAAACTTGATGATAAGAGTGGATATCAAGTTTAGGGGAGGATTGTTGGGAATAAGTTAAGGCCAGATCACTTGAGCGCTGACAAGAGTAAAACAAGCGTTGACAAGAGCAAAACAAGCGCTGACAACTCAAGCGTTGACAAGACAAAGTCAAGCGTTGATACATTGAAGACAAGCACTGATGGGAAGATATACTCTACGCGTTTATTGTATTCTAGATTACTTCTAGTAAAGATAGGAACAACAATGTATTTTCTATATTTATCTTTACCTAGAATAGCTGATACGTAGATTATTGTACAAGGCTTCTTATGTCTATAAAAGAAGACCTTTAGGTTAATGTTTTATATAAGTTTTCATTCGTAAACTACTTTCATTGTAAGCAAGTTTGATATCATTAATCAAAGTGAAAGTTTGTTTATATCATTGTGTGTTCTTGTTTAAGTGTTAATTCCGCATAACACTTAGATTATCATAAGCATATACAAAGGTTTCTCTAAGTGTATTACTTGATCTAATCTCGTATACATAAATCTAAATCGATCTAAGTTTGGGATCAACAGTAAAACCACCACCTTCAAATGGAGTGAAGGTTGGTGTCGAGTTATCAAGAATGGGATCTAACATAGTGGGATTGCCACTATTTTCATCATCACCAAAACCTAGAACTTCTTGTGAAAATTCCTCGCAAACCACGTCAATCATATCAACGAGGTTTATGGTTGCAACGGAATAAACATGAGAAATTTGAGAGTTTTGAGTTGCGTTTATAACAATTTCCTCGTCGTTGAAACGTAAGGTGATCTTTCTAGCATGAACATCGATCAAAGCCATAGAATATCTAAAAACGAACGACCTAAAATGAGGGGAACTTGAGGATCCGTGGGAATATCGACAACGATAAAGTCTACCGGATAATAGAACTTTCCCACTTTTACAAAAACGTCTTCCACCAATCCACATGCGGGAATCGTGGAATGGTCGGCCAACTCGATAGACATTAGTGAAGGAGTAAGATTAGGAAGATTGAGCGACTTGAAGATTGCAAGGGACATCAAGTTAATGCTAGCACCAAGATCGGCCAAGGCAAAGCATTCTTCCATATCTTGGATTGCACAAGGGATCAAAAATTTACCGGGATCACCGACTTTTTGAGGTATGCGATTAAGATAAACCGACGAACAACTAGACAATTGGTACAATTTCTCCTTGTTGTTCAACATACTCTTAAAGTTAGCGGCAAATCGAGGCATCATGACCAAAGCATCGGCGAAACTCACATTAAAGTGAAAATCACGAAACATTTTCATAAAAAAACTCAAATTGGTAATTGTCGCGCTCTTGACGTTTCTCCTTTCAAAGTCTTGATGGATAGGGCAAAGGTGGTGTGGGTTGAGGCATAGGAATAGCCTTTGGAATCTCGGGTTCCAATGTTGGTAATGGGTCAACCGTAGGTGTGGCATGAGCGGTACTTCATGGGATTGGAACATGCTCCTTTTGGACCACCACCTCGGGTTCTTCCTCAATTGCATCCTCCGTAGGAGCAATTGGTTGAGGAGTCGGTTCCTTAAGTGTCTTACCACTACGTGTGGTAATCACTTTCATCTCACCCTTAGGGTTTGATACGGTGTTGCTAGGAAGACTACTCGAAGACGGTTTACACATGATTGCCTCAAACATAGATGAAATTTTATCTTCAAACATTGATTGCCTCTTCTCGGCCTTAATCATCTCTTGCTTAATTTCATGTTGCCCTTGTTCCATTTTTTGTTAGTTTTGTTGTAACCTAGTTACATTTCCTTCCATTTTGTTTGTATGGATCTTAAGCTCATTTGCTAACTCATTTTTCAACTCTTTCTTCAAGTCGTTCTTAAACTCGGTTCTTAGGCTAATGATTTCTCTTTGAATGTTGTCAAACCTAGCATCGTTCCCATTAGCGTATTCAACAAATACATTTGGAAGATCTTTCAAAGTTTGCAAACCTTTGTTGTTGTTTTGAAAATCATTTTGATTTTTGTTTGAAACTTGATTATTAGCCCCTTGATTACCATAGTTTCCCTTGTTGTAGTTGTTTTTGAAACCAACTTGATTGTTGCGATAGTTGTCGTTAGCATTTTGATTTGAACCAAAACCCGGTGGAGTCAATTGATTAGAGCGGGTAACTTGACCGTTTTGGTTGTAAGTTCCCGTGGCCGCATAGACACTCGAAGTGTTACCACCGTTGGTAATGCACTCGGATAAATCATGACCTCCACCACAATACATGCATGAAACCTCAACCGCTTTTGCCGTAGCGGGAGCACTTGGTTCTCCAACTTTGAACTCAATCAAAAGACCTTTAAGCTTATCAAATATTTTGTTTTCCAAGTTTGGCTCAATTTGGCAAGCATCGATGGTAGTAGACAAAGAAGTTGAAGCCGAAGACGAAGCCTTACGAACACTAGACGTGCTACGAGGACTATACACCTTAGATCTATTCTCAATTATCACCAAAGCTTCCTCAACCGTTTTACACAAAAAATTACCACCCGCGGCGGCATTAAGATAATCCCTTTCATGATCATTAAGTCCATTGTAAAACGTGTCAATTTGATGCAAATCGGAAAAATCGTGATGAGGACATTCATGTAACATTTCTTTAAACCTATTCCAAGCCATTGAAAAACTTTCATTAAACTCTTGTGAAAAAATTTTAAATCTCATTTTTCAAGTGCGTAGTCTTAGAGGGCGGAAAAAATTGGTTCACAAACTTAGACACGAGATCCTTCCACGTCAATATAGAATTGGGTGGCTCTTTCTCTAATCAAAATTTTAGCGGGCCCCGCTAAGGAATACGGAAAAAGAATCATCTTAATCGATTCATTAGAGACGTCCTTAAACTTGCAAGTGGCGGTAAGATGATTGAATTGGCGGATATGGTTGTGTGGATTGTCCTTCTCATCACCACGGAATTTGTTGTTTTGGATCATCGACAACAAACCCGTTTTAACCTCAAAATTCTCCACAAGGATAGCGGGAATCACAATAGCCTCTCCATAACCCTCGGTGGGTGCTTGAAGTAACTTCATCATAATACGATTCACCATGGTTGGTTCTTTCTTTACAATGGGTTCAACAATGGGAGATTCTTCACTAGAAGATGTTTGGTTTCCTTCCTTTTGACGACGTTTAGGTGCACGTCTTGCTTTGGAGCGAGTTTGCATAAACGTCACGTACAACGAGGGGATGAGCAAAGAAGATTCTTTTTGGTGTTTTGAATTTTTCCAATTTTTTTGTGGTTTTTTATTGTTTTTACTTTTTGGATTTTTGTGATTGTATTAGGTAGACCAAAATCTACAAATCTCCTCCTTAATCAAATCTCTTGATTAAAGAAGCCTCAAGGAATGAAAACGATCACGTGAAGTGAACGCCTTCGATGACTTTAGAACGTTGGTGGAACACCAAAACGTTCAAGAGGGTTTAATCAATGAAACCAAGAAAATATATATGATACTTAGTAATACTGTGGGCGGCAAAACCCTCGATTAACTCTCAAAATCAATACTCACAAGCAAGCGGGGAAACGAGGCGGCGCGAAGCACTTAAGAGCCTTTTTGCTTAGGATATATTTTATAATATCCGCCTTATACCCACCTTATAGTTTGTATTTTTCAAAATCGAGCTTCACGAAAGTATTTATCTATTTTTGCCTTTTTCTTTGGTTTGAGATTCGAAAACAATGATTGGGTAATGACCCCCCAAGTCAAGGTTGTGATTTCTCACTTTTGGAGTACTTTTGTATTTATTGTTTGATGAGACTGCTTTTATACATAGTCTCATCGTCCAAATAGGGCTTAAAATGCATTAAATATCATCAACATACCCATATATATGCTTGTGTTTGTTGCTTGTGTATTTTAGGTACGTATATTGAGAAAATGACAAAAGATCACAAGAATCATGCAAAAACGAACACGGGAAACGAAGCCGCACAATGAACCAAGCCCTAATGAAGACTTTCCCAAGATAAACCCTTGAAGATTTGAAGAAATTATGAAGAAGGGTCCTCCAATATGGAAGAATTGACACTTTATACCCTTGTATCTTCATAATTACAAGATTGGTCCCTAAAGTTTGTCAAAATTACAAAAAGGGCCCTCCACTTTGAAGATTTGGCAAATTTAGCCCCTCAACAAAGCTAAGTTGTCAACCATTGTCCTCCACAAAGTCAAACACATCATGAAGACCTTCAAAGTACAAGAAATTACAAGTTTGGTCCTTTGAAAATCCCAAAATTACAAAAAGGACCCTTGACTTTCAACATTTGGCAAAAATGGTCCCTCATCAAACAAGACTTGGCAATTTTAGTCCTCCAAAATGCTCAACATACAAGTCAATACCATTACCATTGAAGAAATTACCAAAACAGCCCTTCAAGAATCCAACATTGGCAAGAAATACCCCTGAAATCATTTTACAAAAGTTTTTGGGGCAAAAGTGCAAAGTTGTAAAAGTTGTTATAACTAGTTTGGGCGTTGATAGAAGTTTGGAATGGAAATGACAAGTTGTGCAAAGATAAGGGTGTTATGCTGGCAGACATAAATGATACCTTAACCAGTGAGGGGGTGACACGTGACCCACTCACCAAAACCCACCAATCCCCTTCCACCCTTTGTCCACCTCACACATCCACTCAACACTTATTTAACTAATTAAATCTGATTAGTTAAATAACGCGCTAAACACTTTTTTTAAACACAAAAGAAGATCAAACCGTCTGTTCTTAGTGTTCTTGACAAAATTGGGTTTTTCTAAATCACTTGCAATTACACCTTAATTCACTCCAGATATGTGATTAAGGTGAGAATAAACCCAACCCCACCTTAAAACCTTGGCCACGTCACCATACCAGCTCACATGATAAACCCTTCTACACCACCTTTGGGGAAAATGCCAAAAGAAGCCATAGAATCAACAACTCAGATTCTTGCTTACTCCTTAAGCTTGATATACACCATTGGATGCATTTTCACACTTGCCACCTCCACAAAACGCCAATTCAAAGTCACATGAAGCCAAGATTTTCAAAATGCAGCAAGGGTATTTTGGGACTTCTACAAGCTAGGGTTTTTAGTTTTTAGCTTATGCAGACCATGTACACCCTCTATATAAAGGGTATAGGGTCCAACATTCACGTTTGCTTTTGGTTTTTCCTTGTTCAAGCACTTGTAAACCCCTTTTCAGTTTTATGAAATTTGAGTTAAGTGTGTTGAAGAAAGACCAAGTGCCATCTTATTATTGCTTGTTTATGTTCTTAGTTTACTGAATTTGAATCAAAAACCTGCTTTCAAAAGAGGAGTGTGCAAAATTTTGCACATTTTCTTCATTTTCTTGATATTTTGCTAAGTTCTTGGTCTATCTTGGAATTCTTGGGTTATAGGGCTGATCATAGCATCCTAATTGTGTTGATTAAGGTGTGGTGAGGCTTATAACTTGGGGATAATCAAGTGTGGAGGACAAGAGTTGCATGAATCAAGAATTTTTCAAGTTTCTGATTTTATACTTGTGCTTCTAACCTTGTTGATTCTTAGCAGGCTTTGTTGTGGAAGCTTGTGCTTGTTCTTGCTAGCACATAAGCTCAAAATCCGTGGGTGTGGATGTACATCCATGAGGTACACACCCTTTATCCCAAAATCTGATAATACTTTGGATTTTTGTGATATTTGAGTGTTGCCTTAGTTCTTGTGTATTTTGTGGCTTATACTTGCTTGAATTTGTTAATCTTACTTGTTGTTGTGTTAATTTGGGCTTGGGTGGTCTTGAATCTTGCTTTTGATTTGAAAAACTTGGTTTTGAAAAGTTAAAAGGGTGTTTGGGTCTACCTGTTTAAGCTTGAAACTTGTTATTGTGTTGTGAAAAGTTTGTGTTTGTGTTCTATATCTGATATATGCTTTGTTGAGAGTGTTTTGCTGCAAGTTTTTGGGTTTGAAGCCTTGAATTAAACAATCTGCTATAGAATCTTTGTTATTGCCTGTTTTGACCTAGGATTTTGGGAACACTTAGTGTGTATGCATGCTTAGGGCTAAAAATGGTTTAAACAAAGTCATTATAACCTGTTTGAAAGATTTGAGGTGTTGAATCTGGCTTGTGTGTCAAATACATCAGCAAAGTGTAAAACTGCATGTGTTAGTGTTCATCAGTAACATTCATTTGCTTGAATCTTGCTTAATTCTTTGAATCATTGCATGAAACCTGTTTAGACTTGCTTATTTGAGTTTAATATAGCTTGTGTATGCATTTGGTTGAATTTGGCTGGCTGATTTGTGCTAAAACTGCTTATAATTGCTCAACTGCGTATTTGTTCATGTCTGTATCACATCTGGTGATTTATTGATTAAACTGTATCAATTGGGTGTTTGTGATTGTGATATTTTGATTGTTATTGACTCCTTTTGATCCAAAGATCATTTGGGTGCCTTTGTGTAATCTGAATCTCCAAAAAAGTCACTAAAGACAAAAAGTCAAACAAGTCAAGCAATGGAAAAAGTTTCCACTGCTCAACAACCAAAACTAGCCCCTGCTAGTGTAAATTTGAACTCAGCTTATCAATAAGCTATTTTAGCTTATCCAAACTTGCAACAACTTATTTTTTGTGATAGGTCTTCATTATTTGACCCATTTAAGTAGACTAGAGCTTATTGGACTTTGACTTTGACTTTTTACTAGAAAACCAACTTATTTGACTTTTACATAAGTGCTTATTTGCTTTTTCCAGCTTATTGAGTCAGCTTATTTGAAAACTCTTTGTTGATTTTGCTTAATTAAGTCATTTAAAAGCTATAGGAACTTGAATCAGCACTTGGGTGGCCTAGAACTCAAAAGCGACTATTTTGTCGTTTTCTGTAGATTGCTTATTGCATTTTTAGGCTTATTCCTTTGGCTTATTTCAAATTTCTTTTTACAGAAGTCTTAGTTAGCTCAAAAGAAGCTTGTGTGTCTAATTTGAGCTTATGGCATTAGCTTATAGCTTAATGGGCCAAAAAGCCAATTAAGAATAAGTTGTTTGGTATAAGCTTGCTTATTTCATACTTTCAGCTTTTGGGCCTTTGGAAAAAGTTGTTTAAAATCAAATTTTGAGTCAACCTATGCTGTTTGGGCTTATTTTGAACACTTTTTTATATTGGGCCCAAATTTGGCCCAATAAGGTACTGTTTTGGGTTTAGCCCGTTTTCTAGGCCCATTAAGGGTATTTAGGTAATTTCACTTTCATTTATGAGTTATTTAGGTTAAATTAAGCTAGTTTGCAAGTTTTTAGAATTTTTTATGATTTTTGGATTTGTAATATTATTTTAATATTATTTTATTGTTAAAAATTAAAAGTCTGATTTTCTAAGTTTTTATATTTTTCCCAGGTTCTAAACACTTAACTAGGAATTTTGCAATTTTCCAAATATTTTTAGAGTCTTTTAATTATTTTCTAGGATTAATTTAAATTTTAATTGATTTTAGTAGTTTTTAATTGTTTAAAAATAGTTTTTAGTGGTTTTAAAATTTTCAAAAATACTTTTTAGCTTAATTAGGGTATTTTTGAGGTTTACAAACTTTAAAATTTTGTTTGGGACTTTTTAATAATTAATTTTGATTTTTAGGGCTTTAATTAGCATTAAAAAGTGATTATCTAATTAATTAAAAGGTTTTAGCAAGTTTGGATTTTTTGTAAACTCTTAGAATATTATTGTGGATTTTTTGGTAATTTTTAGGAATTTTTAGGGTAAAATTTTAATTTTGGTACTTTTTACGATTTTACGTGTATACCTTTTTCGACTTAGTTTAATCCGTCTTCGTAACCGTCATTCTCTTCTAATCTCATTTCTATTTTTCTTTCTCAACAATATAATCACAAATCTAATCCAAGTTATTACACACATAACACACTAGCCTCCTTGAGAACGAACTCATTTTAGGGTCATTAATACACGGTTTTCCTAAATCGTCGTATTCATTACTTGCCCTATTTGCTCTCTTTTCCTAAAGAGTAGTAAAACCTCTACATCATTGTTCTACGTATACAATATAGTAATAATATTCACAAAAAAAAAACGAAAAACCGATAATACGTATTAGTAGAGTGCTACTAATACAAATACTATTTATGGCTATATATAAAAACAACAATTTCCAAATCAAAACACAACACCCCTCTCCGGCAGCGGCGCCAAAATGATGTAGGATTTTTACACACCTTTAGGAAAAGGAGGTAAATAGGGTAAGTACAACGATTTAGGAAAATCGTGCACAAATGACCCAAAGTGGGGATCGTTCTCAAGGAGGCTTGGTGTGTGTGTAATGAAATGATTAATTATGTGATTATATGATTATGAGAAAAGAAAATAGAAATGGGATAAGAAGAGAATGACGGTTACGATGACGGATTACACTAAGACGAAAAGGTCGTACACGTAAAACCGTAAAAGCACCAAAATTAAAAAAATTACTCTAAAAATTCCTAAAAAATTGCAATAAATCTAAATAATGTATTAAGAGTTTTAAAAAAATCAAAAATCACCCAAACCTTTTATTTAATTAAATAATGATTTTAATGTTAATTAAAGACCTACAAATCAATTTAATTAACAAAAAACCCAAAATGAGTTTTATCACTTTGTAAACCTCTAAAATACCCTAGCTTAATTTAAAACTATTTTTGAAAATTTTAAAATTAATTAAAACTATTTAAAAACAATTAAAAACTATAAAAACTTAAAATAATTCTAGAAAATAACTAAAAGACCCTAAAAATATTTGGAAAGTTGTAAAATTCCTAATTAAGAGCCTAGAGTCTAGGAAAAATATAAAAACTTAGAAAATCAGACTTTTAATTTTTAATAATAAAATAATATTAAAATATTAATAAAAATCCAAAAATCCAAAAAAATTCTAAAAAGTTGTGAACTAGCTAAATTTAACCTAAATAACACAGAAATGAAGTTGAAATTGCCTAAATACCCTTATTGGGCCTAGAAAATGGGCTAAAGTCCAAACAGTCCCTTAATGGGCTTAGAATTAGCCCAATAAGAAAAAGTGGCCCAAATTAGCCCAAAACCACTACTTGACTCAAAATTTGATTCTGAACAACTTTTTCCAAAGGCCCAAAAGCTGAAAATGTGAAATAAGCAAGCTTATACCAAACAACTTATTCTTAATTGGCTTTTTGGCCCATTAAGCTATAAGCTAATGCCATAAGCTCAAATTAGACACACAAGCTTCTTTTGAGCTAACTAAGACTTCTGTAAAAAGAAATTTGAAATAAGCCAAATGAATAAGCCTAAAAATGCAAAAAGCAATCTACAGAAAACGACAAAATAGTCGTTTTTGAGTTCTAGGCTATCCCAAGAGCTGATTCAAATTGCAAAAGCTTTTAAATGACTTAAATAAGCTAAATCAACAAAAAGTTTTCAAATAAGTTGACTCAATAAGCTGGAATAAGCAAATAAGCACTTATGAAAAAGTCAAATAAGTTGGTTTTCTAGCAAAAAGTCAAAGTCTAATAAGCTCCAGTTCAATCAAATGGGTCAATTAATGAAGATCTATCACAAAAAATAAGTTTTTGCATGTCTGGATAAGCCAAATTGGCTTATTGATAAGCAAACTGAAAAATTTCACTAGCAGGGGCTAGTTTTAGGTGTTGAGCAGTGGAAACTTTTTCCACTGCTTGACTTGTTGACTTTTTTTGTCTTTAGTGACTTTTTTGGAGATTCAGGTTACACAAAAGCACCTAAATGATCAGTGGATCAAGTGGAGTCAATAACAATCCAAAAATCACAATCAACAACAGTCAATGATACAGTTAATTCAATCAATCACCAGATCTGACACAGACATGAACACTTAAGTAGTTGATGTTCAATAAGCACTTATAGCACAATTCAGCCAGCCAAACTTAACCAAATTCATACACAAGCAATATTAAACTTAAATAAGCAAGTCTAAACAGGTTTCATGCATTGATTCAAAGTATTAAGCAAGATTCAAGAACTTAAAGTTACTGATGAACAAAAGAACATGCAGTTTTCACTTTTGCTGATGCAATTGACCAACAAGTCAGATTCAACCACTCAAATCTATCACATATGATATATAAATGATGTTTAAACAACTTTTAACCCTAAGCATGCATAAATTCTAGTTTTACCAAAATCTTAGGTCAAAAACAGTTATAATCAAGTAGTTATAGCACAATGTATGATTTGAGGTTTCAAACCCAATAACTTGCAGCAAAATGCACTCAACCAAGTGTTTGACAGATACCAAGCATAAACACAAACTTCTATCCACAAAATAACAACTTATGATCTCAAACAGGTAATCCCAAACACCCCTTTATCTTTTTAATCCAAAAATTAAACAATTATAAGTGTGATTCAGTTTACCAAGTGATTAATCTAGCATACTAACAACATTAACATGCAAGATTAAGCAGATTCAAGCCAAGAAAACAACAAGAACACAAGTAGAGCACAAATTCACCAAAAATCTAAATTTTATCAGATTTTCAAGGTTTTAAGACAAACCTCATGGATGTACATCCACACCCACGAACTTTAGAGCTTATGTGCTAGCAAGAACAAGCACAAGCTTCCTTAAACAACCCTGCTAAGATTCAACAAAGTTAGAAGCAAAATAGTAAAATCAGAAAAGTGAAAAGCCTTGATTAATGCAACTCTTGTCCTCCACACTTGATTATCCCCAAGTTATAAGCTTCACCACACCTTGATAACACAATATCAGGATGCTATGATCAACCCTATAGCCCAAGAATTCCAAGATAGACCAAGAACTTAGCAAAATATCAAGCTTGAAAGGAAATGTGCAAACTTTTGCACACTCCTTGAAAACAGGTTTTGAGATTTAAGATGTTGGGCCAATGAAAAGTTTTAACTATGGCCCAGTCTAGATTTGTTTAATTAGACTAAGTGTTTACTGATTGCTGAGAGGACCAGCGACAGAGACTAGACCAGTGGAAGGCAAAGCCTCAGCTGGCACACCAGGAACATTCAAGTCAAAGACAACATCAAAGAAGTCGAAGACAATCTGAAGTCATACTCACCAGCGATTATGGATAGCTGGGATGTTGAAGGAATGTACTGGTGTTCAAGGATCTTTAAGTTGACAACACTCAGAGATCACTTAAGAACCCTAGAAGTCTGGGATAAGCAAAGCTTATCCAATCCTTTATAGTTTAGGTGGGAGAATCTACCAAGTGTTTTGAGCGGGACAAAACAAGAGATTCAAGATAAAGCCTAGTACGACCTAGTGGGACAAAAGGTGAACATTTGGAAGAACTGTTCAACTAAAGTTGTTTAAAGGTATGTCTCGATTTGGACATGCATTTAATACGTTGTACTCTTCCATTCAGAAGGTGACACGTATCAACTACTCCCACTAAGGAAGCAACCTCGTACACTATAAATAGGAGTGAGAAAGAATAATTAACCCAACCCTTGTGCTTGGATAATTTATCTAAGTTCTTTCTCATCTTGGAACCGCTGAGCTACCTGCTGTCTACCAGCGTCTCATTGGTTCCCTTGTAAACTTGTATTTCGAATCTAGTTACTTGTTTCTAGGGTTCATACCTTTTTGTCATTCAACGAGTGTATTCATAGCACTTTGTAATACTTTGTTTATAATACTTAATAAAGAATTACGCGTTTGAAAAGTATTTCATTGTGTTTCGTGGTTACAAGAGTTGTAGTTTATCAATAATTGTCATATTAAGGGACTTTAAATTGGTATCAGAGCGGTTTGATTTATAAAACTTTTCATAAACCGTTCTTGTTTTTAAAATCAAGATCTTAATATGGCTGATACTATACCTCCTCCACCTTTCGGTCAAACCAGTTTAGGTACCACCTCGACTACCATGCCTACACCAGTTGTAAGCACCGGTAATAATGATGATGACCTTCCCTAACTACTTAATGTTCGAGGGGGGTCACATGTGTCCAATGTACCAGCATTCGATGAAGAGGACTTCTCAAGTTGGAAAAGTGAATTTCTTATATATTTAGATGGCTTAGAACCCTTCTTGATAGAAATCTTAGAAAATGGTCCCTATGTACCACTGGCCGTTTCCTCTACCCCTGAGAGACCCATTAAGAAACCTGTTAAGCAATGGTCTCCAGCGGATAGACGTCTGGCTAACCAGGACAAGAGACTCAAAAGTATCATAGTCTCTTGCATACCCAAGAACATTATGAAGTCCATCATTAAATGCAACTCTGCGAAGGAGATGTGGACTGAATTAGTTCTAGGGTATGAAGGACCAGAGGAAACAAAAGAAACCAAAATCCAAGCCCTTAGACTTAAGTTTAACGCTTTTAAAGCTTTGGAAACAGAAACTGTTGCATAAACTTATACTAGGTTTAAGATTTTGTTGAATGATTTGGGAAACAATGGAGTTGTTCTACCTAAGGCTGAGGTTAATGCTACTTTTGTCAATAGTTTACCTAGAAAATGGCTTAGCCTAAATCAGACCTTAAGAGCTAACAATGCTATAAATAATGATACGCTAGCCCAATTATTTGGTAGATATAACTATGGAGAAGGGCTAATTGACTCCATTTACAAATCAGAGACTGACAGGTTTACCACCGGTATCACTGGTTTAAAAGCTCTTGTTGCTAACCATTCCTTTCAGGACAGCGACTCTGACATTGAAGAGGACACCAGAAGTAGTCAAGAATTTCTTGATGAATTACATGCTGAGTTCCATGACAGAGCTCTTTTAGCTTATCAAAAGAGGTACTACAAGAGATCTGGTAGAGTTGGAGCTGCAAAGGTTGATAAATCCAAGGTGTCATGCTACACTTGTGGAAAGACTGGTCACTATCAAAAGGATTGCTGGTCAAACAAAACCTCCTCTCCAAGCTTCCCTTCATCCAGCAACAACAACAACAAGAAGAAGTTTTCCACCTCACCTTTCAAGCAAACCTCTCTCTCTGATTCAGAAGGGAAGAAGGACTACAAAGTCAAATACAAAGCCTTGAAAGCTGAGCTGCTAAAACTCAATCAGAAAGTCGATGATGCAGCAAAGAAAAAGGATGTTAAGAAGACTGAAAAAGGTCTGATCGCTGCCTCATTCGACTGGGATGATGAACCTCTCACTTCTGAGGATGAAGGTACCACCACCGTCAGAGCCTTTATGGCCGTCTCTGATGAAGAACCCGCTGTGGGTAAAAGTGAAGCAAGATCTGGTCAATGGGTGGACATCACCATGAAAAAGGTACAAAGAATGTTATCTATGGCTAAAGGTCCTGATAGAGACCATGTTAGTGACTATACCTTGGTTGACCTCCACTTTGTGGAAGAGCAAAGAAAAAACATGTTAAACAAATTTCATAGTCTTAAAGCAGAGTTCAATCTTTGCCAATTTGAATTAACAAATCTTAAACCATTTGTGAATCTTGCTAATCAACTTCAAAGTGAAGTGAGCAAATTATCCATTGAAAATGAGTCTTTGTCTGATGAAAATTCTGAACTTAGAAAAACCATTGAGAAATGCAATTTGGCTCAATCCACAGTGGAAGAAATAGTCGCTGAATCCATACCTGGTGATGTGGTTCAGGCTATTGGGGGAAAGGGTAGATACAAAAACATATCCCTGTTCCCAATGTCAAATTTGTCCCATCAGATGTTTCTTCTCCTTCTTCCACCTCTGTGGATGAGAAGAACTCTGACAAAGAATCAGAAGTACCAGCCCCACCCAGACTCGTTGGTGCTAACCCATCTGATTCCTTGCCTGGCCCAAAACCTCCAACTAAAACCCCTGGGAATTCAATTCTCAAAGTCGCTGATAAAGCGAATAAAAAGGTTTTTGTGGCTAAGGACTCCAACAAACCCACTCCTCCCCCTGAAGATCTTTCTCTCACCAAGCAACTTCTCCTCACCTTGATGGAAGAGGTAAAAGGGTTGAAAGAACAAATCAACCCCAGAGTTAATAGTCCATCTGTTAACTCTCTTGGTGAACGTTCTAGTAGCTCCAAGGGGAGAGCTTTGTTCAGACCTTGCAAGCATTGTGGTTTCAAGAATCACTCATATGAGGATTGCACTAAGAAACCAAAATCTATCACATGCGAGTCCACTGAACACTCATCTAGAGAGCATGAGGAGATTATTGTGGTTCAAAGAACCAGAACTCAAATGAGATCTAAAACTCCTCATCGCCCCTCAAGAAAGGCTGAGCCTAGACCCAGAGATAACTCTCAGGGTTACAGACCTAACCGCCCCTGCAAGTACTGTGGCTTCTTTGACCATCACTCTGATGAGTGCTAGCATTATCCTGGATGTGACATTTGTGGAAGCATGCGTCATGAACCCAAGGACAGCAACCAAAGAGGGGGAGGAAACCAGAGAAGGACCAATGTCGCTGGTCAGCGATAGCATGAACCCACTAGAAAGTGGGTTCATCATAGAAACTAATATGGCTTTGTTATATCTATGCAGGAATATCTGAAGAAATCTATTTGGTATCTGGATAGCGGGTGCTCCAGACACATAACAGGGGTTAAACAATATCTGCATAGATATAAAAAGGAGTCTGGTCCTAAAGTAGTCTTTGGAGATAATTCCTCAGGGGCTACTGAGGGTTATGGCTCAGTGGATTGTAATGGAATAACCTTCACAAGGGTCACTTATGTCAATGGACTGAAGCATAACCTAATCAGCATTAGTCAACTCTGCGATGTTGGCTTCAAAGTTCTGTTCACCAAGACCCAAGGAACAATCTTCAATCAAAATGATGATGTTGTTTTTATTGCACCCAGGAGAAGGGATGTGTATGTCATCGACATGACATCTTGTCCAGAAGGGACAAACACTTGTCTTTATGCCAAAGCATTAGTGAAAATTGGCTATGGCATAAGAGACTCTCCCGTCTCAACTTCAAAAACATTAACAAACTAGACAAGAATGATTTAGTAGCTAGGCTTCCCTCTCTGACCTTCACCAAAGACAGACCCTGCTCAGCGTGCGAGAAAGGGAAGCACCACAGAGCCTCATTCAAGACTAAACAATCATTCTCCATAAATAAGTGCCTCCATCTCCTTCACATAGACTTATTTTGACTAGTAAAACCTCAATCCATTAATCATAACAAGTATACACTAGTCATTGTAGATGAATTATCCAGATTCACATGGGTATTCTTTCTCAAAAGAAAGAGTGATGCTGCTGAAAGAATAATGTCCTTCATCAGAGAAATAGAGAATCTCAATGACTGCAGAGTTAAGGCTATCAGAAGTGACAATGGCACTGAATTAAAGAATCATGTCATGGAAGCTTTTTATGATGAAAAGGGAATATCACAGAACTTTTCTAACCCAGGCACCCCTGAACAAAATGGTGTCGCTGAAAGAAGAAACAGAACCCTCATAGAGGCTGCTAGAACTATGCTCAGCGAATCAAGACTTCCTAAACAATTTTGGGGTGAAGCTGTGAACACAGCTTGTCATACACAAAAAATATCTATTATTGTGAAGAGACATGGCAAGACCTCTTATGAAGTATATAGGAAGAGAGCCCCTGATGTAAGCTACTTCCATGTCTTTGGTTGCCCTGTTTTCATTCACAACTACAGAGATCACCTGGGAAAATTTGATGAAAAGTCTGATGATGGATTCTTCGTTGGTTACTCTCTCACCTCCAGAGCTTACAGAGTATTCAACATCCGCAGACAAGAATTAGAAGAATCCATCCATGTCACCTTCAATGAAGCAGATGATGTCATCAACCACACCAACTCAGAAGAATGTGACATTAACTTCAATGAAGTTAAATCATATCCAGAGGATGATTTCTCACATCCCAAGGAATCATCCAAGGGCTGTCATAAGGACTTCCCTTATGTTCATGCATTTGATCCTCATTCAATCTCTGACATCACTCCAGAGGTTGAAAATGCTGAACAAATCACTCCACCCACTACTGTGAATGCTGATCTCATCGAACCAATCTCTCCTCTTGATGAAGAGATTATGGATGAAGAAATAATTTGTGAAGATCCCTCAGCATTCATTGAACCTGCTGTGACTCATGAACCCATAGAGACTCCTGCTCCTCAATCCAAATGGAGTAGGAACCAAGATATTCTTCTGGTAAATATTCTTGGTGAACCCTCTGAGGGAGTCACCAACAGAGGCAAATTGAGATCTCTGGAAACCGCCTCAGCGAATGAATGCCTTTTCGCTGATTTTCTCTCCAAGGATGAACCTAAGAATGTGACTGCTGTGCTTCTAGATGAAGGGTGGGTTGTTGCTATGCAAGATGAGTTGAATCAGATCAAGAGGAACAAGGTGTGGACTCTGGTAAAAGCTCCAGCTGGGAAGCAAGTGGTTGGAACTAAATGGGTCTACAAAAACAAGAGGGATGAAGCTGGCATGATTGTCAAAAAAAAGGCTATATAATCAATCTGAGGGGATTGACTATGATGAAACGTTTACACCAGTAGTCAGATTGGAAGCTATCAGAATATTCCTAGCCTTTGCAGCTTATATGGGTTTTACTGTGTACCAGATGGATGTGAAGAGTGCTTTACTCAATGGGAAGCTTGCACAGGAAGTATATGTCTATCAACCCCTAGGGTTTGAAAGCAGTGAGTATCCTGATCACGTCTGCAGACTTCACAAAGCACTCTATGGGCTGAAACAAGCGCATAGAGCCTAGTATGAAACCCTATCAAAATTCTTACTTGAAAATAAATTTGTCAAAGGTACCATTGATCAAACCCTGTTCACTTATAGGTCCAAGGGTGATGTCATTTTAGTACAGATTTATGTGGATGATATAATTTTTGGTTCAACCAATATTACATTGAGCAAACAGTTTGCCAAATTAATGACCAAAAAATATGAAATGAGCATGATGGGGGAATTAACTTTTTTCTTGGGTTTTCAAATTAAACAAAATTCAAAAGGAATTTCTATTTGTCAAGAAAAATATGTTAAGGATTTGCTCAAGAAGTATGATCTGTCTGATTGTGCATCAGTGAAATGCCCCATGCTTCCTCCCAACAACTTGGGAGCTGATGACTCATGGGTCTCTGTTAATGAGACCTTATATAGAGGCATGATTGGGTCACTGATGTACCTCACATCAAGCAGACCAAACATACATTTTGTCAGTTGGCTGATTATGGGATCATTTATGAAAAGGTTCCCATATTCTGTGACAACACAAGTGCTATAGCCATCTCAAATAATCCGGTACTTCATTCCAGAACTAAGCATATTGACATCAGGTATCACTTTATCATAGACCATATTTTAAAAGGTGATATTGAGCTTCACTTTATACCCACTGAATACCAGCTCGCTGATATATTCACCAAACCTCTGGCTGAGCCAAGTTTTACTAGGTTGGTTGCTGAGCTGGGTATGCTCAATATTGGTAAACAAATCTGATAAATGATCTTTGATCTCTGTCTCTGGGCATTAAAGGGAATTGAATGTAACGAGGTAGTTACATTCTAATGGGACTTAATATATTCCCATATTTAATTCAAATGATTAACCTTTATTGTCAACAACTTTCCCACTTTCCAAGGGACAGATATATCACATGAAGAGTCAAGGGGTCCCACTTTTCCTAAAAGGTAATTTTTTGCATTAAATGCTTTAATTGTAAAACGGCTAACCCTTTTATCAAAACCCTTGACTCACTTTTCAAAACTCACATTACTCATTATTTTCACACACACATACTATTCATTTTCTCCAAAACCTTCATTTCTTCCTCACTTCAACAATGACGTCTTCACCATCAAACACCACTTTCATCGTCCTGGCCGCCTCTGACTTTGGGATACACGATGGCAAAATTGCCTTAAACAATTGTGTAGCTCTCTTGGAACACCCCAATTCACTCTACCAACCATTGTTATCCTTCCTCAAAAACTCCACCATTTTTGAAGCCATAACCAGAGTGCCTTCCACATGCTACCACCAATATTTGAAGGAGTTCTGGTATAGCGCCGAAGTTGATCAAACCTCTTCACACATCACCTTCAACCTTTCCACACATCCACAACCTCTCACTTTTGATCTTCATACCTTTGCCAAAGTCATTGGCCTTCCAGTCAATGAAGGCATGTCCGCTGTGCCGGACAGCGCCACGGTAAAGAAGGCTCTGGCTACCCTTCGTCCTCATGACGACAATGATAAACCCTTCACCACACAAGGTTTCCAGACCAAATCCCTGATCAAAGTGAACTACTTTTCACCTATTTGGAGGACGCTGATGTTATACATTGTGAAATGTCTGGGTGGAAACCAGGTGTCTCATGATCAACTTAATGGAGTCCAGCAAGCTATTGCTTGCAGCTTAATTTGGGGGCAAGATATAGGGATCGCTCATATACTTTACTCTGACCTCATTGCTAAGCTAGAAAACAAAGGGAAGAAGAACAGACTGGCCACCATCTGCTACACAAGATATCTTTCTCTTCTCTTAGAAGATATGCTGGGTGAAGGCTACACAAATGATGAACTTCTCTCTTTCTCTCCTTATCACATCACTGCTGCATCACTAAAGACTCCTCTGGAAGACGAAGTACCTCTCAGCAGGCACATGATACAGGTCGCTGGGCTACTGGTTGCTGATGGAGATCCCTTGATCCCTCACAATGAGGTGAATGCTAAAAGAGCAACTGACAAGTCTCTGTCAAAGACCTCTGTGTAGTCTTCTTCTCAGCCCAAGGTGGCCAAGGAAAAGAAGAAGAAGAGGAAAGACATCCCCTTTCCTCTGAAACCCCTTCTGTTAATCCTTACAAGACCAAGAAGACTAAGAAGAACCCATCCCCTTCTCTGGAGGATGTGGTTGAAGAGCCTACCGCTGACAAACAACCTGAGTCTAGCGTCTCCCTGTCAGCAGAGACGACTAAGAACCTTCTCAACGCTGATATCTCTCAGGTATTAGTTTGCCATTTTATTCTTTTAGAGGTTCACATACAATCTCTCTCAACATTTTGTAGGAGAGAGTGATGAAGGCTTAGGGTTTGCCTCAACCCATAGAGTGTCTGTATCAGCACCTAGAACTCTTAGGATTATCTGTACACTCTGTCTTAACACAAGGATATGATTCATTTGTGCTCATAACGCACCCCGGTGATCCTTCACCCTCTGGACTGTGCTCTTGTCAATACCAACTTGAGCATGCTATAGGTCTCGACCCAGAGTCTCTGCACTTCACGCAGTCTCTGGGTCCCCTCATTTGAAAAGAGTCCCAAAGAATTTATTCTTTTGGGGGGACTGAATAATCACCCTCAGTCTTCCTAGGGGCAGCGATAAAAGGCGACCATTACCTTCAAATAATTCACAACTAAAAGAGTCCCAAAGAATTTATTCTTTTGGGGGACTGAATAATCACCCTCAGTCTTCCTAGGGGCAGCGATAAATAGCGACCTTTGACTTCCATTAATTCACAACTAAAAGAGTCCCAAGGAGCAATCCTTCAGGGGGGAGCTGGATAATCACACCCAGCTATCCTAGGGGTAGCGAACGGCGACCATTCACCACATAATTTTCACAACTCAAAAGAGTCCCAAGGAGTAATCCTTATGGGGGAGCTGGATAATCACACCCAGCTATCCTAGGGGCAGTGAATGGCGACCCTTCAACATAACTATTTCACACTTAAAAGAATCCCAAGGAGAAATCGTTAGGGGGGATGGATAATCACACCCATCTTTCCTAGGGGCAGCGAATGGCGATCTATAAATTCATATTTTTTCACAATTGGTTACTAACAAATGTCATAACAGGCTCATAATCTTCATGAAGTACAGCAGAATGATGATGCCTATTCTATTGCTGGTGATGAAAATGCTGAAGTCCCCCACATAGATCTTGATGCCATGTCAGACATTGATTCCATGATAGAGGATGAGGTCTTCATTATTGAAGAGGACTTGACCATTTCAGATTATGCTGATATGGATGCTGATGATGACCAAGTTACATCAGAGTTGAAACCTATCTCCTTCCCATCACTGCCCAATGTGCAAGAACTGGCTGTTAAGCGGCTATTGGACCAGAGGCTCTGTGCACCAACCCCAGTTACCTTCCCAACCTTACCAAATGTCATGGAACTAGGGGCCAAGAAACACTTAGAACATTTACAAAAGCTCAAGCCTGTCTATGTTCCTCGAATGAAAGATGTTCAGGAACTCGCTGCTGAGGCTCTCTGGATTAAGAGGGGTGACATCAGTAAAACCAAGCCCAAAGTCGCAAATGATGTCATCCTCTTTGAATTACAAACACTAACCCATGCTGCTGAGGAACTCACCACAACACTAGAGACTTCACTAACTTCATCTGTGGAGTCCTCTGTGACTGCCTTACTTCCGCAACTACTGGGAAGTGCCTTGCAAGCTCACCTCCCAGCTGTTCTAGACCAGATCCTCCAGCAATACATACCATCGATCCTCACATCAGCTGTCAAAGCAAATGTTGCAACTATTGCTAAGGCGACTGAGCCTTCAAGAAAACTTCTTTAAGAGCTGTTGCAAGAGGAACTTAAAGAGATCTGCTTATTTGTTCACCAAGAATTCGTTAAGTTCCTCAAGCCTGGATCAGGCACAGCTACTACCGGCGCTATGCCTGAGGGGGAGAATTCAGCAACCTCCACCTCTGAAGAAGAAGAAGACATTGCCTCACCTAAGGGGAGCAGTCACTTAAACAACCAAAACCTTCAACAGGGATTCCTACACCAAAACCTCTTAGATCCTTCAACCCCAGCACTGATGCAATAAAGGATAAGGGAAAAGGAATTGCTATTGAACAGCCTGAAATAACCCTGCACTCCCTCCAAGAAGAAGGCGGATCAACAGCCAAGCTCTCCAAAGACTCTGACCTGAACAAATTCAAGAGCACTGATGAACCACCACTTACCCAGAGCAGGCAAAGGCTCAAATCTTGGAACACCAAAGGCTGGCAAACATCAGGGCAGCTGAACTCAAGAGCAAAGAAGCTCTGAACAAACTCTCTCCTGCTGTAAAGGAAGCTCAGCTGGTTAAGCTCAAAGAACTGGAAGTTAAAAGGAGCAACCTTCTAAAATAATATGAAAGACTTGTAAACCAAAGAGCTGAACCTGGTCAAATCACCAAGTATGCATGTTAAACTGACAAGAACAAAAAGGTGGTGATGACCCTTTACAGAGAGAACCAACTAACCAACTAAAAAGTATCCAGTGACTTTAAACTCAGAGATTTGGGCCTCTCTGAATGGTTAGAAATGTTGTCTCTTGCCCAAAAGAAGACTGGGCCTGGTGCTGCCCAAATGATGAAGAACATTCAAGCAAAGCTGAATTGGGTAAGAGACACGACAAAAGAGCTGAAGGTACCTCTGCCTCCTCGACTGTCACAACAACAACCTTCTCAAGGACAAAGGAAAAGAAAAACCCATATGGGGCCTGAAATTGGGATTTTGCTAGTTGAAAAAGTTCGTTTCTCGGTGTCTTCTCGAATTGATTTCCGGTTTAAAGTGTGACTCAGTCGTTTTTGGTAAAGAATAATATTTTTGGTTTTGGTAAAATAAATGTGCAAGACTTTGAAATAAATGACGAGTAATTAAAACTAAAACTAATTGAAACGTAAACGGTGCAATATTTAAAACTTTAAAAGTAAATGACGAGAAATTAAATGACGTAAAATTAAAACTTAACGAAAAGTAAATTGACAATCAAATAAAATGCAAAACGAAATTAAAATAGACTAAAAACAAAACGAGTAAAATTGTCACTTTTACTAAAACAAAATATTAAAACAAAACAAAACAACCAATCGGAATACACCTGATCGGAATCCAATCGGAATCCGATCGGAATGTACCCCATCGGAAAGTTTGATCGGAAAGAAACAAAACTCACCATCGGAATACTGGTTGGAATCCAAATTGGAATATATGAAACACCACAATCGGAATGCTTGGTCGGAACCAGGCCAGATCGGAATGTCAACAATACTATGGTTGGAATACAGCAATCGGAATATGGGACAAAGAAGCTAATCGGAATGTCTAAGGACCAAGTCCAATCGGAATGTCACAAAAACATACCAATCGAAATAATATAAAACCCTTTTCCGATCAAACGATCGGAATGAAGGGGTGGTGGTCGGAATGTTCAATCGGAAAGGGGTTTACCCTTTCCGATGGTGTCGACTCGAAAATAAGCTAAGTTTTGAGCTACTAGGAATAAGCTAAAACCTAAACTTGATCGAATTAATGATAAGCCAAACTAGTAAGCACAAATAACAACTTTTCCAACTTAAAATAATCAAACTTTTAAATCAAACCATAAAAATATGAATCTTTTTAAGAAAACTTTTAAAAAGTAAATAAGCTAAACACAAATTAAGCTAATAAGCATGTCAAGCTCAAAGCTTAATCCATATAAAAACTCATGGATGAATAAAAAGATGAACTTTTTAAGCACGAAAACATCATGATCAACACGGATCAAATATATTTCGCACCAAAAGTAAACTAAAATCAAGAAAGGAAGATGAGAGATTAAACAAGAAAAGTAAAGATTCAAGAACAATAATAGAAAACTTACTTGGAAATTAAAAGGAATTAAAAGGTGTGATACAAGGAAAATTAAAGTGCAAGAAATTAAATTGTGCAAAGTATGAAAATGGTGGAAGAGGTGGGTTGTCAGTCCACCCAACAACATGAAATGAAATGAGATGAAACTATATATAGGGAGATTAGGGAGGAGCTTAGGAAGCTTCCTCCCTCTTTCTTCTTTTCCTTATTTGCACACTTAAGTCCTTGTCTTCTTAATCTTTTGTTAATCTTGGACTTTAATGACTTTGTCTCGGGATTTCTTTGAACTCGTCTTGAATTTTCTTCATAGATAAGACTCGAGTTCTTCGGCTTTTAATAAACTTCCGTCTTTTGACTTTTTCTTCGATAAATCTTCAAAATTGGTCTTGGACTTCCGTTCTTTTCGCACTCTTGATCTTTCTACTTCGTCTTTCGTCTTTTTCTTCGATAAAAGCCCGTGAAAGCCGTGTTTTCTCCACTTTTCACCTTTTCGTCCTAAATCACAGCAAAAACACAAACAACGCATAATTCCGACATAAATGACATAAAATACACGTTTTGGCTCGGTTATTATTGTAATTAAGTGGTAAAAAGGATGGGTGTTTTCACACCTATCAAATCCCCTACACTTAACCATTGCAATGTCCTCATGCAATGCATTAGTTACAAAGCATGTTTACACTTTTCATCATAATCAATCCATGTTGGCCTTTATTAAAGAGATAGAAAATTATAAACATTCAAAGTAAAGAAATTAAAAACATACCTTGGGTTTTGGAAATGTCGTGAATGATCATCATCCTCAAGTTTTCACTTTCTCCAAACCAATCTTAAAAACGAGATCATTGTTATTATAAGTTAGCAAACTAACACGAACTCATGTGGGCCAATTACTCACTTAGACTCCCTTATTCCTAGGTGTATCTCTTATAGTTTATTGTTGTCTTGAATAATCACGAGGATGCATTGTTGACTTATTTCGATAGTTATTTAGTCCGAAAATAAAGTGAACGATTTAATCAATAGTTAGCTAAAGGACAAAATCATTTAAAACTGCTTCTCGGGACCTCATAAAGTTCATATCTTGGCATAACTCGCTTCGCGATTTGAGACCTTTCTCGGACCGATATTTGGCAACGACTTCATACTTCAAACCTTGAGAGACGTTCATGAAATAATGGTCTTCTCTTCATAATAGGAATTTCTTCACTTGAAGTTTTGAGAGATTCTTCATCTTTGGACCACAACTTCTTCATTTTTCTCCAATCTTTATTTTGGACTTTGATATACAACGATCCGCCTCCTTTTAGGACTTGGATCTATTTATCCTCATACCTTGTTAGGGCCTTTTTTGATAGACTTCTCCATGATCTTTTGGGGAGTTTTTGCTTTTCGTCGTGTGTCTCGATCCTTCATATTGATTTTCGATAAATGATTCTTCACATCACTTGGGATCTTTAGCAACAAAATGTAGCCCTCATGCCTTGTTAGGACCTTTTTGGACTCGCCAATCTTCGCATCCCGCTTCAATAAGTTATGCCTTGGCTATTAACTCTAATCCATACCGAGCAACTTTTAAACGATCTTGGGCTAGAAGCTAAGTAACTTTCAAATCGTACAACCTTATTTATTGCAGATAAATTTATTAGCAAGCGATGGGAGAATAGGCTTATAATTAACTCACATAAATTCACGAAAGAATACCAAACTTATAATTGACTCTATCATCTCTCGTCCTCCACAGTTTAAAATCTCAAGGAATGAGACTCGTGGATGCTTAGCCTATTAAATCAAAGTTTTGGGTTTTCGAGTCATCTATAGGATCTTGTAAACTCTTAGACTTTTTCAAGTTTAGAAATCGCATTTTAAAGTTCCCTTGATAAACAACTCTCTAGGATCATTATAGGAACTTGCGAAAAGTTCTTGTTCTTAACCCGTGAGAGTTAAGACTTTCGCGTTTTAAAGCTCCCTATATAAAAGCCTAGCAAAACTTGACTTAAACATGTTAAGGATACTAGCTAGAGTAAACTTAGATAAGTAAACTCGGTTGAGTCAAAATATTCATGACTAAGAAAAATTTAAAAACCACTTTATTGAAAATTTATTCTAGCAAGGAAAGAAAATAATCATAACAAAGGAAAATACAACTATACAACTAGGCCAAAATAGATTAAAAATTTTGAAAAAATGTCAAAAAATTGATTTTCCGGTTAAAATGAGGACAAATACAAGGAAAAGGCCACTTAACTTCGATAAGAGTCCCCCCTACACTTAATATAAACATTGTCCTCAATGTTTAAGCATGTGGGAGTAAACTCCCCTACACTTAGGACATTGTGCACGTTGTTTAAATCTCGTTAAGGAAGAGACAACTAAAGAGATTCCTATTTAATATTGGAAAATATAAAATAGTGAATCGAAAAGAGTTTAGGGATAGAACCGGGAAGAAGGGAACACGGAATCACGGTTCGTCAAAAGTCATCAAGAGTGTGTCTTTAAAGCTCTAATCCCTGCACATGATAAGAAAAAAAACAAGAAACACCAACGGGGCTCCCACCTACACTTATGGTAAAGATAGATGGATAATTGGGTTGCCTCCCAAAAAGCACTTGTTTTTGTTAACCGAGTCACGAGCCTGACTCGTCCCCGAATTAAATGGTCCATGGGGAAGCCTTGAATGTAATACCGGGATCAAAGACTTTGTCCTCGTTCCTGGTTGACATCAACAAAGGAGAGGCGGGGGAATAAGTCTTGTATGGGAGAAAGGTCCTTTCAACATACGTAAAGTATGTGAAATCAAGATCCACGGGAGGTGGGGTGGGTAAAGTAAGCACATTGTCATCCCCCAAAGACAATGGAGGCTGAGCATTCGGCAAAGCCGTAATGTTGTCAATGATGATAAAATCAATGTCACCTCCTGGGTCAAAGCACTCATCCTCCGTAAGAGTGGCTAAAGGGGAAGATGAAAGGTGCTCGGGAGGGGGACTTGGGACAATACCTTCCTGCAGCAAATTATCAAAAATAATGTCCCCCTCCATGTCATTGTCATCAATACCTGGAGGTATGGAGTGAATATCAATTTCTTCTAGCAATGGGTCATTACCTTTAACGGGAGGAATAGATGGAGGCAAAGAGGAGGAGAGAGGAGGAGAAGTCAACTCTTCGATTTGAGCAATAAGAAGGTGTAATTTCCGTAATCTATCGCGAAGAAGTACGTCTTGCACCTCATCTACAAGATCATGTTCATCGGTGAACTTCTCGTAAGCCGGAGAGAATAAATCGTCATCGCCCGCATCTCCCGGTGGAGATTGAGAAATTTCAAAAGTGAAATTCTCATAGCGGAGAGAAGAATCGTCATCACTAGGATCGACCTCTTCCGTAAGAGCAACGTCGTCCTCACGCTCCATAGCAGGTAAGTGACAAACCTCATCATCCAATAATTTATCGAGACCAACATCACTAAGCTCATTCAATGAATCTAGATCCTTAGACGCAATGGGAACATCGAGAGTAGGAGCAGCAACTTCAGAAGATTGGTTGAAAGTGTAGACATCATCGTCGTCGTCATCATCATAATAGATGGGACGAGTCCAGTTAGGAGTGACGTAGTCGGCTAACTCTTCCTTGATAACCTCCACATCTTTAAGAAGCTCATGCAACAACTTTTGTTGTTCATCTCCCCGATTATGTTCAATTTCACCAATTCTATCCCACGCTGTAATTAAACATTTTGGTGTAGAAAAGAAGGGAAAACGACTAAATTGGCTCAAAAAGGTGTCGGTGGTTTTCAAGGTTTCGTCCACTGTGGAAACCTTGGTTTCCGGATCTTTTAAGCTACTAGGAATGATCATTGTTCATATGATTAAACAATCAAAGCGGAATTAGAACAACAACCATTAACAAGGTGTTTAGGCACAAATAACATGAATTAAAACACATGGATTGCTAATTATATTAATAATTAACAACCACTAGACGTGTATACATTGAATCCCACGTCTAGTCGACACACACTTTAGGTTTACATTGTGAATGAATTGAATGAATAAAACCTAAGACCCTTGTTCCTTTTATAGTGGAAGGAACAGAATCTACAAGAGATCAAATCAAATAAAAAACTAAATATTCTATTTAGATAAACTATATATTGTGTATATCATAAATAATATACTCAATATATTCCCCAAATAGAATTCTCCATCAAATCCATCAGCGTTGACTTTTGTTGACTGCGTTTGACTTTTGTTGACTTCTGTCAACGCCTACATTGCTCTTGTCAACTCTTGTATTACTCTTGTCAACGCTTGAGTAAATGTTCTTCGATTTTGAGTTTCTGCCACATCAACTTTTTGACCCAACAATCTTCCCCTAGTTGATAGTGGCAAAACTTCTATGTGTATCTCTTGTAAGTTATACATGATCTTCAAATTGCTTCCCCTCAAGTGTAGCACGTATTTCTTTCCCTTTTTGTCACATCAACAAGGAAGTAAACAATGTTGCAATGTTGAAGATTCTCCATATGTAGGCTCTGTGTAATGATCTTGAAGAACAATTAATATAATATTTTTGATGTAGAAGTAGAATAACCCAACCTTGTGTTCCATGTCTTGTACTATCCATGTGACGTCGAACTTATATGATGAGAGGAAATATAAGCAGACCTCGATCTCTTGTCAAAATTCTCATCCTTTGTGAGACACTGAGCACGATAATGTAACTCCTTCAAGTGTTATGACAAGTCTTCGTCACCAAACATGTAAAGCACGAACAAGTTACCTTTAAAGTCTATGACTGGGAGTGCACGACTTTAAGATATGATAAAACACAAACTCGCGAAAATCTTCTTCAATCATCAAACTTACCATAAGAATTCTTCCCCTTAAGCTAACACCTCTTCATGACGAATTTTAATGAAATAACATCTTCATACCATATGTAAAAGTATGGCAATGGATAACTCTTTCACAAGGCTATCCCGATTACATAGTTTAAAATTTCCATCAAATTCCCATAAAAAGTTGCTAACTCGCTTTAAGATCATTAATTCCTTTCGAAAATATCCGAGCCATAAATATCAACATGATATTCTATATTAAAACGGAGATTCCATGTACCTTCGTGTGTATAATCCTCCTTTTTGTGTGCTTAAAACGTACCAATTTTCTCAAACAGCATCAAACCTTGTGTTGTCCAATATCCTCTTCCGTCCAATATCTTTGGCAGATGTATTGTCCAATATCGGACAATACCTATCAGCGTTGAAGTTCATATATCGGACGACACTGTCAACGCTATCAGCGTTGACTTATTCTGTCAACGTCAAAATTTCTTCCTGTCAGCGTCACTTTCACTCTTGTCAGCGTCTCCTTTTGCTGACGTCATCTGCATCCCAACTTAACCATATTCTTGCTCAATAAATAACGTGACTATATCTGTTCACACTTTTAAACATATCACGTCCAATAGAATCAAATATAATCAATGATTCTTCGTGTGAACACAACTTAAACAACAAAATAACTTCCAAACATGTGATCTCTTGACCATGTGAACACACAAAACTTAACCGTGTGAACACAGACATGTCATCCAATCAGGATTCTCATACCGTGTGAACACAATTGTTTGTCTCTAGTTGCCCTTGGACGTACAACATTCGAATTAATAAACAATGCATGATCGGCTGCCCTCGGACGTACCTCATCATGTGATATTAATATAACATATGTGAACCTGCTGCTCTTTTAAACCATGATGTGAACCCTTGTGACTTCCAGGGTTTAATCTTTTCAGTAACCACAAACAGCAACACCACATAATCTTCATACTTTTCTGTGTTAAACTCAATCTAGGGTTTATAACTTTGTTCATCAAAACCCTAACTTAGGTTTTATAGATTAACCTTAGATCATGTAATAACTTGAATCACCACAGCCACAATCCTTATAACATCCTGCTTTTTATGTAGATCTAGGGTTTGAGAAACCCTAGTTCATGATTTCATGTGAAAAAGCAAGAACATTAATACCTTAAACAGCAACCTTCGACCTTGAATAACTTTTTCATTAGGGCTCAGATCGAAGATCCCTTCGGTGAGATTCTAGACACAAGTGCCAAGAATCTACAGTTCAAAAATCAAGAAGATCCAACGGTTAATGAAGGAGAGATCGTGTTTTGAACATGGTTGTCCACAGAAAACTTCATATACCCTGCTGCTGGCTCTGATACCAATTGTGGAAACCTTGGTTTCGGGATCTTTTATCAAACATTAACCTAAAGGCCTTCTTTTATAGATACAAGAAGCCTTGTACAATAATCTACGTATCAACTATTCTAGGTAAAGATAAATATAGAAAATACATTGTCGTTTCTATCCTTACTAGAAGTATTCTAGAATATAATAAACGTGTAGATTATATCTTCCATCAGTGCTTGTCTTTAATGTGTCAACGCTTGACTTTAACTTGTCAACGCTTGAGCTGTCAGCGCTTGCTTTTGTTGATCCCAAACTTAGATCGATTAGCTTTGTGTATACGAGATTAGATCAAGTATAACACGTAGAGAAACCTTTGCTTATGAATAAAGTAACAAAGTGTTATGCGGAATTAACACTTGATCTAAAACACAATGATGTTAAACAAACTTTCACTTGTATTAGAATAATCGTGTTGATTACAATGAAAGGTTTAACTTGTGAATACTATGAAAAACTGATATATAACTTTAACCTAAAAGACCTTCTTTTATAGAACAAGAAGTCTTGTACAATAAGCTACAAATCAACTATTCTAGGTAAAGATAATAATAGAAAATACAATATTGTATTTATCTTTACCACAAACAAATAAACAAAAGATACGTATGAAGATATTCCATCAGTGTCAATCTTCAAGGCTGTCAGCATTGACTTCTATCAGCGTCCAATATCAATCTATCAGCGTTGACTTTCTTCTTATCAGCGTTTAGTGATCTGACCCATATATTATTCCCAACAATCCTCCCCTAAACTTGATATCCATTCCAATAATCAAGTTTCTGAATAAAAACTAAAGGCTTAGGAGGAATCTTGCAAAAACTTCTTATGTTGGTGATAAACATATCTGATCAAGTCCTTGGCCACATCACTAGTATAATCTATCTCCAAGGGTGTCTCTAGCATCTTCTCCAATACTTCTTTGGACAAGAAATAGTCAGCATCCACAAGTAAATACTCTGAAAACTTTGTAGAGCTCATATGAAATACACCACAAGTAGAATATAGCCTCCAATGAAGATTACTGAGATCATCTTCAAGATCCTTCCAAATGGCAGGATCTGCTTCTTTTGGACCACACAAAGTCATAAATGTGTTCCAAAGTCTTATTCCATTAGCTGAAGTAGGTGCTTCAGCTGTATACTTGGCCTCTATTAACCTCCATAGATGCACCAAGTCTTCCCTGTCTATGCTTGCAAATATAGAAATAACTGAAGTGAAAGTATGTACCTCCTTTCCAAACCGTCCAATCTTCCAAAATCCACACTCATCTTCATCAAAACTAATGATTGGATTTCTGTCATCTAGAGGTACTACATTTACCAAATCTGAAGCTTCCAAAGGAGAAAGCTTGAGATGCTTCCTTATAACACCTTCAGTTGGAAAATACACATCCATGTCTTTAGGAAATTGGAAAGGATCTCCTTTCTTCACTGGTCTTTGAGCAATCCTTATTTCCTTTTGAATTTTCATCTCCTCTGCAAGCTCTTGTTTTCTTTCTTCTGAAAGAAACTGGTAGACATTCTGTTCTTGCACCTTCCTCCAAATAGGATGTGCCCTATACTCTAGCTCCTCAAAAGATAAGGCCAACAACTTCTTTGATGTCCAATTAGGCTGATGACATCTAAGCAACTTATAGTACAACTGCCTTCTATCTCTTTTGAGCCAGGTCTTGACCTCTTGTGCATTAAACCTCATAATCACCTTTATGTCTTCTTGTACCCTAAGAAGAACTTCCAACCCCCAAATTTGATCTGATAAACTCATACCTGGGTTGTCCATCACCTGGTCTTCCCAAGCATGGTACATTCTGGTGATTTCTGGTAGGTCCCAATCAATCTGATTCCTCAACTCACTTAACCTTTCTTTTGCTAGCTCATCCCCATATTCAAGCCTTTCTGGATCTTCAATAATTTGAATGCTTGAATCTGAGCTATCACCTTCTTTATCATCACCACTTTCCTCCTCACTCTCAGAAACAACAAATGGTGATCTTCTACTCCTCCTCAAATCTCTTTCCACAAGTTGTGCAGCCAACTGTTCATCAAATGCTATTTGTGCTGCATCTTTCTTTGGAACATCTTCTTCAATCAAAATACCTTTACCTTTGTCTTTTGGATCAATAATTGGTAAAGTAGAAGAAGAAACCTGTGTGGACACATCTTTGATGATTGTTGATGGCTGGAATACATCAACACCACCTGCAACTTTGTCAGCGTCCAAGTTGCTCCTATCAGCGCCACGACTTCCTTTATCAGCGTCCAAACCTGTATCAGCGCCCAATGTTTCTTTGAAAGATCCTTCCAAGTTCTTTGGTGTCACCTTGGATGTATCAACAACTGGGTGCTTCTTCAAGTTGGTGAGGGCTTCAGCAATCTGCAAAGATTCACTAAATTGTGAACTCTTTTCTGAACTCTTCTCACTAGCTGTGTGAATCAACTCATCCTCCTCATCCTCTTTATCCTCCCCTTTGGAAGATTCCTCCATTAGACTCCTGCTACTTGGATTCTCCAAAACAGTTACTCTCTCCCTCAAAACTTGGAGTTCGCGTCCCTGTTTGTTGACAGTTTGTACAAGACTGACATTTTGCTTTTGCAAGCTAATGACAGCCGCCGTTAATTCAATTATTGTCATAGGTTCCAATCTGCCCTCAGCTAGAATGGGGATTTGACCTCCCAAAATAGGATCATGGGGCATGGATGAGGTCTTAATGATGTTGGGACTGTCTTGACCAGCATCTAAGCCTATGTCAATAGCCCCAGCCTCACCCATTTCACCAGCCACACTTGTGGAGGTGGTTCTCTCTGCTACAAGGCTAGGATCACTAGAGGAGAACACTCCAGTAACCCTTTGGCGTTTAGTCAACCTAGATTGTAATGGGGTAGAAGATGAAGTAGAATGTGTGGGTGTGGGTTGATTAAGGGGTGTTTGGGATTGGTCAGGGAGTGTATCAGTGTTGGGATTGGCTGTGTCAGCGCCCACATTATGAGTGTCAGCGCTGGGTTGGTCAAGGTCCATGTTTTCTGGTGAAGGTGATGGTTCATGAATAGGCTCAAGTTGAGGTTCAGGTTCTGGTTGTGGTTCTGGTTGTGGTTGAGCAGCCTGAATTACTTCAAGCATGGGTTGGGTAAGAGATATGGGGTCGTTTGTGGAGCTCATTTTAGCAAAAATGGTTTTCTGTTGTTTAGGGATCTCATAAAAAGTGTCATGATCCCTAGAACAATATTCTTGTAAATCAAAGACCATTTGCAAAAATCTAGGGTAAGCCAAAGTCATTTTACTTCCCTTGTTTTTACACATCCCTTCAAAAATCATTTTTGAAAAATTATACTTAAGCCCACGTGTTATACAAACCAAAGCACTTGCTATTGACCTGTTTATTTCATTAAAAGAAGTACATTTTGGACTTAAGCATTGTAAAAGGACATGTATCAAATATTTCCAGTCAGAGGGAAATTCCTGCTTATGATATTTATTTAAAGTGACATCAGCAGGAATAGGATAACCCAATTCCCTAAGACCCTGTTCTATTGTTGCTATGGCAAGAGTAGTCACACCATCAGCGTCATCAAGACGCAAAGCTTGGCGAACCAAAGCTTCAGTGACCACCCATGTTCTTCCATGAACAGTAGATGTTAATGTGGTCACTCCATTAGTTGTTGTGGAACTAACATTGTTCCAAAACTGTCTAATGTGTGCGACAGGGACGAATGGTGTATGAGAAAGTGCATACCTCAATGAAGATGCATTTAAAAATGCCACCATCTGTGAATACTGAGGAAACAAATCATCATCAGCAGTCAAGTAAGCTACCATATTGTGTTGGCTCTTGAACTCCAATGTTAAATTCTTTGAGTTGAATTTGGGTGCCATGATTGAAAGCTGTTTAGGTTATGTGATATGGGAAAAATCTAGGAGAAAAAGTGTTAGACAAGAAAATATGAATACCCAGAATAAAAAGATTAGCCAAATTTATAGGAGAGATACATGATTTTGATTGGTCAAAAATGAGGCGGTTATATTCAAAAAGCAATCATGAAAATCTTGAATCAAATATAACTTATCTCATGCATTAATTAAAAGTAACTTCTCCCCAAAATTACAGCCAAATTTTAGTCAAAAATAACAACTGGGTAGGGCCCACTAGGTGTCAACGGTCAAAAAGAGCCCATCAGCGCCCAACGGCTATATTTTCTTGTCAGCGTTTGCCTAAAGCCTTGTCAGCGTCACGATTGGACGTAACAGCGTTTGGAGAAAAACTTGTCAGCGTCGAAAAAGTAAAAATAAAAATATTTAAAAAGAAAAAGACCTTAACAAAGTAATTTATCCTAAGGGAAATATCTTACAAGTTGATAATAATTACTGGGCGGCAAGCACTGTCCATTTATGCACACTTGCTTAAGCAAGATAGACACAAATGACCTCTAGTGTCCCTTGCTAACCAAAATAGTTACCAACAAAGGTATTTCATAAAATTCTTTGTAACTCCCTGGTAAACCCATAACCAAAGTATTCCCAAGTCTCCCATCAGACCACAACCAATTCTAGGCCAAAAATGTCTTGGCAGCATGCAAAGTTGATATACTATGCATGCTACAGTGCCTCATGGTTTAGCAAAACTAACCCATACTCACCAGTGGACACAATCTAGAATTGTGATGAGAGTATTCTAAGAATACCCAAGAGTCCTAAAGGTTCCTTAAACCTCCCCTTAAACTATGATACATGAGTTCTTAATAATATATATGAACATTAAAAATTTATGTCAAGATAGGAATATAAATATTCCAACCATCATCCATAAACAATACATGTCCAAATAGCTCTTCAAAGGTCCATAAGCAACTCTGTATCCAATGGCATAAAGCTACCATTACCTGCACATTTAGATGAAAACCACAAAACTAACATTTGTTGCTAACAGCGTCCCGACAACACTTATCAGCGTTGAAGAAACTCTTGTCAGCGTTAGACAATAATATCTCTAACAACGGCAAAATAACACTTGACAGCGTTACATTGACCTTTGTCAGTGTTAGAAAAATAATGTGGAAAATCTAAATCATCACAAAGACCAATAACAATGCATTATCCTGTACATACTTTTACAAAAAGATTCCAAAAACACATATTAAGTGAGATTAACCATTCCAATATTTGTTACCAAATATTGAAATCTTCCAGCATCAAAAGGTTTAGTTAATAAATCAGCCACATTGTCTTCTGTGTCTATCCTATCAGGTTGTATTAAACCTTTTTCAAAGCAATCTCTTATAAAATGATGTCTAATTTCTATGTGTTTGGTTTTAGAATGATGTACAGGATTTTTAATAATGCATAAAGTACTGTTATTGTCTACAAAAATCTTGGTATGCATAAAATTATACCCATAATCCAACAGCTGGTTCTGAATCCATAAGACTTGTCCACAACAAGCAGCTGCTGCAACATATTCTGCTTCAGTTGTAGAGTTGGCCACCACTGTTTGTTTCTTGCATTGCCAAGATATTAATCTGCTCCCAAGAAATTGACATCCACCAGTTGTGGATTTCCTATCAAACTTGTCACCACCATAATCACTGTCTGAATATGCAATAAGGTCCAATGGAGAATCTTTTGGGTACCATAATCCAAGATCTGGATAACACCTTAGGTACCTAAAAATCCTCTTCACAGCAAAAAGGTGACATTCTTTGGGAGTCACTTGATGGCGTGCACATGCACACACAGCAAACATGATGTCAGGTCTTGAGGCTGTAAGATACATCAATGATCCAATCATTGATCTATAGTGCCTAACATCCACATCCTTTCCAGCTCCAATTTTTCCCCAAGGGTATTGCCTATCCATAGGAGTGGAAGCCTCCTTCTCATGTGGAGAAAAACCATATTTCTTCAAGATTTCAGCTACATACTTGTCTTGGGAGATGAAGATACCATCTTCTTTCTGCTGAACTTGTAAACCTAGAAAGAAGTTCATCTCACCCATTGCACTCATCTTGAATTTATCTGTCATGAGCTTGGAAAAGTCCTCACTCATTTTTGGATCAGTAGACCCAAAAATGATATCATCAACATAGACCTGCACAAGCAACACATGTTTTCCTTTCTTCTTTGTAAACAGTGTCTGATCTATGGTGCCCCTTTTGAAACCATTTTCCACCAAATAGGTGGATAATGTACCATACCATGCTCTTGGGGCTTGATGAAGTCCATACATTGCTTTCTTCACTCTATAAACCTTGTCTGGATTCTCAGGATCTTCAAAACCAGGAGGTTGCATGACATATACCTCCTCAACAATTGTGCCATAGAGGAAAGCACTCTTCACATCCATTTGATAAACAGTGAAGTTCATGCAAGATGCATAAGCCAGGAAAATTCTGATAGCTTCAATTCTTGCAACTGGTGCAAAAACTTCTTCATAATCTATACCTTCCTCTTGTGTATATCCCTGAGCTACCAAACGTGCCTTGTTTCTGACCACAATGCCTCTTTCATCTTTCTTATTCCTTAGAACCCATCTTGTCCCAATTGGTCTCACATATCTAGGACAATCAACCAGCTCCCAAACATCCTGTATAGCAAATTGGTGAAGCTCATCCTGCATTGCTTCCACCCAACTTGGTTCCTTGAGAGCATCAAAAATTTTCTTGGGTTCTTCCTGTGACAGAAAACAGGCAAACAAACATGCTTGTACAAGAGGGGTATCAACCTTCTTGTGTATATTGGCAATAAATCCACCAAGACCTTGATGGGATCTTCTTGTCTGAACTGGAGCCATAACATCACCAATGATTTGAGATGTGGGGTGATCCTTAGCTGTGGAAGTGAGAACTCCTCCTTCAAAAAGTCTGGTGTCCTCAACTTCACGCTCCATGTTGCCAATATCTTCTTCAGATTCTTCTTGATCAACAGAGATCTCTTCATGGACATTAGAAGGTCCACCTTGTTCAAAATGAGAAGAGAAAAGCTGTGTAAAGGTGTCTCCAAAGTCTGATCCTTGTTTATCAGCGTTTGGGCTAACAACGCTTGAACTGGTGTTGTCAGCGTTGGAGCCATTAGCGTCTAAATTGGTCGTGTCAGCGCTTGATTTCCCTTTGTCAGCGCTTGAAGAATCATGCATGTTTGTAGTTGGTGGTATTTGAACACCACCATTATCTTTCCTTGCAGCAGTAGCAGCAGCATAATACTCATCTGTCCATATAGGAAGTGTAACAAACTCTTGTGTGGGAGATGTTATAACTGCTGGTGGTCCATCCTCCTTAGCAACCTGTATACCTGAAACATTACCAATTCTCTTTTCCAAAACACTTGAAGTTACCTTCACTATGTCTGGATCAGTAACAGGCATATAATTTAAAGCTCTAGACAAAGGTTCTAAGTCAAACAACCAATTTGGACCACTCTCAGGATCACTAGGTTTACTTTCTAAAAACCTAACATGTACCTTTTCAAGTATACGTTTTTCCTTTTTAATGTAAACCCTATATCCTTTAATTTGCACTGAATAACCCATGAAGTAGCCTTCATCACCTTTTGAATCAAATTTACCTAGGGCCTCACTAGTTTCTAAAACAACTACATGACAACCAAAAGGCTTGAGAAAGCCAATATTGGGCTTCCTTCCCCAAAGTAATTCATAAGGTGTCTTATTATGTATCTTGTTGACCAATGCCCTATTTTGAACATAACAAGCTGTGTTAACAGCTTTAGCCCAAAAGGCTATGGGAAAGTGGGCATCAGCCAACATGGTTCTGGCTTCTTCAATAAGGGTCCTATTCTTCCTTTCAGCAACTCCATTTTGCTGTGGAGTTCTAGCTATGCTAAACTGCCTAGTAATCCCTTTCTTGGCACAAAAATCATCCAACAACTGATTTCTAAACTCACCCCCATTGTCACTTCTAATAATTTTGACCTCATTACCATTCTTCTTTTCAATCTGGGTAATGAAATTAATCAGACTTAGGGCAGTTTCACTTTTCTTGGCTAGAAAGAAAGTCCATGTAAACCTGGAGTAATCATCAGTAATAACAAAACAATATGATTTACCCTTCAAACTTTCTATATTAGTTGGACCAAAGAGGTCCATATGTAATAAGTGAAGTGGTTTAGAACTAGAGTGCACCTGTTTAGACCTGAATGAGACCTTGTGCTGCTTGCCCTTAAGACATGCAACACAAGAGTGGTCATTGTGGAAAGCCTTTTCAGGCAAACCATCAACTAAACCAAGCCTCACAAGTCTATTAATATTCTTAAAGTTTATGTGCCCTAGTCTCCTGTGCCAAAGATTACTTTCATCTACTGAGGCTTTAGCATATAGACATGACATTTTATTATTTACCTTAATTCCATTAAGATTCACATTATATATGTCTTTATGCCTTGGTGTTCTAAAATCTATGTATTTTTCCTCTGGAAGCTTATAATCTTTGCTTAACACCAAGCACTCAGTATCTGTGAAAAGAACCTTATTTTTGTTATCACACACTTGTGATACACTAAACAAATTATAATCCAGATCTTTCACCAAGAAGACATTATCAAACCTTAGATTGTTGGTGACAAGGGTTCCTTTTCCTGTGATTGTGCCGTAGCCACCTCCAAAGTATACCTTATCACCATCTTGAATAGGAGAGAAATTGGTCAGATAGTCTTCCTTTCCTGTCATGTGCCTTGAGCATCCACTATCCCAGTATCCATAGTCATTGATCTTCTTCTGAATGCCCTGCACATAAAGAAAACACATTAGTTTTCTTTGGGAACCCAAGCCTTAGAAGACTTGGATTCATTTGGTTGTTCAACAAGAACAGACTTGGTTCTCATAACAACCCCATTTTCATCCCTGTTTGAATGAAATTCCCAGTTAACCCCAATTGGTGTTGACAATGCCTTTGAAATATAATGAAATCTGTTGCATGTCATAGAAATACCAGTATTATTAGGGTTTTGGTCTTGTTTTGGTCTCCATGTTAAGCTAGTAGAAGCTTTAGACCTATTTCCCTGTGGTTGCAAATACCTAGGTTTAGCTATGTGTGTGTCAGCGCTGAAATTTCTCCTGTCAGCGCCCCGATTGCTCCTATCAGCGTTGAACCTAGGGTTTGCTACAGGAACCCATTGCCTATTTGACCAAGTATTTGACTTTTGAAAAGGTCTTAGGCCTTGTGTGTTAGACCCTCTAGAAAAGAATGGGGCTGGTCTAACAACTTGTGAACTTTTGTTCACAAGGGTATTGGGTCTGACAGTGTTTGACCTATGTTGACTTTTGTCAGCGCTGAAATAATTCCTATCAGCGTTGACATTGGAAGCGTTGACACATTTGTAGGCCAAATGTGAGAAGCTACCACATGTGTAACAAGCTTTTCTAGACATAGTCTTAGGTCTAGAAGCAAAGAAGCCTGTTCCATGATTACTAACTTGGCTTTTTGGTGACCTAGAATTTCTATACATCTCTGCATATTTAACACTAGGTTTTCTAACATTTTGTGGGCCAAGGTTAACAGCTTTGCCAGTGGTAGGGTGTGTGATCTTAATAGGTTTAGGATCATCAATTGGTTTTGTGATTGGTGTGGGCTCGTTTGGACTTTCACACAACAACCCTCCCTTAACAAACAAAGTGTGGTTAGCTTTCTTCCACTCTTCTAGGTCAGTCAGCTTTTGCTGATATTCCTCAACTGGGGAAGTCACTCTAGGTGGAGGAATAAACTCCTCCTCTTGGTATTCTGGCAAGCCAGTCCAAGATAAGTCCTTTGATTGGACACCATAGAAATCCCCAGCTGGTGGTGGAACAACAGTATAATTATTCATCCCTATCCCACTCATATCCTTAGAGTCTCTTTGTTTACTAACACACTCTCCTAGGGATTGTGTGGCCTTATCAAATCTCTGGATTTTAAGACTCACATTATCTTTGTTTTTGTTAGCCTCCTCTAACTGAGCTATCAAATCAAGATTAACCCTATTTACTATATCTTGAACATCCTTACTCTGATGTAACTCATGTTTTAAGATATTTATTTGATCCTTTAAATCAAACTCCATTTTCTTATATTCAGATACTGTCTTTTCTGTTTGGGTAAGAGCAACTTGATAGTTAGATACTTTGCATCTTTCAGTACTTGCCTCATCTAATAATTTAACTATCTCTTGTTTTAATTTTTCAGTATTTAAACGACAACCCTTAGAACAGAAAGCATCATCATATACCTCATTATCTGATGAAGAGGAGGAGTGTGCCATGAGAGCATATTCAGCATGCTCTTCTTTAACTTCAGCAACCAAAGCTCTGTCCTCTTCCTCATTCTTAGCCATCCAGCTCCAATCCCATTCACCAACTCCATCAATTTGTTGAACAGCAACCATGGCCTTGGGATCTGGGCTCTTAATCATTTGGCTTGAAGGCTTCCCAGCATCAGATCTCCTTGGAGATCTACATTCCCTCATAAAGTGCCCCATCCTATGACAGTTGTAGCACTCCACCTTGGATTTATCAAATCCAGCAACATCCTTAGCATTAAAGGTCATCTTCTTCTTGAACCTTTTATTGAACCTGTTTGCTCTTAAACTTACAAGAGCCATTGTCCACTTGATGTCCATCTCTTCCAATTGTTCATCACTTATCTGCTCAAGATCTTCATATGTAATCCTTGAATCACTGGGCAAAGAAGCAATGAATGCACACACAGTATCAAGATCAAAACCAGCAGGTTTAATTCTATCAGCGCCATGATTGTGTGTGTCAGCGCTTGAGTACAAAGCGTTGACAGGATATGATCCAGCGCTGACAGATTGACATCCAGCGCTGACACCTTGAGATCCATTTGCTGAATGTCCATAGAAGTTCATAGAATCAAATTGGCCTTCACTTTGTGAAAAGAAAGCCATGTTGCTGCTGGAAGATTTGTTATCATTCTCCAATTGCCATTCATTCTCCAATAATCTTAGTTTGTTGAAGATGTCATCAAATCTGGAAGTCTTGTGAGTATTATTGACAAGAATAGATCTTGTCTCAATCTTCCATACATCACCAAGGCTTTTGAGAAAAGTAGCATTCAATTCAGGGTCATCAATCTGTTTTCCCATGAAGGAAAGTTGACTTGTGATGTCAAGAAGTCTACTTCTAACACTGCTGAGATTCTCATTAGGTTGAGCTTTAAAGACAGCATACTCATGCAATAGTTGCTTCTTCTTTTCTTCTTTTGTGTCAGCATTGCCACCATGTGCTACTTCAAGAGCTTCCCAAAGCTCTTTTGCAGACTCAAATCGTTTGTACTTGTGCTGATTCTCATGACCTAGGGCATGTTTCAAGATATTCAAGATTTTCATGTCCACCCTCTTCTTGGCTATATCTTCAACAGCAACAGCTCTCCCATCTTCAGGCTTTTCCACCTTATCAGATTCAGGACAATTAGGAACAGCTGTCCTTGTGGCAATAGCAGCAGTAATCTTTGCTGCTTTATCGAATGTGTTTCCATATTCGATAATTTCCCAAAGAGTGTAGTCATGAATAGCTATGTATTGCTCAAAATTGGACTTCCAAAGCTCAAAGTTCCTGGCATCAAACATGGGAATTTTGATACTAGGGTTTGAGAAGTTGTTTTGTAGCAAAGCAGGAGGTTGATTTGTGCCAGACATGGTGTTTTTAGGGTTTTGAGAATTTTAGGGTTTTTAGGGTTTGGTGTTTTAGGGTTCTGCGTTACTTAAAGATCAAAAGTTTCTCAACAAGCTCTGATACCACTTGTTGATCCCAAACTTAGATCGATTAGCTTTGTGTATACGAGATTAGATCAAGTATAACACGTAGAGAAACCTTTGCTTATGAATAAAGTAACAAAGTGTTATGCGGAATTAACACTTGATCTAAAACACAATGATGTTAAACAAACTTTCACTTGTATTAGAATAATCGTGTTGATTACAATGAAAGGTTTAACTTGTGAATACTATGAAAAACTGATATATAACTTTAACCTAAAAGACCTTCTTTTATAGAACAAGAAGTCTTGTACAATAAGCTACAAATCAACTATTCTAGGTAAAGATAATAATAGAAAATACAATATTGTATTTATCTTTACCACAAACAAATAAACAAAAGATACGTATGAAGATATTCCATCAGTGTCAATCTTCAAGGCTGTCAGCGTTGACTTCTATCAGCGTCCAATATCAATCTATCAGCGTTGACTTTCTTCTTATCAGCGTTTAGTGATCTGACCCATATTTTATTCCCAACAGCTTTGCTCTTGTCAATGCTTGAATTGTTCTTGTCAGCGCTCAAGTGATTCTGGCCTTAATTTATTCCCAACAATCCTCCCCTAAACTTGATATCCACTCTTATGATCAAGTTTCTGAATAAGCATTAAGAACTAAGAGGAGTCTGACAAATCTTCTCATATTGGTAATGAATAAATCTGATCAAATCCTTTGCCACGTCACTTGAATAATCTATCTCCAGCTGAGTGTCCTTCATCTTTTCCAAAACAGCCTTGGATATGAAATACTGAGCATCCACAAGTAGATACTCAGCAAACTTTGTAGAACTCAAATGGTATACACCAGCAGCTGAATATAACCTCCATTGAAGACCACTGAGGTCATCTTCAAGATCCTTCCATATTTCAGGATATTCCTCTTTTGTCCCACACATTCTTTTGAATGTGGTCCAAAGTTTTATTCCATTAGCTGAAGTTGGTGCTTCAGCCTCATACTTGGTCTCCAGCAATCTCCAAAGGTCCACCAAGTCTTCTCTATCACAACTTGCAAATAAAGATATGAGAGTGGTAAAAATGTGTACCTCCTTGCCAAATCTGCCAATCTTCCAGAATCCACATTCATCTTCTTCATAACTCACAATTGGATTCCTGGAATATAATGGTAACACTTGCACCATATCTGAAGCTTCTAATGGGGAGAGCTTGAGGCTCTTTCTTATAACTGCTTCACTTGGATATAGTGGATCCATATCTTTTGGAAACTCAAATTTAAATCCCTTCTTCACTGGCCTGGGAATCATCATAGCTTTCTTGATTTCCATTTCTTCTGCAAGTTGCTCCTTTCTTTCATCTGAAAGAAGTCTGAGAGTGTTTGCTTCCTGCACTCTCACCCAAATGGGATAAGCCCTTTGTTCCAACTCATCAAATGTCAAAGCCTTCAACTTCTGATGTGTCCATCCAACTTCATGACATCTGAGCAACATAAAATAGAGCTCCCTTCTATCCCTTTTCAATTCTGAGAGAATATTGCTTGCCTTGTGCTTCAAAATTACCTTACAATCCTTCTGAACTCTAAGAAGAAGCTCCAAACCCCATATTTGATCTGAAATGGTCAAGTCTGGATTATCCATGCAGCTTTCTTGCCAAGAATTGTACATTTGAACCACTTCTGGCATGTCAAAGTCAACCTGCAATTTCAAGTCTCTCAGCTTCTCTTTGGTCAACTCATCTCCATACTCAAGCCTTTCAGGTTCTATAATCATTACACTTGAATCTGAGCAAGCTCCATCACTTTCTTCTTCTGAAGTCACAACAAATGGTGACTTTTCTTTTTCACCTTGTTCCACCATTTGTTCAGCCAATCTTCTATCAAATTCAACTTGGGCTGCATCCTTTGGAACAATTTCTTCTACCAATTTACCCTTACCCTTATCTGATGGTGCAATGGTTGGTAAGGTAGATGGTAATACCTGAGTAGAAACCTCCTTGATGATAGATGATGACTGGGATACATCACCTTCATGTGCAGGTCTGTCAACGCCCAAATTTATCCTATCAGCGCCCAAAATACTTCTATCAGCGTCTGAATTTGCCTTGTCAACGCTCAAATATTTTCCCTCAGCGCCTTGTGTAACCTCTCTCAACATAGCTGTAAATGATAAATTTAGATTGGTTGGAGAGATTAAGGACGTATCAAAACCTGTATGTTCCTTCAAAGTTGTAAGGGCTTCAGCAACATCCATTGATTGACCATCTTGACTGCCCTTATCACTCAGATTTCTTTGATCTTCCTCCCCTTTGGAAGACTCCTCCATACCCCTCCTAGCATGATCACTTTCCAAAACAACAATCCTCTCCCTCAATTGCTTGAGTTCAAGGCCTTGTGAGCTGACAATTTGTACTAAGTCTGCATTTTGCTTTTGCAAGCTAATGCAGACTGCCGTCAATTCCAAAAGAGTCATTGGTTCCAGTCTGCCCTCTTCTAAAATGGGGATTTGACCTCCCAAGTCAGATTCATTGGGCATGGATGAGGACTTAATAATGGTGGGACTGCCTTGGCCAGCATCTAAGCCAGAACCAATAGTCCCAGCCTCATCCAGGTCACCAGCCACACTTGTGGTGGTGGTTCTCTCTGCTACATGGCTAGGACCACCAGAGGAGAACACTCCAGTAGTCCTTTGGCGTTTCATCAACCTATATTCAGGGGGTGTGGAAGATGGTGTGGAAGAATGGGTGGATGTGGGTTGGTTAAGGGGTGTTTGGGATTGTGAAGGTTGCGTGTCAGCGTTGGAAATAGGCACCTCAACGCCAACATTTGATGTGTCAGCGTCAAAGGGTTCTTGGTCAATTTGCATTTGTTCAGGTGAGGGTAAAGGTTCAGGAATGGGTTCAAGTTGTGGTTGAGGGTCAATTTGAGGTTGGGGGTCTGGTTGGGGTTGTGCTGCTGTAATAACAGCAAGCATGGCTGGGGTTAAACGTAAGTCTTTATGGGGTGGTGAATTCATCTTCGTAAAAATAGCTTTCTTTTGCTCAGGGATCTTATAAAAATCATTGTGATCCCTTGAACAATAACCTTGATCATCAAAAATCATTTGCAGAAAACGGGGATAAGCTAAAGTCATTTTTGTCCCCTTGTTTTTACACATCCCCTCAAAAATCATTTTAGAATAGTTATATTTTTGCCCTGTTGTAATGCACACAATAGCACTAGCAATGGATCTATTGATCTCATTGTGTGCAGTACATTTGGGACTCAAACATTGAAGGAGGACATGTATGAGGTACTTCCAGGCTGGGGGAAATTCCTGCTTATGATACTTATTGAGAGTACCTTCATCAGGAAAAGGATATCCCAAAGCCCTAAGCCCTTGTTCTATTTCATTTATGGGAAGGGTGACTATACCATCAGCATCATCAAGATGCAAGGCTTGGCGTACCAAAGCCTCAGTAACCACCCAAGACCTTCCATGAACAATAGAAGTTAATGTGGTCACTCCATTAACTGTTGAGGAACTGACAGTGTTCCAAAACTGCTTAATGTGTGTGACTGGAATGAGTGGTGCATGAGAAAGAGCATACCTTAATGGTGATGCATTCAAATACGCCACCATTTGTGTGTATTGAGGAAACAGAGTATCATCAACAACAAGATAAGCAATCATGTTGTGTTGAGACTTGAACCCCAATTCCAATTCTGCTGAGTTAAACTTTGGTGCCATAGATGAAAGCTGTGAATTTTAAGTATAGAAGATGAAGTTGATAAGAGAAAAGTGTTAGACAAGAATTATAGATACCCTGTTTAAAATAGGAGCCAAATTTATAGGAGAGAAAGAATGCATGTGATTGGCCTAAAAATAGGCAAAGATTTTCAAAACTAATCATGAAAATATTGAAAAAGTTATAAGTTATCTCATGCATTAAATGAAAGTAACAACTCCAAAAATTACGGCTTGAAAATATGTCAAAAAGTAACAACTGGGTAGGTCCCATTGAGTGTCAACGGTCAAAAATAACCTATCAACGCCCAACGGCTATAATCTTGTCAACGTTCGCCTAAAGCCATGTCAGCGTCCAATTTGGTCACAACAACGCTTGGAAAAATCTTGTCAGCGTCCAAAAATAAAAATGATTTTAAAAAGTGAAAAATGACCTTAACAAGTAATTTATCCTAGAGAAGATAACCAAAAGCTGATAATTATCATAGGGCGGCAAGCACTGTCCAGTTATGCACACTTGCATAAGCAAGATAGACATAACAGTCCTCTAGTGTCCTTTGCTAACCAAAACTCTTAGCAACAAAGTTACCTTATAAAATCCTTGTTACTCCCAGGTAAATCCCATATCAAAATCATTCCCAAGTCTCCCAACAGACCACAACCAATTCTAGGCCAAAAATGTCTTGGCAGCATGCAAAGTTGATATACTATGCATGCTACAGTGCCTCATGGTTTAGTAAAACTAACCCATACTCACCTGTGGACACAATCTAGAATTGTGATAAGAGTATCATATGGATACCCAAACATCCTAAAGGTTCCTAAAACCTCCCCTTAAACTATGATACAAAAAGTTTGCTAAAATCATGCATGAACATAAAAAATTTATGTCAAGATAGGAATGAAACATTCCAACCATCATCCATAAATAAAACTTGTCCAAATGCTTCTCCATTGATCCATAAGCAACTCTGTATCCAATGGTATACTGCTAACACCATCTGCACATTTAGATTAAAAACCACAAAACTAACATTGTTGCTGACAACGCCCCGATAACACATGACAGCGTTGAGGGAAACTTTGTCAGCGTTAGACAATTATATTGCTGACGACGTTGCAAAAACACTTATCAGTGTTCAAGCAACCTTTGTCAGTGTTAGAAAAATATAGTGGAAAATCTAAATCATCAATAAGACCAATAATAATAATGCATCATCCTGTACATACTTTTACAAAAAGAATCCAAAACACATATTATGTGAGATTAACCATTCCAATACTTGTTACCAAGTATTGAAATCTCCCAGCATCAAAAGGTTTAGTTAATAAATCTGACACATTTTCCTCAGTGTCAACCCTATCTGGTTGTATTAAACCTTTCTCAAAGCAATCTCTTATAAAATGGTGTCTAATTTCTATGTGTTTAGTTTTAGAATGATGTACAGGATTCTTAATGATGCATAGAGTACTATTATTGTCAACAAATATCTTAGTATGCATGAAATTATACCCATAGTCCAATAGCTGGTTCTGAATCCACAACACTTGACCACAACATGCAGCTGCAGCCACATACTCTGCTTCAGTTGTAGAATTAGCCACCACTGTTTGTTTCTTGCATTGCCAAGATATTAACCTGCTCCCAAGAAACTGACATCCACCAGTCGTGGATTTCCTATCAAACTTATCACCTCCATAATCACTGTCTGAATATGCAATCAGCTCCAATGGTGAATCCTTTGGGTACCACAAACCAAGACTGGGGTAACATCTTAGGTACCTAAAGATCCTCTTCACAGCATAAAGGTGAGATTCTTTGGGAGTCACTTGATGGCGTGCACAAGCACACACAGCAAACATAATGTCAGGTCTGGAAGCAGTAAGATACATCAAGGATCCAATCATGGATCTATAATGCCTGACATCAACATCTTTCCCATCTCCAATCTTTCCCCAAGGGTGTTCTCTATCCATAGGAGTAGTAGCCCTCTTTTCATGTGGAGAAAAGCCAAACTTCTTCAAGATCTCAGCAACATATTTGTCCTGGGAGATGAAGATACCATCCTCTTTCTACTGAACTTGTAAACCTAGAAAGAAGTTCATCTCCCCCATAGCACTCATCTTGAATTTGTCTGTCATAAGCTTGGAGAAATCCTCACTCATCTTTGGATCAGTAGACCCAAAAATGATATCATCAACATAGACCTGCACAAGCAGCACATCCTTGCCTTTCTTCTTTGTAAATAGTGTCTGATCTATGGTGCCCCTCTTGAATCCATTGTCCACCAAATAGGTAGACAGAGTACCATACCATGCTCTAGGGGCTTGATGAAGGCCATACATAGCCTTTTTGACTCTATACACTTTATCTGGATGCTCTGGATCCTCAAAACCAGGAGGTTGCATTACATAAACTTCCTCAACAGTGGTGCCATAGAGGAAGGCACTCTTGACATCCATTTGATAGACTGTGAAGCCCATGCATGAGGCATAGGCTAGAAAAATCCTAATAGCTTCAATCCTTACAACTGGTGCAAAGACCTCCTCATAGTCTATCCCCTCCTCTTGTGTATAACCTTGAGCCACTAACCTTGCCTTGTTTCTGACCACAATACCTCTTTCATCTCTTTTGTTCCTGAGAACCCATCTTGTCCCTATAGGTCTGACATATCTAGGACAATCAACCAGCTCCCAAACATCCTGAATTGCAAATTGATGAAGCTCATCCTACATTGCTTCCACCCAACTTGGTACTTTGAGAGCATCAAATATCTTCTTGGGTTCTTCTTGTGACAGAAAACATGCAAACAAACATGCTTGCACAAGAGGGGTATCAACCTTCTTGTGTATATTGGCAATAAAACCACCAAGACCTTGATGAGATCTTCTAGTCTGAACTGGAGTCATAATATCAAAAATGATCTGAGATGTGGGGTGATTCTTCATTGTGGAAGTAAGAACACCTCCTTCAAAAAGTCTGGTGTCCTCAACCTCACGCTCCATATTGCCAATATCTTCTTCATCAGACTCTCTTTGATCAACGCGAACTTCTTCAAGAATATTGGAAGGTCCACCTTGTTCAAAACCGGAAGAGAAAAGATGCCCATAAGTGTTGTCAACGTCTGAATCTTGGTTGTCAGCGTCTGGGCTAACAGCGCTTGAAATGTTGTTGTCAACATCTGAGCCATCAACGTCTGAATTGGTCTTGTCAGCGCTAGATTTGCCTTTGTCAGCGCCTGAAGAACCATGCATGTTTATATCTGGTGGTATTTGGAAACCACCATTATCTTGTCCAGCAGCAGCAGCAGCAGCAAAAGCATCTGTCCAAATGGGAATTGTGACATATTCAAATGTAGGAGATGCCTTTTCTTCTTGTGATCCAACCTTCTCATGAACCTGTGTACCTGAAACATTAACAACTTGTTCCTCCACAACATTTGAAGTTACCTTCACAATGTCTGGATTAGTGACAGGCATATAATTTAAAGTTCTAGATAAGGGTTCCAAATCAAACAACCAATTAGGACCACTTTCAGGATCACTAGGTTTATTCTCTAAGAACCTAACATGTACTCTCTCAACTATACGTTTGTCCTCTTTAAGATAAACCCTATAACCCTTGCTTTGCACTGAATACCCCATGAAGTAACCCTCATCACCATTTGCACTAAATTTCCCTAAGGCATCACTAGTATCCAACACTACTACATGACAACCAAAAGGTCTGAGAAAACCAATATTAGGTTTTCTTCCCCAAAGTAACGCATAAGGTGTTTTGTTCTGAATTTTGTTAACCAATGCTCTATTTTGCACATAACAAGCTGTATTAACAGCCTCAGCCCAAAAGGCTATAGGAAAGTGAGCATCAGCCAACATTGTTCTAGCTGCTTCAATTAGGGTTCTATTTTTCCTTTCAGCAACCCCATTTTGTTGTGGGGTTCTAGCAATACTAAACTGCCTAGTAATTCCTTTCCTGGCACAAAAATCATCAAGCTTCTTGTTCCTAAATTCTCCACCATTATCACTCCTAAGCATTTTAACCTCATTGCCAGACCTTTTCTCAATCTAAGTGATAAAATCAATAAGAACATCAACTGTATCACTCTTCATAACTAGAAAGAATGTCCAAGAAAATATAGAAAAGTCATCTGTGACAACAAAGCAATATGACTTACCATTCAAACTTTCTATATTTGTTAGACCAAAGAGGTCCATGTGAAGCATATGAAGAGGTCTGGAACTAGTATGCACCTGCTTGGACTTGAATGAGACCTTGTGCTGCTTGCCTTTAAGACATGCAACACAAGAGTGGTCATTGTGGAAGGCCTTCTCAGGCAAACCATCAACTAAACCAAGCCTCACAAGTCTATTTATATTTTTAAAATTTATGTGCCCTAGTCTCCTGTGCCACAAATTAGTCTCATCTACTGAGGCCTTAGCATAAAAACAAGACATATTGGTATTCACTTTAATCCCATTTAAATTCACATTATATATGTCCTTATGCCTAGGTGTTCTATACTCAATATATTTCTCATCAGGGATCTTAAAATCCTTGCTTAACACCAAGCACTCAGTATTAGTGAAAAGAACCTTATTTTTGTTATCACAAACTTGTGATACACTAAACAGATTATAATCAAGTTCTTTTACCAGGAAGACATTCTTAAAACGCAGATTATTGGTGAGAAGGGTTCCTTTGCCTGTGATTGTCCCATAACCACCTCCAAAGTATACCTTATCACCATCTTTAATAGGGGTGAAATTCGTCAGATAGTCTTCCTTCCCTGTCATGTGCCTTGAGCATCCACTATCCCAATATCCATAATCATTGATCTGTCTTTGAATGCCCTGCACATAAAGAAAACAAATTAGTTTTCTTTGGGAACCCAAGTCTCAGAAGACTTGGATTCATCTGGTTGTTCAATAAGAACAGACTTAGTTCTCACAAAAACCCCATTCTCATCCTTTCTAGGATGAAATACCCAGTTAACCCCAATAGGTTTTGTAATGACCTTTGAAATGTAATTAAATATGTTGCAAGTCATTGAAATCCCATTATCATTAGGGTTTTGATCTTTCTTGGGTCTCCATGTTAAGCTTGAAGAAGCTTTAGACCCCTTACCTTGTGGCTGCAAATATTTAGGTCTGGTCACGTTTCTGTCAGTGTTAGATTTTGTCCTGTCAACGCTGAAATTACCCTTGTCAGCATTGAACCTAGGGTTTGCTACAGGAACCCATTGCCTATTTGACCAGGTGTTTGTCTTTTGAAAAGGTATTTGTCCATGAGTGTTAGACCTTCTAGAAAAGAATGGGGCGGGTCTAATCACTTGTGGACTTTGCTGCACACAAGGTTTGGGTCTGACAACGTTTGACTTCCTAACAACGTTGACTTTCTTTCTATCAGCGCTGAAATTGTTCCTGTCAGCGCTGGCTTTGGGAGCGTTGACACACTTGTATGCCAAATGTGAAAAGCTACCACAAGTGTAACAGGCTTTCTTAGACACACCCTTAGGTCTAGAAGAGAAGAAACCTGTTCCATGATTGTTAACTTAGCTCTTAGGTGACCTATTATTCCTATACATCTCTGCATATTTAATGGTAGGTCTTCTAACAGTGTTTGAGCCTAGGTCAACAGGTTTACCAGTGATTGGGTTAGTAACCTTAATGGGTGGTGATTCATTGGGACTTTCACATAGCAAACCTCCCTTAACAAACAAAGTAGGGTTAGCTTTCTTCCACTCATTTAGGTCAGTCAGTTTTTGTTGATACTCTTCTACTAGTGTGACAACTCTTGGTGGAGGAATGAATTCCTCCTCTTGGCATTCTGGTATACCAGTCCAAGACAAGTCCTTTCTAAGGACACCATAGAAGTCACCAGCTGGTGGTGGAACCAGAGAGTAATCATTCATCCCAATCCCAGTCATGTCCTTAGGATCCCTTTGTTTAGCTACACAGTCTCCTAGGGTTTGGGTGGCTCTATCAAATATTTGAATTTTAAGGTCAACATTATCTTTATTCTTAATGGCCTCATCTAACTTAGCCTGTAGATCTCTATTAACCTTTGTCATGATGTTTCTAACATCCATACTACCCTCTAGCTCATGTTTTAAGATATTGATCTTATCTTTTAAGTCAAATTCCATTTTCTTGTATTCAGAAACGGTTTTCTCAGTTTCAGTAAGAGCTAGTTGGTAATTAGACAATTTACACCTTTCAGTACTCATATCATCTTTTAGTTTTAACACCTCTTTGTTAAGTCTTTCAGTGTTTAACCTACAACCTTTGCTACAAAAAGCATCATCATATACCTCATTATCAGATGAAGAGAAGGAGTGTGCCGTGAGAGCATATTCCACATGCTCTTCTTCTTCAATATCAGCAACCAAAGCTTTATCCTCTTCAGCATTCTTAGCAAGATAACTCCAATCCCATCCTGTACCATCAATTCCTTGAACTGCAACCATGGCTTTGGAATCTTGAGCTTTAACAACCTGACTTGAGGGTTTACCAGCATCAGATCTTCTAGGAGATCTGCATTCCCTCATGAAGTTCCCCATACGATGGCAATTGTAGCATTCAACTTTGGATTTATCAAATCCAGCTGTGTCTTTAGCATTGAAGGTCATCTTCTTTTTAAACCTTTTGTTCCACCTATTTGCTCTTATACTAGCAAGAGCCATGTTCCACTTGATGTCCATCTCTTCCAAGTGCTCATCACTTATCTGCTCAAGGTCCTCATATGTAATCACTGAACCATTGGGCAAAGAAGCAATGTAAGCACAAATAGTATCCAAATCCAAACCAGCATGTTTAACTCTTGGGGAGTCATTCTTGAATGTGTCAGCGTCTGAAAAGGAGACGTTGACAGGACTTGTTCCAGCGCTGACATATGATGATCCAGTAACTGGATGCATATAAGAGTCCTTCTGATTGAATTGACCTTCACTATGAGAGAAGAAGGCCATGTTGTTGGAGCTAGATTTGCTTCCATGATCTGAAAGAGTTTCATCTTCCAACAGTCTTAGTTTGTTGTAGATGTCATCAAACGAGGAGCTCTTGTAAGTATTGTTGGCAAGAATAGATCTTGCCTCAATCTTCCATGCCTCACCAAGACTTTTAAGAAAGGTAGCATTGGTGTCAACATCACCAACTTGTGTCCCCATGAAAGACAACTTGCTTGTGATGTCAAGCAATCTGCTTCTCACACTACTCAGTTTCTCATTGGGTTGAGCTTTGAAGACAGCATAATCATGCAGAAGTTGCTTTCTCTTTTCTTCCTTAGTGTCTGCATTGCCACCATATGCAACTTCAAGTGCTTCCCAAAGATCCTTAGCAGATTCATAGCCTCTATATTTGTGCTGGTTTTCTTGTCCCAAAGAGACTTTCAGAATGTTTAGGGCTTTCATGTCAACCCTTTTCTTTGCAATATCTTCAGCACCTACAGCTCTACCATCTCCAGGTTTTTCTTTCTTATCCTCATCAGGGCATCCTTCAACAGCTGATCTTTGAGTAATCGCATCAAGAATCTTTTGAGCCTTATTGAATGAGTTTCCATATTCAATAATCTCCCAGAGTGTGTAGTCATAGATCCCCAGATATTGTTCAAAGTTGAACTTCCATAAGTCAAAGTTGGTTGCATCAAGCATGGGAATCTTGATGTTTGGTAAGGCTGAGGAGGAGGAGGTTATTGCTTCAGACATGATGTTGTTAGGGTTTCTGAGAAAATTAGGGTTTTGGTGTTTTTAGGGTTCTGGTGTTCTTCAAAGATCAAAAGTTCCTCAACAATCTCTGATACCACTTGTTGATCCCAAACTTAGATCGATTAGCTTTGTGTATACGAGATTAGATCAAGTAATACACGTAGAGAAACCTTTGTATATGCTTTATGAATCTAAGTGGTATGCGGAATTTAACACTTAAACAAGAACACAAGATGTAAACAAAACTTTCACTTTGATTATGAATGTCGAACTTGCTTACAATGAAAGATGTTTACAAACGAAAACTTATGTAAAACTTTTTTTTATCAAACATTAACCTAAAGGCCTTCTTTTATAGACACAAGAAGCCTTGTACAATAATCTACGTATCAACTTTTCTAGGTAAAGATAAATATAGAAAATACATTGTCGTTTCTATCCTTACTAGAAGTATTCTAGAATATAATAAATGTGTAGATTATATCTTCCATCAGTGCTTGTCTTCAATGTGTCAACGCTTGACTTTAACTTGTCAACGCTTGAGCTGTCAGCGCTTGCTTTGCTCTTGTCAACGCTTGAATTGTTCTTGTCAGCGCTCAAGTGATTCTGGCCTTAATTTATTCCCAACATCCACATCAAGCAAAGGTTGCTTTTCCGGATGCAAGTCAGCTCGGAGTTGAGCTAGACTTTCTAGAATGCCATTCAAAGTAGTGAGTTGTTGATCAAGACTAATTTGCTGAGAGGATTGATGATTGAGGGTGTGATGTGGGGGCTCAAAGTTATAGACATTAGGATGATAGCACGGAACTTTCTCAAAGACTTGCGACGGATCACAAAAAGAAGCATCGTGAGGGCCCCCACAAATATAGCACCATGGGTATGGAGAGAAATTGGGTGCTTCTTGTGGATAGCTATTACCATTGTCATAATTGTAACTCGGTTCTTGCGCGTGACCATACGGGTATCGAACCGGGCACGAAACATTCCAATGAGAATCGCTTCCACAATAGATGCACGGGGGAACAGGAGGTGGATACAAAAAGGACGAATTAGTCGAGTTGCACAAGGGACAAAATCCGAATTGTGTGTTGTCGATATCGTTTCCGCACCGCTCACATGTACACCATTGACAAGAGTCGTTCCCGTACAATCGTCTCCCACACCCGACGCAATGGACATAAGAATCCATAGAAAAATAGATAAGCAAGAAGAATATTTTTGGTGCAAAACTTTGAAAAAGAAATGCTTTTTATGATTTTTCAGATGTTTTTGGGATTTTTTTGAAAATTTTGGACACGAAAAATAACGTTCACGAGTGAACGGATCCCAAAAGCCAACGCGTCTCTCACAAAAAACCGTTAATCCTCACGAAAAGAGCCGGCAACGGCGCCATTTCAAATTGGGATTTTGCTAGTTGAAAAGTTCGTTTCTCGGTGTCTTCTCGAATTGATTTCCGGTTTAAAGTGTGACTCAGTCGTTTTTGGTAAAGAATAATATTTTTGGTTTTGGTAAAATAAATGTGCAAGACTTTGAAATAAATGACGAGTAATTAAAACTAAAACTAATTGAAACGTAAACGGTGCAATATTTAAAACTTTTAAAGTAAATGACGAGAAATTAAATGACGTAAAATTAAAACTTAACGAAAAGTAAATTGACAATCAAATAAAAATGCAAAACGAAATTAAAATAGACTAAAAACAAAACGAGTAAAATTGTCACTTTTACTAAAACAAAATATTAAAACAAAACAAAACAACCAATCGGAATACACCTGATCGGAATCCAATCGGAATCCGATCGGAATGTACCCCATCGGAAAGTGTGATAGGAAAGAAACAAAACTCACCATTGGAATACTGGTTGGAATCCAAATCGGAATATATGAAACACCACAATCGGAATGCTTGGTCGGAACCAGGCCAGATCGGAATGTCAACAATACTCTGGTTGGAATACAGCAATCGGAATATGGGACAAAGAAGCTAATCGGAATGTCTAAGAACCAAGTCCAATCGGAATGTCACAAAAACATACCAATCGGAATAATATAAAACCCTTTTCCGATCAAACGATCGGAATGAGTGGGTGGTGGTCGGAATGTTCAATCGGAAAGGGGTTTACCCTTTCCGATGGTGTCTACTCGAAAATAAGCTAAGTTTTGAGCTACTAGGAATAAGCTAAAACCTAAACTTGATCGAATTAATGATAAGCCAAACTAGTAAGCACAAATAACAACTTTTCCAACTTAAAATAATCAAACTTTTAAATCAAACCATAATAATATGAATCTTTTTAAGAAAACTTTTAAAAAGTAGATAAGCTAAACACAAATTAAGCCAATAAGCATGTCAAGCTCAAAGCTTAATCCATATAAAAACTCATGGATGAACAAAAAGATGAACTTTTTAAGCACGAAAACATCAAGATCAACACGGATCAAATATATTTCGCACCAAAAGTAAACTAAAATCAAGAAAGGAAGATGAGAGATTAAACAAGAAAAGTAAAGATTCAAGAACAATAATAGAAAACTTACTTGGAAATTAAAAGGAATTAAAAGGTGTGATACAAGGAAAATTAAAGTGCAAGAAATTAAATTGTGCAAAGTATGAAAATGGTGGAAGAGGTGGGTTGTCAATCCACCCAACAACATGAAATAAAATGAGATGAAACTATATATAGGGAGATTAGGGAGGAGCTTAGGAAGCTTCCTCCCTCTTTCTTCTTTTCCTTAATTGCACACTTAAGTCCTTGTCTTCTTAATCTTTTGTTAATCTTGGACTTTAATGACTTTGTCTCGGGATTTCTTTGAACTCGTCTTAAATTTTCTTCATAGATAAGACTCGAGTTCTTCGGCTTTTAATAAACTTCCGTCTTTTGACTTTTTCTTCGATAAATCTTCAGAATTGGTCTTGGACTTCCGTTCTTTTCGCACTCTTGATCTTTCGACTTCGTCTTTCGTCTTTTTCTTCGATAAAAGCCCGTGAAAGCCGTGTTTTCTCCACTTTTCACCTTTTCGTCCTAAATCACAACAAAAACACAAACCACGCATAATTCCGACATAAATGACATAAAATACACGTTTTGGCTCGGTTATTATTGTAATTAAGTGGTAAAAAGGATGGGTGTTTTCACACCTATCAGGGCCTCTGGTGGAGAAGTTGATCACTAAAAACATTGTTGTTGATGGGATGCACAGAAACTTGGTTCTGCCCAAAGAGATCACTAAACCAGTAAGGGGCCAAGTATAATCAGAACCAGAGACAGGTATGGTCTTTATGAATGGTAATTGTGAGTATTGCTTTCAGCGGATGAATGAACTACATCTGGCATCAACCATCCAGCTTATCAGACTCAAACAGGGCATCCTAAGGAATTGCAAAATAGCTGAGGATTTTGAGTTTGAAGTTGAGCTTGTCATCAACTCTAGGAGTGATAAAGTTGAAGCCCATAGAATCTGTGATCAAGGACTCGATCGTTGAAGAACCTTTTTACTTTTTGTTTATGTTTACACCCCTGGGTGTTCTTCTAATAGACTAGGTTCTTTATGTTTAATAAAACTTTGAGGTATGTTTGTTAAATTATGTGTAAGAAGAAGCTATGTACTCACTTACAATAATTTTAGACTTAGTATAATTTATAAACAAATAGGGGAGATTGTTGGGCCAATGAAAGTTTTAACTATGGCCCAGTCTAGATTTGTTTAATTAGACTAAGTGTTTACTGATCGCTGAGAGGACCAGCGACAGAGACTAGACCAGTGGAAGGCAAAGCCTCAGCTGTCACACCAGGAACATTCAAGTCAAAGACAACGTTAGAGAAGTCGAAGACAATCTAAAGTCATACTCACCAGCGATTATGGATAGCTGGGATGTTGAAGGAATGTACTGGTGTTCAAGGATCTCTGAGTTGACAACACTCAGAAATCACTTAAGAACCCTAGAAGTCTGGGATAAGCAAAGCTTATCCAATCCTTTATAGTTTAGGCGGGAGAATCTACCAAGTGTTTTGAGCGGGACAAAACAAGAGATTCAAGATAAAGCCTAGTACGACCTAGTAGGACAAAAGGTGAACAGTTGGCAGAACTGTTCACCTAAAGTTGTTTAAAGGTATGTCTCGATTTGGACATGCATTTAATACGTTGTACTCTTCCATTTAGAAGGTGACACGTATCAACTACTCCCACTAAGGAAGCAACTTCGTACACTATAAACAGGAGTGAGAAAGAAGAATTAACCCAAACCTTGTGCTTGGATAATTTATCTAAGTTCTTTCTCATCTTGGAACCGCTGAGCTACCTGCTGTCTACCAGCGTCTCATTGGTTCCCTTGTAAACTTGTATTTCGAATCTAGTTTACTTGTTTCTAGGGTTCATACCTTGTTTTCATTCAACGAGTGTATTCATAGCACTTTGTAATACTTTGTTTATAATACTTAATAAAACATTACGTGTTTGAAAAGTATTTCATTGTGTTTCGTGGTTACAAGAGTTATAGTTTATCAACAATTGTCATATTAAGGGACTTTCATAAGAATAGCAAACTAAGAACAATAATAAGCAGTAAACAACAATGGCACTTGAGCTTTCTTCACAAATTCAAACATATTTCATTAAGATTGAATATATGATTTACAGAAAAGTGAACCAAGGAAAATTCAAGAGCAAGCCAAAATGTAATGAACTAAGGCCTTTATATAGGCATACAATGAACTAGTTAAGCTGAAAAAACGTAAACCCTAGCTTGTGAAGTCCCCAAATTGCCCTTTGTAGCTTTTTGAACTCTTGAGGATCATGTGACTGAATTTTGTTGTCTTGTGGTAGCTGGCATGTGAAAACTTGATCAAAGGGTGTGAAATAAGCTTAGGATGTAAGTTGAATCCTTGGACGTTGGATGACTATCCAAAATTTGGCAGTTAGCTCAAAGGTGTAGCAGGGGAATCTCATGTGGGGTTGATGGGTGATGTGGCAAGCTATTTGAGAGTTGGGTTATGATTATGGCATGCTTAATCATCATTCTGGAGCGGATTAGGGTTTAATTGTTACATAATTAAGAAAACCTAATTTTTGTATGAACACTAAGAACACCAGGTTTGATCTTTGTTGTGGGTTTAAGAAGTGTTTAGCGCCAGTTATAATATTAATTAACTTTTTGAAAAGTTAGTTAATAACAAACGGTGAGTGGAGTGTGACATGGCCAAGGGGTGAGTTGTGATTGGCTGGATGGAGTGAGTGGGGCACGTGTCACCCCCTCACTGGTCTAGGTAACTTTCTTGTCTCCCACATTTAACCCCTCATCTTTTATTTCCCTTTCACTTTGTAAATAATACACAAAAATCCGGATTCCTTTGTAAATGAAGTTTCCATTTTCACACTTTTGCCCCAAATACTTTTCCAAAGTATTTTCTGGGGTATTTCTTGCCATTTTGTGATTCTTGAAGGACTGATTTGGCATTTTCTTGATTGATAATGGTCTTGACTTGTATGATTGACCTTTTGGAGGACTGAAATTGCCAAGTCATGATTAATGAGGGACCATTTTTTCCATTTCTTCAAAGTCAAGGGTCCTTTTGGTAATTTTGATATTTTCAAAGGACCAAACTTGTAATTCTTGTAACTTGAAGTCCTTCTTGGTATGTTTGACTTTGAGGAGGATAAATATTGACATTTTAGTTTTGTTGAGGGACTAAAATTGCCAATTCTTCAAAGTGGAGGGTCCTTTTTACAATATTGACAAACTTTAGGGACTAATCTTGTAATTATGAAGATACAAGGGTATAAAGTGTCAATTCTTCCATATTGGAGGACCCTTCTTCATAATTCTTCAAATCTTAAAGGGTTTTCTTGGGAAATTCTTCATTAGGGCTTGGTTCATTGTGCGGCTTCGTTTCCCGTGTTCGTTTTTGCATGATTCTTGTGATCTTTTGTCATTTTCTCAATATCTGTACCTAATACACAAGCAACAAACACAAGCATATATATGGGTATTTTGATGATATTTAATGCATTTTAAGACCTTTTTGGACGATGAGACTATGTATAAAAGCAGTCTCATCAATAACCGAATTTTGAGAATAACGGAATTATGACCATGACTAAATCAATTACGATTTGATTTGATTTAATAGTATCCATTATTAGTTTCCTTATTTTGACAGCTAATTAACAGTGAATAGCGAAGATTTTGGGAAGAATGGTTGTCATTATTATAAATAAGAGTGTGATACAAAATCCTTCGCAAGAAACGCTCGGATGAAAAGCAAATCAGATATAGTACATAATTAAGGTCAATGTTTCTTAGTCTCTTTTTTTTACATGTTATCAATGAAAACATTATTCCCCTGCTTGTTAAACGAAATCATGGGCCAGGCCTTTGGGCTTCTTTTCTTTCCTTCTTGATAGGCCGGTTAAACAGCCCTTATACATATTGTTAGGACCATTGTAATAGTTATATGTAATAGGAAGACTAGGAGGTATGTAGTTCCTCCTGGTTCTAGTAGTAGTAGGAGCAAGTCCTGCTCCTGGTCCTAGTCGAAGTCAAACTTAATTATTTACTTAATATTCTGTTAGGATATGCATGAGATATGTTAGGAAAGGATATGCATATCAGTTTTACACGTTTTCTTTAATGATGTATTAGGGTTTCCTTGTAGTATAAAAGGAACCTTAGGCAGAAGGGTTAGACATTCACCAAACGTAGTTCTAGTGATTATCAATATTAGAAATCCTTAGAAAGGATCAAGTCTTTATAGTTATTCTGTTCTTCTTGATTACATTTATATTTTACATTCATATTGTGTATAGAGTCTCTTTGTGATTTGACTTGTGATTACAGAAGTCATTCACCGGTCCTGACAGGCTGCAAGATCTACATCTAGTAGACCCAACAAGTGGTATCAGAGCCTGGAAGGGTCTCTATACAAGAAGAATCAAGTTTTCTTATTACTGACATTTTGTTTATCATGTCTGCCTCAACTTCTACTCAAATAGGAGAAGACAGCACTCCTAAAATTGTGCAACCTCAGCAGATACTGGCTACAGTCTCTAACACGAATGGTAAATTCCCTCTTTTGAAAAAGGGTGAATATGATAACTGGGCAATGAAGATGGAATGGTGGATCACCAACACTGATCAAGATCTCTGGAAGATCATTCTGAATGGGAACAGCAGGAAGCTTACTGGACGTGACAAGAATGGTAATATTACCCTTCTTGACCCTAAATCTCATGAGGAAATCATAGCTATTCAGAAGGAGGTTAAAGCAAAAACGATTTTGCTTCAATCTCTTCCTGAAGATCACATGGGTGACTTCTACCATTTGGATGATGCCAGAGAGATCTGGAATGGCATAAAAGCAAGGTTCGGTGGGAATGAGGAGTCAAAGAAAATGCGAAGGTCCATGCTAAGAGATGAATTCACAGAATTCAAGATCTCAGAAACTGAAGGTCTAAATCAAGGGTATGATAGGTTCCAGAAGATATTGAGCCAGTTGAATCAACTTCGGTCAAAGCCTGATGATGGTGATATTAATGCAAGGTTTCTTAAAGCCTTACCCTACTCATGGAATCAGGTGGTGATCTCTCTCAAAGCCAAAGGTGGGCTTGACTATCTCAGCTTTGATGATTTGTTTCATAAGCTCAGAACTTTTGAATCTCATGTGAGAGGCTTTTCAAGCGACTCTTTTCCCACTCCTGCTAACTCGGCCTTTGTGAGTTCTATGGCATCCAGTCCCATGTCATATGCAAGTAGCCCAAGCAATAGTGTGTCCTCTCAGCACACTTTCCAGCATACTTCTGCTCCTGATCCTACTGCCAAGTCTGGTAGTATGGTAGAAGCTGTTCTTCATTCTTTTGTGGTTGATGTTAATGCTGAACAACAACTTGCTTTTGATGACTTCAAACAGGTCGATAAACTTGACCTGGATGAGATGGATCTTAAATGGCAGATGGCCATGCTTACTCTTAGGGTTTACAAGTTTGAGAAGAAAGCAGGAAGGAAATTTAATTACAACCCTCGGGAGCCAGCAAGATTCGATAGAAGCAAGGTGCGATGCTATAACTGCCAGCAACAGGGTCACTTTGCAAGGGAGTGCCCTAGCAAGAATGATCAGGAAAAGAGCAGGTACTCCGCTTTCAAGGTTCAGGAGATGAAAGATGACAGGAAGGCATTGGTATCTGTTGACTCTATGGTCAACTGGAATGATCATCAGGCTTCTACTCTGGAATCAGCTGAGTCCTCGACTGACGTGTTTGCAATGATTGCTGGGAATCTCTCTGATGTAGAAGAAGCAGACGAGTTTGCTCTTATGGGCATCTCACCTCAGGTACAACATTGTCCTCTTGGTTGTCATGATAAATACTCAGAATTGTTGTCCTAATTTAATGAAGTAAATGATCAAAATGATAAGTATTTTTTAGAGGTTCAAGCCTATAAGGCTTCATTAAATACTTTGGAACAACAAAAGAAGTGGTTACAAGATACACAACGTGCGTATGAGGATAAAATCAGGATACTAAGCATTGATTTAGAAAAAAATACAAATATGCTTAAATATACAGAAACAGAAAGAGATGCTAGTATCAAAGAAAAAGAGGAGATGCAAGCTAAATTAGATGCTAAAATGCTAAGATTTGACAAATGGCAAAAGGCACCTAAAAATCTTTCAAAGTTAATTGATAGTAGCATGTCTGGCAGAACTAAAAGAGGCTTAGGATTTGAAAAATATATTGATTCAGAAGATGTATTTGATTTATCTTTCTCAAGTGTCTTTGATGCCGACAAAGAGGATGAGGGCAAACCTAGTTACAATAGGTTTAAACCAGCAGCAGAAATGCATGCTGTCCCTCCTCCTCTTACTGGAACTTTTATGCCCACTTCATGGCATAATGACTCGGATGGATCACAGATGCTTGAGTCCCCAACAAGTTCTACTAATACTAATGACTTTGTCTCATGTACTTTCAGTGACAAAGCCGGTGACTCTGCATCTAATGGTTCAAGTGACGAGTCAAGACCTACAAGTTTCAAGTCGAATGAACATACTGCAACTGGTGCTAGGAAGTGTGAAGAAAAAGTTGTTGTCAAGTCAAGTGTGTCTGGTCCTAGTTTATTGAGTCCTAGGAAGAATGTTTTTCCTAGAAATGTGTGTAATAAAGTAGGCAGTATGAAACAATCTCATTCTAATAAAAGGTCTTTCAAAACATGTTTTGTTTGTGGCAGTGCCTTTCATTTAATTAAAGATTGTGATTATTATGACACACATGCTTCTGTTAATCATGCTTTTCCTGCTCCTGGTCTACCAGGAGCTGTTTCATATGCTTCTAGAAGACTTAATCCTAGTGCTCCAACGTTTAATACTTCTAGAGTATCCTCTTCTTTCGCTTCTGATTATTGGAGAAATAGTGGATTCCAAACAACCAGTAATTATTTTCAAAATTTTAATCCAATCTATTCACATAATTTGGACCACAAGTACTTGGGTTTGGGAAATTTGGGAACTGTTGTTAAGCCCTCAGCAGGTTGTTCTTGGTCAAATAATAATACCCGTATGATGCATAGGCAACCAAGGAACAACGGTGGATCTCATCAATCTTCTTGGCACTCTTCTAACGATCCACAAGGCAGGCTCAAACCTGAACAGGTTTGGGTCCCCTTAAGACACTAACTTTTACATTGTTGTTATCTTGTTGTTGTAGGTTACTCCATACCAGGATCCTAGTCTAGGCATTGTTGATAGTGGTTGCTCCAGGAGCATGACTGGAAATAAAAGTCTTCTCTCTAACTTTGTACCATTTCATGGAGGCAAGGTCTATTTTGGTGGGGGTGAAGGCAGAATCACAGGCAAAGGGACGATAAAGACACCTAATCTAAATTTTGAGCAGGTCTACTATGTGGAAGCACTTCAACACTTCAACTTGATATCGGTCTCTCAGATTTGTGACAAGAAGCAGTTTGTTCTCTTCACCGATACTGATGCACTTGTGCTTTCCAAAGACTTTCAACTTCCGGATGACTCACAAGTTCTACTCAGAATCCCTAGAAGACACAATCTCTATAGCATCAAGTTGAATGAAGTCAACCCTACTGGTCAACTAGCATGCCTAGTTGCTAAAGCCTCAGAAGATGAAGCCACTAAATGGCACCGAAGGATGGGGCATGTAAACTTCAAGACCATTCACAAACTTGCAAATCTGAATCTGGTCTCTGGTTTACCTCCCAAGACGTTTAGAAATGATATAAACTGTATTGCCTGCAGCAAAGGCAAACAACACAAAGCATCCTTCAAGGCCATTACTGCTCTTAGTCTTATTTCTGAACCATTGCAGCTTCTACACATGGACCTATTTGGTCCTACTTCCATTAGAAGCATTGACCACAAGCAATTCTGTCTGGTAGTAACTGATGGATATAGCAGGTTTACGTGGGTGTTCTTCATGGCTGCCAAGAGTGAGACCTACTCAATTCTTATAGATTTTCTTACCCTGATAGAGAACCAGTTGTCTAAGAAAGTTAAAGGTATTCGTTACGACAATGGAACCGAGTTTAAAAATAAAGACCTCATCACACTTTGCAATGCTAAGGGCATCAAAAGAGATTATAGTGCTGCTAGGACTCCTCAACAGAATGGTGTGGCAGAAAGAAAGAACAGGACACTAATAGAAGCAGCAAGAACAATGCTTACTGATTCCAAGCTTCCAACCATGTTCTGGACAGAAGCTGTTAATACTGCAAGTTATGTTTTGAATAGGGTTTCTATTACCAATCCTCACAAGAAGACTCCTTATGAGCTGCTCACGGGCAAAGTTCCAAATATTGCTCATTTGAAGCCTTTTGGGTGTCCAGTCACCATTCTGAATACTAGTGACTATTTGGGGAAGTTTGATGGCAAGGCAGATGAAGGATACATTGTGGGATATTCAGCTCATTCTCGGGCGTATCGTGTCTACAATCTTCAAGCCAAACGGATCATTGAAACTATTAATCTCAGGTATTTTGAGGAGAAGTCAAACATCCAAGGCAAAGGTCCAGAATGGTATTTTGATCTTGATTATCTTAGTGATTCGTTAGGATATTTTCATTTCAAAACTAACCATGATGCAGGACCACAAGTGTTTGCAACTTCTAGTACTGGTGTTCCTTCTAGTCTTTCTAATTCAGATGATGAGGATGACATTTTTGTGGTTCCATCCTATTCCACCACAGTTTCTCCTACTCCTCCTAGTGATGCAACTCCATTGGATGTACAGGATTCCCAAGCAGCTCTTGACACTCTTCTCAAACAACAACAAGAAGCTACTAAAGCAGCTGCTCAAGGTAGTTTTGAGTTTCCCTTGGTTGAGCCTACTGACAAAGTTGCTCCTGGTACTCCAGCTTCTGCTCCTAGTGCTAGCTTATCACCTACTGGTACTCTGGCTAGTGAGTCTGCTTCCAATACTCGTTTCTCCAGTCCTTCTGATTTGGGGAATCATCAAAAGAAGTCTTCTACCAAGCTGGATGATATTCATAAACAACCAGTAGATGGGATTTTCCAAAATGCTTCATATGATGTTGACTTTGTTGGTGATCTCAATAACTTGGCACCAGAAGTGGAGGTTTCTTCCAATCCAGTCGTGCAATCACATAAAGATCATCCTACCACTCAAATTATTGGAGATCCTGGTTCTACTGTCAAGACACGCAGAATGCAGCAGAAGGCCTCGTCTGATCATCATGCTCTTGTGGGCTATATTGAGGATCAAAAGCGTAATAATCATACGGACTTTCAACACTGTTTGTTTGCTTGTTTTCTTTCACAGGTGGAACCTAGGTCTGTTTCTCATGCTCTTGAGGATCAAAGTTGGGTGGAGGCTATGCAGGAGGAAATGTAGCAATTCTTGTTTCAGAATGTTTGGGTTCTGGTTGACTTACCAGATGGAAAGACAGCTATCAATACCACATGGATTCTCAGGAACAAGAAGGATGCACGGGGAATTGTCGTAAGGAATAAAGCTAGGCTTGTCGCACAAGGACACACTCAAATTGAGGGCATTGACTATACTGAAGTTTTTGCGCCGGTTGCAAGGATAGAGGCCATTCGTCTGTTTTTGGCATTTCCTTCTTATGTTGGCTTTACGGTGTTTCAGATGGATGTCAAGAGTGCATTTCTCTATGGCAAAATTGATGAGGAGGTGTATGTCACTCAACCTAAGGGCTTTGTTGATCCACTTCATCCCAAGAAAGTCTACAAGGTGGTCAAGGCTCTTTATGGGTTACATCAGGCTCCTAGAGCTTGGTATGAGCGTCTTTCAACTTTCTTGTTAAAGAATGGCTATAGAAGAGGTACTATTGACAAAAGACTATTTCTTCGGCGGAATTCCAAGGATATTATCCTTGTTCAGGTATATGTGGACGACATTATCTTTGGTTCTACTAGGAAGGAGTGGTGTGATGAGTTTGAACACTTGATGCAAGGCGAATTTCAGATGAGTGTGATGGGAGAACTGTCGTTCTTCCTTGGTCTTCAGGTCAAGCAACAAACGGATGGGATTTTCATCAGTCAAGATAAATATGTCCATGAGATTCTGCAGAAGTTTGACATGGATCCTCTTAGACCAGCAGCAACCCCTTATGAAGTTGCTAAAATCAAACTTAAGAATGAGCCAGACCCCCTGGTCAATGTTCACATGTACAGGTCTATGATTGGCTCCCTCATGTATTTGACTGCTTCACATCCGGACATCATGTTTGCAGTAAGTGCTTGTTCTAGACACCAGGTGACTCCAACTGTTTCGAACTTAAATGCAGTGAAGAAGATCTTCAAGTATATCAAGGCTCAACCTAAATTGGGTCTATGGTATCCTAGAGAATCACCTTTTGTTCTAGAAGCCTATAGTGATAGTGACTATGCTGGTGCTAATAATGACAGGAAGTCTACTACTGGTGGTTGTCAGTTTTTGGGTCGTCGACTTATTTCATGGCAATGCAAGAAACAGACAATAGTAGCTACTTCTTCAACAGAAGCTGAATACATTACTGCTGCTAGTTGTTGTGGACAAGTTTTGTGGATCCAAAATCAGATGTTGGATTATGGTTTCAATTTTATGAATACCAAAATTTTTATTGACAATCAAAGCACTATTTGCATTGTGAAGAATCCGGTTTTTCATCAGCGGACAAAGCATATTGAGATTCGGCATCATTTTATACGGGATGCCAATTAGAAGAAGCTGATACAGGTTCTTAAAGTTCATACGGATGACAATGTTGCTGATTTGCTGACTAAAGCTTTTGATGGTCCTCGGTTTAACCACTTGGTGGTTCATATTGGGATGGTCAATCCTTGAAGTCTAGGATTGAGGGGAGGCAAAGCCTAAGGGGAGGCTTTGTGTACATATTAGGACAGACTAACGTATTGATAGAATTTAACAACATATTTTCTTGGTTCTGATGGTGTGTGGTGCTTCTGATGGAGGATTTTGCTCTCTTCTGGTGGATATGGCCTTACATGACTGGCTTCTAGTCCTCTTTGGTCAGCTTCTAGTTATACTTGGTTGGCTTCTGGTGGTTTTAAATCCTTCCATGTCAAGTGGTGTTTGGCTCCTGGTACTGGTGTGGCATACTGTTCATTCCTTTTGTCCTTTGTTACTCTCGTTTTGCTCCTAGTCTGACCATTGTGTGCTTTGACTTTTGGTCAATGCTCCCAATCCTGGTATTTACAGTTTTAAATTATGCATGGTTAATTGGGAGTTGGTAATTATGTTAAAAAGGGCAAGTGGTTATTATGCAATTATGGTTTAATTTGAAAGGGCAACCCCCCATTAATAGGGGTCAATGAACAGTTACCACTTTCTCTATTTATGGTCAACATACACCCTTGACTCACTCATTACAATAAACACACACACAAAACCGCTTCTACTCTCTTCACCCTAAGCACAATCCTTCTTCCATCAATTAATCAAGATCCATGGCTGCTCTTGCTTACCAACCTGCTCACAACCGAGTTGCTTATCTGGGTGATGGTCCACATCGTGAACATTTTGCTGATATCCTCGATTTCATTGAAGCTTCCAACTTAAGGTTTGCATTTACTGTATGTCCCACCATATATGATAGTGTTATTCGCCAATTTTGGGCGTCTGCTCAACTTGTGGATGTGGTTGGTCGCCCACGTGCACTCCATGCTACCATAGATGGACGTGCATATGTGGTGACTGAGGCTTCTATTCGCTCTTCTCTTCATCTTCAAGATAAGGGTGGTGTTGAATCCATCCCCAATTCGGAGGTATTGGAGGGGATGGCTGCTTTAGGTTACGAACATGGGGGGAAGTTTAACTTCCAGAAAAATAGGTTTTCCCCCCAATGGAAGCTTCTGGTCCACTTTTTAATCCATTGTATGAGTCCCAAGTCTGGGAGTTGGGATGCTTTCCCTACTCCTTTGGCTATTGGTCTTATTTGCTTAGCCCAGGGTAGAGTGTTTAACTTTTCTCATTATCTATTTGAGGGGATGGTTAGTAATTTGTCTACTGCTGGTTCGAGAAAGAAGTTTCTTATGTACCCTAGGTTTCTTCAGCAAATCCTTGTTTGCATTCCTCGTGATAGGACTGAGCATGTGCCGTCTAAGCTTACAGCTAAAGTGTATTACAATATGGTCAATGGGTTTACTGGGGAATGGAGGCCCTTGACTGAGGCCATGTTGGGATTGGCTCAGGGTCCTATGGGTTAGGAGGAGGAGGCTCCTGAGTTTGTTGTGATTGATGATGACCCCATGGAGGAGGAGGCTCCTACTGCTGGTGCCACTCCTGTGGTTGAGGAGGTACTGGTTGAGGAGGTGGTGGTTGAAAAACCATCCCCTTCCAAGGCTGGTCCTTCCTCAGTCCCACACAAGTCTCCATTTGTGGAGACTCCACCTCCTAGTCCTGCCCCACACTCGACTGATAAACCGTTTGATGCTAGTACTCTACAGGTTGACCCATATGTTGCTTCGGGCTCCAATGATGCTTTCCCTGATCCAAGTTCTCTTGGTGGGCAGGCGGAGGAGCCTACTACACTGATATCTTTGCTTGATCTTATGCACAGGTACCATGAGCGGATGATTTGTTTGGAAGCTGATCTGAACCAACATCGGAAACTTACTCGGGAGTTTGTTCTTCCTTTGGCTGATCGCATCAAAGCGGTGGAAACTCAGCAACGACGTCGCAAGAAGCATGTGATCCATTCAGATTTTGATGAGGAGGGTACGGAGAATGTTGAGGATGGTTTGACATTATTGGCAAAGGCTGCCTTTGCTGATAAGGTTTATGATGATTTGCCGGTTCCTCCGACGTCCTCCAGTGTTTCTTCTCCTGGTGCTATTCCCACTTCTATGGGTGGTGATTCTGATCCTGCTGTTGGTTCTCATGCTGGTCCCTCTCATGATCCGAAGGGCAAGGCCCCAATGACTGATGCTCCATCCCCATCTTGCAAGCGTACCCGTCGCCAGATTAAAGAGGAAAGGCTTGGTGAGGAGGCTGCTCGTCGGGTTCAAGCTGAGATTGATGAAGCTGATAGGGCTGCTGAGGAAGAGCTTCGAAAGCGCAGGCGTGAACAAATTCAGCATGATGCCATGCATTGGAGTGATAGTGAATGGATGCAAGTTTTGACTGTTCTCACCCGGGATTATGCTCAGTTTACCGATCTATTGGGTGACGATGTTGATGAGCACAATTGTATTCCGAGGGCTATGGTATTGATGCGTAAGCATCAGTTGGCTCTTGCTGCAGAACTTCGGAAACAGAGAAAGAACAGACCGTTATCTCGGGCTGAGGAGCGCCAGCAGATGCAACGCTATGTGAAATATCAGTCTGCTGCTCATTTTAATGCTCCTTGGACGTGGGCCCGGGTGCGGGCTTTGACTTTTGATGAGCTCAAGGCCCTTTATGAAAAGATGGTTAAGCGTCAGAGTCAACCTTTTCCGGAAAGGTTTATTTACCATCCTCGTGGTGTGACTTCTTCTACGCCTGCTAATTCTACTGGTCCTTCGTCTGCACCCACTCCTAGTTCTGCTGCTAGTCCATCTGGTTTTGTTGCTACTACTGTTGGTACTTCTACTTCACCTTTGGTTGCTTATTTGGGTTCTACTGCTGGTCCTGCTACCACCACCACTCATGCTTCTACCACCACACCTCTTACTACCACCACCACACATGTTCCACCAACCATCTTTGCTACCACCACCACAACTGCTGCTACTACACCTGATTTGCCATCTCCTTCACCACCAGTTCCTGGACCTTAACCAAATCCTACTTCTGATGCAGCTCCTATTGGTTCTTTGGGTGGGCATCTTCATGAGACTACTTCTACTGCTCCCCCTGCTGCTGCTGAGGTTAGGGTAAAGGTTGAACCCACACCTACTGATCCCACACCTAGACGTTCCCTTCGCCAGAAACAAGCTCGTCGTATTCGCCGTGGTAAGACAGATCCTTTTGAGAAGCGTGATCCTGAGAATTTAATTGATGCAGCTTCTGACAGCGATTCTGACTTACCCTTGGGCAATGGGAACATTACTGGTTATACGGTTGAGCGTTCTACAACACTTCCTAGTGGCGTATCCCATCGGATTACTTTGAGTGATGGGTCTATGCGATTGGCAACGGGTTTGCAGGGTGTGTTGTCTTGGGCTGACCGTATGGATCTTATGGCGTTGTATGGACTTGTTGATTCTAGTATGCCGTTTGACCCAATGGCTGTGTCTTCATGGCCTGGTCTGCGTATCTGGGCTGATCTCAAGCTGATGTTGGATGCCCCTCCTAATGCTCCTGTTTCGGGCATATGGAAGGATCAAATGCAATGGGAGATTCTGCGCTGGAAGCTATATGCTGGATGTGGTGTTCATATGTTGGAATTAGAATCTGGTCATATGGTGTTTATGCTGACGGATGTGGAGTATCCTTTGACAATTTCTTAGATGGAGGCAATGTTGGCGAGTCACTTGCAAATTTCTACTGCTCCATCTGGAAATGAGTCCTCTATGGCCACGACATTGGTAGAAGGTATTCAGGCGCGGTTAATAGCTGATAAGAAGGCTGCTTCTGGTATGTGATGTGCTTGGGTTGTAAGTGGTTATGTTTTGCATTTTTGTTCATTTGTTCTTATTCTCATTCTTTTCACCAATATGTACAGTGATTGGTGAACTTCATTATATATAGTTAAAAAAAAACAAACACAAATAATGTAACAATTTATAAAAAAAAAATATACTTTTTATATAATATCTGCTTATACTTTTAACACACGTTTGATTTTATACTTGTGAATAATATCCCTTGGCTGTTTCACATTGTGGGTTCTGGTTACTGATTTGTGCTTGTACTGGTATTCGGCTTCACTTGGTTTTGGACGTGGTCCACAGAACAAATGGTTCTCAACTTACCATGTCTGATCGACAAGAAAAAGTTGATTCACCTTGAGGGTACGGCTCCTGGTGCGATTCTCAAATCCGTTGATGGTTGCCAGGTTACCCAAAACTGGATGGTTTCACTTGCCATGGTCTTGGACTGAAAAGTGGCTAATCCAAGGGGGTACGGCTCTTGGTAAAGATCTTATCAAATCCGTTGATAGTTGTAATAGCTTGCTTAAAGCTATAGGGTGTTCAACTCACCGATGCTTCATTGCTAAGAGTTGGCGAGTCTAGAGGGGTACGGCTTCTGGTAAAGACGCATCAAATCCATTGACGGCTGTGATGGTTTGCCTAAAATCATCAGGGTACTCCCACTCACCATTGATTCATGTTCTAAGAGTTAGGATGGGTTCTAGTCTCCCAGGGTGATGCTTATTCCACCAGAATGACTAGCTAGCCCAAGAGCGAGCAGCTACTTGGTAAAGGCTCATCACATCTGCTCTTGTTGCTGAAAAGATTCAACACGATGCTGATTTGTTACAAGCTTTGGAGAAGCTTCTAGTGTTTCATGTTGCGGCGGTTACTCTGATTCTTATCTTGTTGATGCTGCTATTTGTTTTGCTGGTACAATCCTCGGGCTTTCTTTGCACGTTTTCCAGGAAACTTGAACTCAGCAGGTCAAATTCAAGTTTAGGGGAGGATTGTTAGGACCATTGTAATAGTTATATGTAATAGGAAGACTAGGAGGTATGTAGTTCCTCCTGGTTCTAGTAGTAGTAGGAGCAAGTCCTGCTCCTGGTCCTAGTCGAAGTCAAACTTAATTATTTACTTAATATTCTGTTAGGATATGCATGAGATATGTTAGGAAAGGATATGCATATCAGTTTTACACGTTTTCTTTAATGATGTATTAGGGTTTCCTTGTAGTATAAAAGGAACCTTAGGCAGAAGGGTTAGACACACCTTCACCAAACGTAGTTCTAGTGATTATCAATATTAGAAATCCTTAGAAAGGATCAAGTCTTTATAGTTATTCTGTTCTTCTTGATTACATTTATATTTTACATTCATATTGTGTATAGAGTCTCTTTGTGATTTGACTTGTGATTACAGAAGTCATTCACCGGTCCTGACAGGCTGCAAGATCTACATCTAGTAGACCCAACACATATAATTTTGTTTTTTGACTTTTATTAAATTTCACGTATTAACGTTCGTGGCGTGAGTTCGTGAATTACTGTGTCATGATTTATTTATTATACGTAAATTCTTGTCGTATACACTATTTATACTTGAGTACATGTCGTGACTTAATTACTTAAAACTTTTAGTAACTTTGTAGTTTCATATAATTAATATTTTCATGGATTTTTCATGCGGGTTTTACAACTCTTTCCCTCTAAAAGAAAAATTCTTCCTCGAATTAGAAACGTGGTATTTGTTGCGGGTCTTAAAATTCTTCCTCTCTAAAATGAAAAATTCGTCCTCGAATTAAAGGTAATAAGCTGATGAAGTTATAATAACTAAACTAACACGTAAGATGAAAGGACATGTAAGCTGAGAGAACATGAGAGCTGAAAACACATATAAGCTGAGAGGATAATTCGTCCTCAATTAGAACATAATGCTGTTGAGAGGGAATAAACGTGATGTTGATGCAAAAGTTGGGTGATCCTTGTTAGACCCGAATTAGGCTTAATTCGGGTTGGCTGGGCTCCGGCTCCTGCACTAAGTGAATCGTTTGGTTGGGATCCTGCACACTAAACAACACGCGTTAGGCTTACCGTGGGAATGTTTCCCACGATTAGACTCCGGCGTGAGAGTAAGTAATCGATTTAGGGTTTATGTGAGTTAAGAGTATAAGACGTAAATACCTTTGTGGAACCCTTGGGGGTTCCTTTTATAGGCAGTGGAACCCTAGTGGGCTACCACTTGATCCTTCGGCCCCAAGGAAAGGATAACTATCAGAATTAGAATGATTGTTATCTTCTAATTTTGGTAGTGAATATCCTCCTCCATTGGGATAAAGATATTCCTAGACAGAACATGATTCTGTCTAACCCTATGTCGGCCGTACCGGGCCGTGGGCCGCACACATGTGTGCGGTCACTGTTCATCCAAGCCCATAAGCCTAAATGACATTATTCCACCCATCTATGATGGGCCGGATACGGGTAGTACCCATGGGCCGGGTTCATGACCCGGCTGGGGACTATACGTCATCATGTCCCCCCAGTCTAGTTGTTACAACCATAGGCGTAACCTCTAGACTACCAAGATGCTCCCTGGACGTACCAAGGAAAAAATAGGGAATGATAAGTTGTCCAAGAATTTGTACTGGCCGCATGTGGCAACCTGACTTAGGAAGTTATTCCATCAGTACCTCAGCCGCATATGGCGACCGAAACAAATTAAATATAGCATTAAATATCCAGTCTTACGTAAGAGCCGCATATCCCGACATTAATAAATGTTCACCTGACATGTTGACTGACAAAAGTGTGGATAGTCAGAACCTTGAGCAGTGCAAACGTTTGAGTCAGAAGTGACCCGTGGGTCCCGCCTGACATTTCACTTGCCACTTGCCCCCTAACCACACGATCAAGAATAGTGGTAGACACATGTCACACATCCAACAGGTCGTGACCCACGAGGCAACCCTATAAATAAGCCACCCATACGGCTGTGTGAAACACACAGTTATAACCTCCATTTCTGCCATTAAAGCTTTCCTCTTAGCTCGAACCAATTACGCACGGATCCCTTCACACGCAGGTTAGAACACCACGTCCTTACACTTTTATTTAGTAATGGCTCACAGAAACAACCCTACCATTGGATCCGTGCTGAATGTAATGACCCAAGACCAATTAAACCACTTTTGTACAAACTATTTCATCCCTACCAACCTACACCTCTCACTTCCTGGCGCCGGAGACCTTATAACTGAGGCTCCAGCGGGTAAGATTGGCCTGTACACTCGCCTCTTTGATGCGGCTAATTACCGCATTCCCTTCACCCATTTCCTTGTAGATCTGTTAGGATACTATGATGTACATATTAGTCAGCTCCACTGTATAGGTGCCTGTAAGATTAGTCAATTCGAGATCCTCTGCCGTGCTAGGAGAATCCCCCCAACCGTAGAATTATTCCGGCTCTTTTATGTTCCCAACATAGTAAACGATTGGGTATCTTTTAAGAAACGATCCCCTAACAGTCCTCAATCGCACAATAAGCCAATGGATTCATTAAAAAACTGGTACGACCACTACTTTTTCATTGACGCAGTAGTATGGCCGGCCGAGTACACCTTTAGAACTAGGATACCCCACGACCCCAAGCCGCACACAAGTACATACAACCCCCGACATTCCCAAGAATTAGATCTGAATAGGACCGGGTTCCATAGAAGTCTGCCCGAGTCATTTCTATGTTTGCTAGGGATTAGCCGTAATTATTTTGGCCCGTCCAACAGATATCCTGTGTTTTGGAGAAGGCAGGGTGAAGGTAGGCTACCATCCGTACACAAATAACTTATTCAGTCATTTTATAAATGGCTAACATATTTTGTTTTGTGTTGGGCAGAAATGAACTTCTTTGGACTCTTGCGCCAGGGCGACCCGAAGCTTGTACCGGAGGGTTCCCGTCCTCTCCGTGAGAATGAACGACCCCTTCTTGAGCATACCCGAAACGTGACGGTTGCTCTTGAAGCCGTGCCAGATCCCCACTCGGACGAGGAAGAACATGGAGACAATGGTGGTGGTGATAACCGGATGCATGAAGGAGGAGCCGGGCCCTCCTCACCACATAGGGAACAACAGGGAGATAATATTGACCTAACCACCTCCAGCCTTCGCTGGATGATGGGTGATGATGATGAAGAAGTAAAACAAGTCAATCTGGAAGAAGAAGAAGAAGTGGAAGAAGAAGTCGAGGAGGAGACTGACGAAGCAACAGCTCAGCCCGTCGCCAGGCGTACCCGTAAAAGAAACAAACGAACAAGGCGAACTGCTTCAGTCGAAATTGGCGAACACAACGCCCCTGCCAAGAAACTTCGAGAAGACCACCCCTTGTACCAATCTGTTGGTAGTACTACCCAGGGTTCCGAGACTGTCCGGGCCGCACATGTCGATCCCGTCACTCAGATTGCCCCCACCGCATCAGAATTAGCGAGAAATGACATGTAAGGCTCCATCCTAACACGTAAGAATGACAACTCCTTTTTAAAGTAACACTTAATATGTATCCACATGACTGTTTTCACAGGTTTGAACAAACTTGTGCCGCGCCTCCTTCTGATACTCAAATAGATAAGGGAAAAGGAAAAGAAGTGGAAAGAAACCCCATGCTTCACACAGCCGCCCAGAAGTCCGACCCTGTTTTTGAAGAAGGTTCACCCACGGCTTCCCAAGACCTACCAGCGTCCGGCCCCCCTTAATTGTTCAATCCTGTATGGAATATCACAACTGCATCACGAATGAGGGACGCCGATGAATGTTGGGAGTACCTCAACAACTGCATTCCACCAGGCTTGGTGCGAGAGGTGAACACGCTCAGCCATGCGGATTTGGCGGATGAGTATAATGGTGCCTTGGTACACCAAATGGTGATGGGCACCTCGATGAGGGTAAGGTTTGAAGCCGCACTTGGGCATGTTGAATCCCTTAAGAGGAAGGTTGGACGGAGGGAGAAGATGATCGTGGATAATGAAGCTCAGATCGCAGACCTCCAATCCCAATTGGCTAGCGCCGAGGCGACCATAAAAAAGCAAGCGGCCCGCGCGAGTGAATACGACCAACAAGTGGCCAACCTTGAGTCACAACTAGATGTTGCGACCACCAAGGTACATATCAGTGCCGCACCACCCATTTTCTAAAAGAAATATATTCTAACGTTTTATCTCTTATAGGTAACCACCGCGGAAGCATCTGCCCAGTCGTACTCCAGCCAGGTACACGTGCTTAACAAGAAACTAGAGGAGGCGCACCTGGCCGTCCAAAGCATGGAGAAGGTACAAGGGGAGCTTGCTGATGAGAGGGCTGTCACCCAAGAGCTGAAAGAGGCGTTTGCCCAAAAATATTTGATGATTGATGCCCTCACCGCTGATCGTGACGACGTGCTATGCCCCCAACTGCTAGCGGCTATTGCCGGCCGCAGGTGGATGGTAGGGCATGGAGCACGCTTGGCCGTCATGAAGGTGCTAGAGGCCCCCGAATTTGTGCAACAATTTGCAAGCCTTGTGTCCGATGGCATTGACCACGGACGTCATGAGGGAATGGTTGAGGCCGTTGAGCTGATCAAGAAAGGGGAAAACTTTACCGATCATGCCTTCTTTAATCCTGAAGCCGCTAACAAGATGACTGCTTCCATGGCCGCGATGCGGGATCTGCACTTTCCATTCTTGGACGAGCTGGAGGCCACTAAAGATGCATCAATTATGGAAATCATGGAAAGGCTAAGTATTAGTGCTTCCTCCCAAGGTGAGAGTCACTCCCGTGCTTCCTTCACTCCATCACCCAGCCACCTGACGCTCCCCATATATGAGGACGTAACCAGGATCGTGCTTGATGAAGAACCCTTAAGTGTGGTGCTGGAGAGGAATGCGGCTCAAGCCCAGAAGCGGAAAGAAAGTGACGAGTGGTTGTCGTGTCTGGTCGAGGAACAAATGGAAATGGGTAAGTTTTTCCCCCCTATGTAGGATGCTCCTACTTTATGATCCCTTTCAGACACTTTGGTTTGTAACCGCTGAATGTTTATTGTTTCTATTCGTCCGTGCATGTACACGGCTAACAACATTTGTGTTTTGTATGTAAGTCCGTGATTGACTACGGCAATTTTGTTATCTATTTGGAAACTTGTGTATTTTGACTATGTTAAATATTGTACCTCAATACTGCATGATATATCACGTCTTACACACAAAGAGAGAAAACACATACAAGTCTATAATTTACTAGACATGCGAGTCTCTACTATGCGGAGCACTGTGTGACTACGGCATATGAAACTTACCCCAACGTCTTGTGAGTAAGGTGTCTAGTAAGGATACATGATCCGTGCGGCTGGGGTTGCATCCCTCTTACGCGGCAAGTTGAATTAGTAGGTTCACTTAATCCTCTTACCCCGCATGGAGGCGTATAATACATGTACAGTCATTTGAAAGAATGCATATGAATGAAACATGGCATATTATAATATAAGTAAAATTCATACGACTAGCAAAAAATCTAGAAAATGATTTACACGAAACAAGCCGTGGGGCTAGCTAGGCACCACGGCATTTTATTAGAACGTTTACACTTTTGTTTGAACAATAATGACAAGTCCTAAAAAACAAGAAATGAAACTAAACAAACATAAGAAAAACAAAACAGATAGACCGCATGGTTCTTTATTAAGACCGCATATAGCGAAGTACCCATGCGGAAGCCGTAGCTTTCAAAGATAGCACCTTTTGAGATTGGAAATGTTCCATGTGCGCTCTAGATCGCGGCCATCCATGTCACGTAACTTGTACGCACCTCGTCCCAAGGCTTCAGTGACTTCATACGGTCCTTCCCACTTAGGGCCCAGCTTTCCTGTATTCTCCGCTCAACTTGCTTCGTTAGCACGATAGACGTAGTCTCCCGGTCGAAAAGAAACACCCTTGACCTTGGCGTCATAATAAGCCTTCATCTTGGCCTTGGACTTAGCCTCATTGATGGCTGCTATTTCCCTTTTTTCTTCCAACAGATCCAGGTTGATTCGCAGCTGTTCATCATTCGTGACGACATTAACCTCCGCCGTGCGGATGGTAGGCATCCCTATTTCTGCTGGTATAACGGCTTCGATGCCGTAAGCCAATGCAAATGGAGTATCTCCGTTGGCTGTTTTGATCATTGTTCTATGCGCCCATAGCACATGTGATAACTCATCGACCCATTTGCCACTTCGTTCATCCAAACGCGCCTTGATGCCATTCCCCAAGCTTCTATTTGCCCGTTCGACAAGGCCATTTGTCTGCGGATGTTTAACGGATGCGAAGCGCCGCTTGATGTTTAATGAAGCACACCAGTCTTTGAATGGATTGTCCGTGAACTGCTTACCGTTGTCTGAGATTATTTCCCCCGGTAGACCAAAACGGCACACAATATGTTCCCAAATACACTTTTTAACTTGTTTGCCTGTGATAGACTTGACTGCCTTGGCCTCTATCCATCGTGTAAAGTAGTCCATCGCAACAATCAAGAACTTAACTCCACCCGCAGCTACAGGAAACGGTCCTGCAATGTCGATTCCCCACTTATAGAATGGCCATGGGGACGTGATAGGTGTAAGCTCCTGCTGCGGGTGCCGCGGTACTGGCCTATGCACTTGGCAATCACTGCACTTGTGAATCATGTCGCGCGCGTCTCTGTGCATGGTAGGCCAATAGTATCCTGTTCGTAAGGCTCTAGCTACCACCGATCGTGGACCCGCATGCATGTCGCATAACCCTTCGTGTATGTCACTGATTACATAAGCGGCCTGACGTGGTCCAACATACCGCAGCCATGGCTGCAAGAAAGAGCGCTTGTAAAGGATGCCCTCTCGAAGTTCGAAATGTTGCGACTTCCTTCTGATGCGCCGTGCTGCTTTTTCCTCGTCTGGAAGGGTCTCACTAGTCAAATAGTTGATAATCGGGGTCATCCATGTAGGTCCATCCTCCTCAACTATAGCAGCAACATCCCCCTCCGTTATAGATTTCTCCTTGAGTATTTCCACCAAGACTTGTTTAGACAAGTGAGCGAAGCTTGTGGATGCGATCTTGCTAAGAGCGTCCGCCTTCTTGTTCTCGCCCCTTGGCATCTGCTTGATGGAAAACTTACTGAAAGTCGCGATTAGCGACTTGACTTTTTCCAAGTACCTGAGCATGTTGTCCTCCTTAGCCACATATCCACCTAGAATATGGTTCGCGACAAGCCGTGAGTCCACGTAGGCCTCAAGGTTGCGGACTCCCATTGTAGCGGCGATTTTTAAACCCGCAATTAATGCTTCATATTCCGCTTCATTGTTAGTGGTCGTGAACTCAAAACGGAGGGCGTACGTGAATTCCATTCCTTCTGGATTTGTGAGGATGAGACCTGCTCCGGACCCGTCCGTGCATGAAGATCCGTCCGTGAACAACACCCATGGTTTTGTTGGGATCTCGTCTTGTTTAACGATTGGCCCTTCCTCATCCGGCTTCTCGATCAGGAAATCTGCCAAGATCTGGCCTTTCACAGCCGTCCTTGGCCTATAAGATATATTGTGCTCCCCCAATAGGATGCTCCATTTTTGTAGCCTCCCTGCTACGTCCGGTCTAGAAATAACCTGCTTAATTGGCTGATCCGTAATGACCACAATTGGGTGCGCCTGAAAGTACCGGCGCAGCCGCTTTGTAGCAAACACTAGTGCTAACACCAGTTTTTCCATAGAGGAGTAATTCAGCTCCGGCCCTTGTAGTGTTCTACTTATAAAGTAGACCGGAGTTTGCACTGTATCTCTATCTGTCATGAGTACCGCGCTTATTGCGCCATGAGTGGCTGAGAGATACATGATGAGTTCCTCCTTTGGCCGGGGAGCTACTAGCATAGGGAGGGATGCAAGATGCTGCTTTAGTTGGCCGAAGGCTTCCTCGGCTTCCTTCGTCCATCGGAAGTGTCCCTTCCTAATGCACTTCTTGAGTGTCTTAAATAGGGGTAATGACTTCTCTGCGGATTTAGATAGGAACCTATTCAGCCCGGCTAGCTTCCCATTTAAGGATTGCACCTCCTTCCGTGTCTGAGGGGATGGCAGTTGTATCACTACGTCCGTCTTCTCTGGGCAAGGTTTGATGCCGTTTGGATCAATCAAATATCCAAGGAACATTCCCTCCGTTGCCCTAAACGTACATTTCTTTGGATTTAACTTCATGTTAATCCTTCTCAGCGTGTCAAATGTCTCTTGGACATCCCGGAGAAGTGCCTCCTCCGTGTGACTTTTTATAACCAAGTCATCAACATAGACTTCCAAGTTGCGGCCTATCTGTGATTCAAAAGATTTGTCCACCAACCGTTGATATGTAGCACCGGCGTTCTTCAGTCCAAACGGCATTTTCGTATAGCAATATACGCCCTGGCTCGTATGGAACGCCATTTTTTCTGCATCCTCCTCCGCCATCTGGATCTGGTGATACCCTTTATATGCGTCCAAGAAGCATTTAAAAGGATACCCACATAGGGACTCCACCTTCCAGTCGATTTCCGGTAACGGGTAACAATCCTATGGGCAGGCCTTGTTTAGATCCGTAAAATCCACACACATGCGCCAACTTCCGTCATGTTTCTTGACCATGACCGGATTGGATAACCACTCGTGGTAGTATACCTCGCGCATGATACCTGCATCCACTAGTTTCCGTACTTCCTCCAATATCACTTGGCTGCGCTCAGGCGCCTGCCCGCGCTTCTTTTGCTTGATGGGTTGGTACCCTTGGCGGATCTGGAGCTTATGCTCTGCTATCGCACGTGGCACGCCGGTCATATGCTTTGGCTCCCATGTGAATATATCTAGGTTTGCACTTAAAAGAGAGCACATGGCCCTTTTGCCGCTATCCGAGAGCGCCCCTCCTATGGATACCTCCTGTTCCGGATAGTCAGGGTGAATGGCTACCTTCCAATTGGGAGGTAGTGATCCATCCTTGGGTGGAACAGGTGGAGCCGGTGTTGTCACGGTGTGACACTCGGATGCCGGTACGACTGTGTTGTAAATGGTAACAATTCCCCCATCAACGGGGAATTTGATCATTCCGTGCGCCGTGGAGGGTACCACCCGTATAGCCAAAATGACTGGTCTGCCTATGATCCCATTGTACGGAGAGTGTGAGCGTATCACCATGAAATTCATCCACGCCGTAGTGGAATGTTCCTCATTCCCAATGGTTACAAGCAAACGTAATTGCCCTATCGGCCAGATAGTGTCTCCACTAAAGCCAGTAAGCGGCAACGTGGCCGGTACTAATTGGCTTTTTATTTCTGGGCATAACTGCACGAAACAGTGTTCATACAGTACCTCTGCTGACGATCCTTGTTGGAAACTCACTTTATGTGACGACATTTAAGAATTCCCGTTAGTTATCATAGTCACGCACATTTAGACTAGACTAGGCTCGTTGTAAAGTTTAGGTTGTGTGCGTGACTATATATACCCCTCCTTTGCTTCCAAGGAGGGGTGTTGATTGTCATTTGTTTTATTTCCAATACATTTTCATTTCACTCTCAACCTCTCCTCTCTCTCTCTAAGCCAACAATGGCTTCCACCACCATTTACCACCACATTAGACCACCGGATCCATTTTAGCATTTCTACATTTGGCATCAGAGCCACGGTTCCATCCTTGGATCGTGTTTATGTTTTCGGTTTTGGTGGTCTATAAAAAAAAATTTTGGTCCGTTTGTCTATTTATTTGTCACAACTTGTGTTTTTTTCTTTCAAAGATTACAAGTTTTTGTCACGTCATGCTTATTGTTTTGTCCAAACTGTCTCTTTGTGTTATCATGTCATCCTGGTCAAAGTGTTGTCCTACTGTCCAAAACTGATTTTAAGAAACATCCATGGTCAAGTTGTTGGTCAAAGGTCTCAGCAGAATTTTTTATATATCTGTTATGGGTTATATTTTTTTGAGGATGAAGGTGCAAACCCAGATTTGCCAGAAAATCAGACCCAGAATTTACCTTTCCGGATTTTCAGGAACTAGTACAGATATGGATAAGACGACTCTCTGCTTCTTGGTACGATCGCATGGATTGCGATGGATTGTTTTTGACACATTCCGATAGGTTCGACATACCCATTGCGATGGGACTCATTCCGATGAGTCACATTGCGATGGGTGGTCGGACCTGTCGCAATGGCATCAGTCATGTCGTCATGCTGCCAAATTTCTCCCAACATTGCGATGGCTGGTAACCATTGCGATGGTACCATTACGATGGGTACCATCGTAATGGGTTCCATCGTAATGGGTTCCATCGTAATGAGATTTTTGACTTCGATGGAGAAAACATTGCGATGACAGGTTGACTTTGCGATGGATTTTTATTGTGATGGACTGTTTTCTTTTAAAATCAGTGGACCAAATATGAGACCTCAACCTAAGCCATATCCATCTCAACCGAGTCAACTCGGTCATTACCGAGTTGACTCAGTTAAACTCACTGAGTCGACCAAATCATTCCATCCTTTTATCTCCACAACTCCAAAACTAAACCTAATACCCATCGACACCTATCCCATCTAGACTCAATATAAGAACAGAAAAATTAAACTAGATCTCAGATTCAATATTTTTTTTTCGTGTTTTGCACATGCATGTAGAGATCTTTTAGATCTTACACGACAACGATATTATCATCATTGATCTGTGTTTGGTTTTAAACCAAGTTTATATACGAATTTAAATAAAGATCTATAAAAAATCTGTTATAATCCTTATTTTGCTTCGTTTTTTACAATCAAAACCGACATGCAATCAATTAAATACACCCTACCCGAGATCTTTTTTTTCAAGATCTTGAAGCCGATTTTGTACAGTTTGGGGTTTGTCTATCACCAACCTTCGTTTCGTTGGTAGGCACACAACAACATATCACAGGCCATTAATACCTGAGATTTGTGTTGAGTTAACAGTAGGGATGTGGGATTTTATTTTGATTGTCTATGAGAAAGATCATAGAAAAATCAAATCGGGTATAGATTTAATCTATCAAGATTTATTGAGATGAGATGATGAATTGTTTGTTGTATGAATTATGATGATGATTATTCGAGAAGATTAAGAAGAAAAGGGAGATGATGAGAGACGGATGTTGTAGTTTGTATGTGTGGCTGTGATTAGAATGTGATTAGGGTTGCCTAAGATAAGGGTTGGAGTTATATAAGAAAAACTTGGACCGGTATGTTTAGATGGGCCTAACCTCTTATACGTATTTGGTTTCACAAGGTGCCACTTGGATACCAACAAGAATGGACGTCTATTTTATATTTCTGCTTGGAACAAAACTCAACGTTTGCTTATTCAAATTTGGTGTGCCACGTTTTTTTATTTTTATTTGAAGAAAGTTGGGCCAAGTAAACGTTCTCTTCCTTTTTATTTGCCAAAAATGTCTACATGGTTTCATAGTTTCTAATGGCTAATTGTTTTGTGCCATACGTTTTTGTCAATAAAAATGTGGGGCGTTTGTTTTGGTATATGGGTTGGTGAGTGAAAAAAAAGAAGAAGTTCCATATGCTTTCACTAACAAATGTTTTCATAAATTTGAAACATTTGGTATGATATGTGATCCGCATAGAACTCACTGGATTTGGTTACGTTTTTCGGGATTTAGTGACGAGATTTAGTGACGTGACAAAGAGACGAGACAAAGTGAAAAAAAAAATTGACGAACCAAGAAAAAAAAATGGTTATATTTTTTAGTGACTACGAATTTTTGATCGGGTATTAATTACGTGACGTTGAAGACGGATTTTTCGAAGGCGTATATTTATTTTATCTTTTAAAAGATAACTTGCTCGTGCTTAATCCTAGAATGAAGACTTGGTTATCTGGTTTCCGGGTTCGGGGTGGATGGTTGATGACTCGGATAACTATCACTTAAAGGGGTTACATTGTTGTACTCAGTGTCACGCGCTTAGTCGACGTGGATAATTTCAAGAGGTGTTGTGCTTATAGACTTCTTCAGTGATGCATTGAGTACTTAGAGATTTCTCCACCGTTCTTCATTCAACAATAGTGCAAGCTTAAGTCACAAGATCGAAGGATTTTTATTCAGCTTCACGTTTGACGTATCTGGTTCATTCTTTCAGTGGTCACTTCAACTTGCATTCACGTGGGTTGGTAAAGGTGGCCATGGAGAGTTTATGAGAAGAGATTTTCGATCAACAGCTGATTCTCACAAAATATATAATTCAGCTTATTTATTATTCTCACGAGATTTCAGGTTCATGTGCGTACAATTTATTGATGGTTCCGAGTTTCGAAACCATCAAGGGGGAAGAAGAAGACACATTGAACGCACAACGAGTACACGTGATGAACTTCATACCTTCTTTTGATTTGAAGATATTCCGGGATGACATTTGTCATAGCCGCAGAGAAAATCAGTGTTTTAACTCGTGTCGTTATCAATCTCCAAACGGTACACTACTGATTCGAGGTTTAATTGTTTGATTGTTGCAATTAAACATCATCATTATCCTATATGCATTCCCGGGACTTAATTGACTCTGGTGCATCTTCGGAAGAAGACATGTGCATTTCCGGGACTTAATTGACTCTGGTGTTACAATGTCAACTTCAAGAATGGGATAAAGTGTCCACTTCAGTATTTGAGCTTCATAATTGGGATTGATTTACCTTCTTCAACTATGTGGGGGAAGAAGTGTCTTGATTCTTTCTGGTATGCATAACTTGAACTCTCAGGGGGAAGAAAAATTCAGAAGAATTATTCAAGCGTGAGAAGAGAAGTTGTTGATCTACTTGGTGTGCCCCAAACTTTCAATCTCTCTTAGCAACATTATCATGTTATATGATGGGATTTGCTTGTTAGATTCCGATGTGCGCTTAATCATTCTAAGCTTTATTGAAAGCTTTGAAGTTGCTTACGAGGATTGTTGGTTTAGGGGGAAGCTATTTAAAATGCTTCTACATCAAGTTTACGTGGCATGAATTAGGGGGAAGCTAATTCAGAAGCTTCTCCTTAACTAGAAGTGTATGGGTTACTTAGCTCGTGCCGTTACAGTATTTCTACTACAAGTTAAAGATGAGTCGTTTTGAAGTCAAAGGCCTCAGAAGACATCATCAGCATTGGACGCTTCATGAAAGCTCTTGTTCTTAATTATTTTATACTTGTTAGGAAGAATATTGTAAGGAATTCTACACGTCGTCCCATGGGGTAAGATTGTTGGAAACTCACTTTATGTGACGACATTTAAGAATTCCCGTTAGTTATCATAGTCACGCACATTTAGACTAGACTAGGCTCGTTGTAAAGTTTAGGTTGTGTGCGTGACTATATATACCCCTCCTTTGCTTCCAAGGAGGGGTGTTGATTGTCATTTGTTTTATTTCCAATACATTTTCATTTCACTCTCAACCTCTCCTCTCTCTCTCTAAGCCAACAATGGCTTCCACCACTATTTACCACCACATTAGACCACCGGATCCATTTTAGCATTTCTACAATCCTCCATCCACATACATGCGACGAACATTGTGTGTTCCAATGCTTATCTCAATAGTGAGAGGCGCATCAATCACATCGCTTGCTGTGATGGGAGGGAATGAGATTTCCCTGCCGCGTGAAAATTTTTGGCCAACTTTCTGCCTCGTGCGGCGCTGTCTGGATTGGATCATGTATATAGTCGAAGGTTTGTCCTTTTGGGGATCCTTCTTATCATACTTCTTGTTGTCTTTTCCATCCTTCCAATCCTTAACTAAGTGCTTGAGTTTACCTGATTTGATCAGTGACTCAATGTGCTTCTTGAGCTGGATACACTCCTCCGTACCATGGCCTTTGTCATTATGGAACTCGCAGAAGCGATTTCCTTGCCGACGTTCTGGCGGAGTTGTCATTGGGGGAGGCCTTGGAAAGTTTGCCCCTTCCGTCAGCAAGATCTCCCGGTAGGACATCTTAAGGGGGGTAAACTTATCATCCGGCCGTCCTCCTTTGTTCTGGCTCTTATAGTCCGAGCCCTTGCTACTGTTCTGATTGCCTTGGCCGCCCGACTGTCTCCGAGACTGGTCGTTTGACCGGTACCCATTTCCTCTGGATGGGTAAGCCGCGGCAACCGCCGTTTCTCCTTCTATGAAATTTCTGACCCTTTCCATGAGGTCATCATATCTCTCTGGACGCTTGTCATTGAGGCGCCTGATCAATTCCCTGTCTGTTATGGTGTGCATGTAGTCAGAGATTTTCAGGAGCTCCGGCATTGTTCTTGTGCGCGTGCACTCATCATTGAAGCGTTCAGTGAAGGCTTCTGTGGACTCCCCCGGCCATTGTTTGACAGTTGCCAATGAGACCGGATCTCTATTATACTTCTTCTTCTGGGTATAATTGTTCTCGAACGCAGTGCGTAGTTCCGTGAAACTATCAATGCTCCGTGGAGGGAGTGCCTCAAACCAGTCACGGGCATTTCCGATCAAAGTCGAATTGAACATTTGGCACCATATAGGCATGGGCCATCGCTCAATTTTAGCCTGCGTATCAAATATTTTAAGGTGATCAACCGGATCACCAGATCCATCATAAGTCTTGATACACGCCGGCATGCGATGTTTGGTGTCCTCAGAATAGTTCCGTATGCGGAGGGTGAACGGGTCTTCCCTGGGATCCGCCCATGGCCGGGGGAGCCTAGGGTCATCCCATGGTTCACACCATGGTCGCGAAAGATCCTTCGCTTCTGCATCTCGATAATAAGGACCACCATAATACTCATCATTGTTTGGTGGTGGTGGAGGGGTGCGCCTAGGTCGGCGATGCTTAGGCGGATGGTCATCTGAGTCCTCCCCTGACGGGTCTGGAGACGGTGGTGGTGCCCCATCCTTTGGGTAGGGACCACTTTTTTGGGATGAACCGGAAGCCGTCTTCCCAGTGTTCATCCTATCCCACACGCTCGGGCGACGAGCGGTTCTGGCCAAGTCTCGATCTGGCCGCTCGGGTGAGCCATCAGACTTATCTCCTCCTTCCCGAGACTGCATTAGTTCCTGCATGAGGCGATCTCCTATGCGCTCAAACACATTCCTGGGTTGAGGGGTTTCCTCAAAGATGCTCTGCTCCTAAGGCCGAGCTCTCCTTTTCCTCTGATTTTGGGAAGAGGTGATTGGTCCGGCGTCACCAAAGTTGAGTCTGGATTGGAGGTTCCTCCCCAGATTCAACCTTGACGCGATCCCCGGGACGATCCTATCGAAGTTCTGTGTGAGGAATCGAGTAAGATCCTCCTCGCTGAGTGGTAGGACCTCTACCTCTTCCTCTACCGATGGTCTGCGCGGCTCCTTGTCGGGAGGGTTGGGCGCACTCCCTGGGTCCGGATTGTCCAGGATGGAAGTAGGTGGGGGTGTCATGAAGATCGTGCTCGTCACCCCCAAGGGCTGGAAGCCGCCACGGTTACCAGGTCCGCCTGCAAGGCGGCTAGGTGATTGATTGGGGATGAGTATCCCTTCCCCTTGGGACTTCCGATTTCCAGGATTCGCATTCCTGGGATTGGCTGGCTGATGCCCCTTCGTCATTGGAGATTTAGAATGAGGTTTTGTTTTAGCTTAGTGTAATGGGTCCCACGGATGGCGCCAACTTGTTGATGCAAAAGTTGGGTGATCCTTGCTAGACCCGAATTAGGCTTAATTCGGGTTGGCTGGGCTCTGGCTCCTGCACCAAGTGAATCGTTTGGTTGGGATCCTGCACACTAAACAACACGCGTTAGGCTTACCGTGGGAATGTTTCCTACGATTAGACTCCGGCGTGAGAGTAAGTAATCGATTTAGGGTTTATGTGAGTTAAGAGTATAAGACGTAATACCTTTGTGGAACCCTTGGGGGTTCCTTTTATAGGCAGTGGAACCCTAGTGGGCTACCACTTGATCCTTCGGCCCCAAGGAAAGGATAACTATCAAATTTAGAATGATTGTTATCTTCTAATTTTGGTAGTGAATATCCTCCTCCATTGGGATAAAGATATTCCTAGACAGAACATGATTCTGTCTAACCCTATGTCGGCCGTACCGGGCCGTGGGCCGCACACATGTGTGCGGTCATTGTTCATCCAAGCCCATAAGCCTAAATGACATTATTCCACCCATCTATGATGGGCCGGATACGAGTAGTACCCATGGGCCGGGTTCATGACGCGGCTGGGAACTATACGTCATCACGTGACATGGCTGAAGAGGACATGGAAAGTAACATGACTGAAAGAACTTAACTGAATTTTTTAAGGAAAAGAATGAGAGGTCCGGATGGGCTCCTCCATTTCGAGTGGCTTCCCACTCGAAACGACTCCTTCCAAGGTCTATACACATTGAAAATCTTGGTCCTGATGACCTCGTCCTGACGATGCTGAATAGTTTATGGGTCCATACTTAAGATGGATTTTCTGAATCTGATAGAATGAATAAGCTATGGTATGTAGTATACATGAAACGGTACGAACAATATCCTGAAAGATAACATCTATATCTCTGAGCAAGCTGCTGAAACATATAGGGACGAACTACGTGAACAATTGTGAACGTGCTACGTGAACAATTTTGAACGTGGTTCGCGATCGTCTGATGAACGTTGGGCATAGAATATGTCGTGAATGTGGTATGTGAAACATACTGTGAACGTGATACTAGACGTATCATGAACGCATGCTGACTGAGGAAGGAATGTCAGACGACATGGCCTGAGACTGAAACATCTACCTGGTTATGGAATAGCTGTGCTAAACTTGAGTCTGGTTTCTCAAGCTTTCTGTAACCGTATTTGGTAATAAACTGAGAAACGTGTATCGCGAAATGGCACACGAACTGAACATGAACAATGTCTTGAATCTGAATCGTGAATTAAATCATGAGATACTAAAACATGAACAGAAACAGCATCATACTGCGAATAAGATGCAAACATGAAAGTGAAAGTAAACGTGAACGTAAAGTGAACCTAAACATACACGTGATCGTGAACATGAACGTGAGCGTGATTCGAGAACGTGAAATTCCTATCTGATATACTGCTGATGGAATATCTTGAAATCGTACGATTTACTGCTAAATTTTCTACAGGTCCGCTACTGCGTAATCCTCTCAGATGAAAGAAAAAAAATGTAGGTTGTGTACATGGTTGATGATGATTTAGATAGTATCATACTTTTCTGAGTCTATGGTAACTGATAATAATTTCATGAAATTTCGTCTCATTTCTGTTCAGAAATTTCTAAGGATTGTAGTGATTCACTAACATGACGGCGTTCTATCTTGAACTTGCGGTATGTCAGGCCTCTAGATATGAACATAGTTGCATCAACGTGTGATACTGCTTCTATCAAACTTCTGCCTGGGATTATGGGACGTTTTGGTGGAAATCTGGTTGAATAGTCATGGAAGGATTTTAGTGAGAACTGTCAGCAATTTTTGCGGTAGTAGTCAATTCAGTTCTAGAAAATTTGTACTTCGTTCACAGACGTCGGTCGGGACCATCAGGTGATGGCCTTCGCCTTCGCAGGATTGTCTGAAATTTCTTCCTGCTGAAATAGGGTTGTTCAGAAAGGCCACTTTGTTCATCTGTGATATGCATCTGGAAAGCTGCTCATATAATTTTCTCCTATCTGAAAATCTGCATTTCTGTGAGAAGATAATCTCGCGTTCTTCATTAGGATTAAATAGATCAGAATGTGATCAATGAATATACTGACGATTTTGTCTACGAATTATGGTAACTCAGAAGTATAAAATTAAAATTTCAGAGACTGTAATATGCGCAACAACAGTCTAGAAAACATCATGTTCTTTCTCTCACCACTGATGGTAGCATGATCGGAAATTGTTCTAGAAAATGTTTAAGACTTCATAGTAGATCAGATAGACCTGCTATTTATGGAATGAACATTGATTAAGAATGGTGATCTTGTAAAAATTTCAATGGTCGATACATGATCTTATGATACCGGCCTTCTTCCTGATAGACAAAAATGATACTCTTCCTGGTGGTGCGCCAGGGCAAATAAAGCCTCATTCCGGTAATTCTTGCAGCAAATGTTGTAACTCTTTTAACTTAGCTGCAGCCCTGCAGCAAGGAGTTTTGAAAACAGGTTCCGTTCTTGAGACAAGCTCGATGTAGAATTTTGTCTCGTGGTTAGAAAGGAATTTCAAAAATAAACTTTCTGAAATTATGTCTGGAAACTCTGGAGTAATCTGCTGGTCATGAATTTAAAGACTTTCAGAAGTGGATAATAACTGGTGGCTAGAAAATCTTCCTAGCTATGGACTGATAAGTCACGCAGAAGATATAATGAATATATATGGTATTTAGTAAGACGGGTCTCATTTTTAATTGAAAGGATAACTTTAATACCCATGGTTGGTACCGTGGAGTCTTTTATGTCTGGGAGGTCGGTAAATGCCTGTTTTAAAAATAAAGTTGTCATAGGAATACGTGAAGTAAACATGACGATTTTCACTGAATGTGTTCATCTGTAACCTCACAGAATGAATACTGTGTGTTTAACCTGATTAATACTTCAGTGGTGGTAACTGGATCTTTCATGATCTGATTTTATACGTGGCATGACGAAACGGTCATATCCCCTTGAAGGGTACCATGAATTTCTGAGAGCCTGATTTAGCAAATATACGGAGTTATGAGTTCTGACTCGTACTCTGAGAAGATATTTATACGACGAGTACCATGACTGGTGTCCTGATATGTGTCTTCCGAAATGATATCTGAGACCTATGTCTAGACTGATGTCTTGACACATGTTTTAGTAGATGAATCTGAACAAGGCTGAAATTTTTTGGTAACTCCTAGGATTGGCGGACTGGTTAGACTACTGACCTTTTATATTTATGGTCACGTCTGTTCTGGAGTTCCGATGGTTACTGACTGATTAATTATAAGCACTATGGTTGTCACTACTGCTTTGTCTGTCAATTTATGACGATCATTATCATGACCGTGATTCATGTAACTATTCTACTGAGTGGCCGGCTGGGGTCCGGTTCCCACTCTTCTGAATGGAAGGTTAGCTGAGTGACGTGTGACAGCTAACTTAGGAAGTAAGGCATGGAATGGGGTGGTAGCGTCTGATGATTGAATTATATAATTATCTGGAATTTCAAATTTATAGATTTCGTCCTTGCTTTGAAGAGTCTTCAGAATATAAACAGCATCAGCATCTTGTGGATGCTCCAAAGTATCAACAGCATCAGCATTCGTGAGATCTTCAAAGTGTTAGAAGCATCAGTATCTGGTAAAATCTTCAACTCACCAGCAGCATCAGCATCTGGTAGAATATCGACAAGTGGAAACGCCTGAGATGATTGAGGATCGATTAGCAATATCCATAGAGTAAGGTACCTGGAGTACACCTGGACTAATGTACATGAAGTACAAAATGAGTACTGCATGTAGAGCATATCTAAGACACTGTACGTGGAGTACACATGAAATATTGTACATGGAGTATAACTGAGACACTGTACAAGGGGTACATATGGAATACTGTACATGACACTGGTGGAAATTTTATGGGATGATCGATACTGGTGTTAATTGTCTGACATGATCAAAGAAATAAATTGATTTAAACGATAGTAAACTGAACTGAAATGAGTAACATGATAGCCTGGTAATTCCTACATAGATTTAATGTTGGTTGTATAGAGGTTCAAGAATATGATAAAAAGGAATTTCAACAAGGGTCAGCATAAAGACATGACTGATGAAGACCAAACATGATTTATCATGAAACGGGATCTTACTGTAATCCTTCTGTATCTTAGCATGAAAACATTATCATTCTGCTGAACATAAAACCCTCGTAAGTCAACATGAAACTGAATCAGCGTGAAAAAAACATCAACTTGAGGTTATAAACTTTTACTGTTACAAAGAACATGAAAAAGATAATCAACTGAGGTTTAACATCAACTAGTGTGGATGGCTATGGTTCAATCCACCAAATTCAAAGGAGAAAACATGTGACTAAGTATGGGCGATTCTGGTTCGATCCATACTTGTCAAGATTCTCTGAGAACTGTCATGTATAGAAATTTACAATATGGGACTAAATATGTGTGACAGCCCCAAATTGAGTCAAATGCAACGGAAATAATATTTGGGTGTCACGTAGGTGGATCAACAACAGACGGAATATAGAGCAACAAATAAAATATTATCCTTACATTTATTACATGATTGAAAGTGCAAATAGTATTAAAATAGTCTTTAACATTGTTCAACAGTTTGAATTTTTCCCCAGTTTATAAAACCCCGGATGAGCTCTATAAATGCAGCCTATCATGATGCTTGACTCCATGCACACCAATACCTGCTTCAGTTTCCTGAGAAAACATGCTTAGAGAGTCAACATAAAGTTGGTGAATTCACAGGTTTAATAAAATGAGTTTGGACAATAAACATTCACTAAAGTAGTAATGCACAAAGCATCAATACTTAAAAGTAATTACATTCCCATATTGCCTGAAACTGAGACTTGACAGTTAAGTCCTTAACTAATAAGGACCCTTCGCCTTATAAAAAGGCACCCATAAAAATAATAAATGCTGATATGTGAAACATCTGTTGTCCTGGCCTAGGCACAGTGAGCATGACTCACCCCAGATGGGGACGGTCAATCCCAAATAGATCTATTTATAACATTCAGGTAATTCAATAATTCTAACAGTTTCAGATGCACGGGTCATGCGGGTTCATCTACAATAGGCAATGTAATCAAAGGTTTCGCAGTTCAATCCATGTCCATGAAATAGAATATGTTGCATGTTTTCTTCCCCATTAAAAGGTTTAAAAGTTTGTCAATATAAAGTGGGGCCATGAACTCACCTCAGTAGTACAGCAATAAGTCAGTAGATAAATCTGATAAGGATGCTCACGAAACAATCAACGACCTAAATAATTATAAGGTCTCAGTAAATGCATAACATAATGCATAAAAGTTTCAGAATAAATCTGTGCATGCTTATACTGGTTTTAAGCATTTTATTACGATACTTGTATTTTTAGTTCATCGTTGTACAAGTTCTATTAGTATTTATTTTAAGTATAAAATAAATAATAAGGTTAAATTAATTAGTCCATTTAATTAATATTTTGTACTTGTGTTGTTTATAAAACACTTTAAATATTTATAAAAGGTAGTTTTATATATATAAATAGTAATAGAAAATAAATATAATTAATATATTTATTTTATAAGTTATTCATTTCTAATTTATATTTAATATATAAATAAGGTTTATAAAACGTATAACATTTTAATTAAATTCCACGTTTACGTAGTGTTTATAATTATTAAATTATAAGTTTGGAAAAATAACAATTGTTACGTTTATTTAAGTTTTACGTTTTAAATAACGGATATAAATATATAGAAATTTTAGGGTTCGTTATACTTTGTATAAAATACGTTTTAGTCCTTCTATTTAAATAATTACCTGTGGTTAAATTACTTCTATACCCCTAGGGTTTCTAAGTCTTTCAAGTAATTACAATATTGGTCCCTCCCTAGTTACACGTGTAACTAGAGTTTGTTTAAGTTTCATTAAATGGCAAAAATGGTCCCTAAACATTCGGATTATATTAGGGCTTATTATAGTTTCACAAGTTGGCATTTTTGGTCCCCCAACATTCGGCTAATATTTAGGTTAAATATTAAGTTACACAAATGCCCCCTAGGGCTTGTATAGGTTTTGGCTTATGTCACAATTAGTCCCTTGGGTTACTTAGGGCTTGGTAAAGTTTGTTAACTTGGCATAAAAGGTCCCTAGGGCTTATATTATGTTTCGGTGTATAACAAATGAGATCCCTAGGTTTTCTTAAGTTTACACAAATTACCCTAACACCATATTAATTCCATTAAAGTCCTTTTTATCACCTTAAAGTTTCGGATAGTATTCAAAACACACCCTTAACTCTCGGCAATTTACCAAAGTGGTCATATAGTTTATATTTTTGGAAAATAAGTTTCTACACTTGTTTATTTAGATCCCTATACATTGTAAAATTACAAATCCAACCCGAAAGTATTATATTTTCCATTTTAACCCGAAATGTCATAATTTACTATTTTAACCCAAAGTTTCATAGATCTTGAATTTTAATACAAAATATTTATTGATCTATTATTTTAAACCCGAAAGTTTACAAAGTTACATTTTGACACTAAAAGTTTTATAAAACATTTTATTTAGTAATAATGAATATTTATTTAGGAAACTTATTATAGTGAGCTTAAAACTAAACCTTATAAAGCATAATAGTGAACTTATCATTTTAAGTCACCTATAATCATAAATCTAGTGTTTCTAGTTATATCTAAACATTACAAGATTACCCAAAATAGAAACATGGGCTTAAACCCCACGTCTAAAATCATGCATGCTTAGTTTTCCATGGTTTTTCAAGTTTAACTAGATCATGGTGACATGTTCTTCATGGTTGATAAGTTTTTACATCATTTTAAGCCATAGCATAAAATCATGCCGTGACCTAAAATAGATTTTTGGGTTTCAATATTTGTTTCAACATTAACTTTTACTAAACATCACCATGTGTATGTTAATATGTATGAAAGTAAATGTATAGAAAGATAGGTTTTAGATTTGACTTACTTGTTTAGATAGGTTTAAGAGTGATAGGAGAATGAATAAGAACAAGTGATAAGCTTTCAACAATGGAGGTCTTGGTGACCTAAAACAAGCCGTTGGCTTCAAAGGGTAGGACTAGGGCTTCTTTCTTGCTTCAATGATCAAGGTACTTGTAGGATGAGCTAATGATTAACCTTTATGTAGTATGAGACATAATCTAAGAGTAGTAAATGAGCTTGGAGGTTTATTAATGGTGGAAAGGGGTGTTTAGTCGTAGGTTTTAAAGAGAGAGTGAAGGTGATGGAGTGAAATGTGTTTGCAAGTGAATTGTGTTGTGGGTTGTGTGTGTTTCGGCTAAAACAAGGAAAGAGAGAGTATCCAACGGGATCTTGGTACCTAGTACCTTGTATCTTTCAAGATATACTTAGGATTGTGTTGTGATATGCTTGCTAGCTTATTCCCACATGCCCCAAATAGCAATTGACTTTTCTTCCACAAAAGGGCAATGTTGCCGTGTGTTTATGGGTTAAAAGGGGACAAGAAGAGACTTGGTATAGTGTATGGGTATGGTGTGTGTAAGTAGTGTGTAAGAAACAGGCATGGTTAGTATAGAAAAGCATGGTTTAGCATAGTGTATTAGTGGAGAATACACTTGATTATACTTACAAGTTAGCTAACAAATGATGAAGGTGTAGACATGTATACATGTACACGGCATGCATATGCATGTGGGAGGGTTTTTGATAATTTTACCAAGTGTTGTATGAGAATAATAGCCCTTGTTTAATATTGTATGCATTTGTTGAGTTGTATGTATTTTTGTTGAAGCTTTTAGGTAATTTAGTGAAAGTGTATATTAAATACATCACTAGAATTAATTTACTTAAATAAGGTAAATAAATGACAATGTAAAATAATGTACATTGTTTTAAAGTGTTAGGTGTTTATTCCTTTTAGGTAATATATGTAAATATGTACATATAAAATAAATCCAAGTACTTAATAAATCATTAAGTAGAGTTACAGTTTATCTCAAAAATATGTACTGAGGTGATGAGTCTATTATTCAATCAAGTGGCCAGTCAGTTGCCACAGTAGTCAACAATGACTAAAGGTCCATTTAAATATAAAATAAATATGAAAGGTAGTATGACAAAAAGTATATGATTAAAAATAAGTCATATAAAAGTGAAATTATATAAATTCCAAAAATAAATAGTACAACAGTTGACAATGTCAATAAGGTAAAATCAGAGGTTTTACAGCACCATCCCGTTATTTTAGCTTTGTCTCAAAGCTTAAGATGAATTCATTGGTCAGGTGAACAAGTGTGGGTACTCGGTCTTGAACGAGTCTTCTCGTTCCCAAGTGAACTCAGAGCCTATCCTAGAGTTCCAATGTACTTTGACCAACGGGATGCGACTGCGTTTCAATTTCTTAACTGTCCTCTCCATGATTTCCACTGGTTCTTCTATGAACTGGAGTTTGTCGTCAAATTGGACTCCCTCCAATGGCATAGCCAATGGTTCTTCAGCATAGCACTTCTTCAGGTTAGATACATGAAAGGTAGAGTGTACCCGACTCAGTTGCTGGGGAAACTCTAAACGATAAGCTATTTCCCTGATCCTGGCTATTACTTTGAAAGGGCCAACATAATGTGGATTCAGTTTTACACATTTTCCAAAGCGTACTACACCCTTCCAAGGTGATACCTTGAGCATGACACGGTCACCTACTTCAAATTGCATAGGTTTGCATTTCAGGTTCGCGTAGTTCTTTTGTCGATCGCGGGCAGCTTGAATTCTCTGCTTGATGAGGACGATCTTGTCTGTAGTCTCCTGGATTAATTCCGATCCAGTGAGCTGAAATTCACCTACTTCTGCCCAGCACACAGGCGAACGGCATTTGCGACCGTACAATGCTTCAAAAGGGGCAGCCTTAATGCTGGCGTAATAACTGTTGTTGTTGGAGAATTCCACTAAAGGAATGTGGTCAGCCCATCCATTTCCAAAATCAATCACACAGGCTCGAAGCATGTCTTCTAGAGTCTGAATGGTTCGTTCACTTTGTCCATCAGTCTGCGGATGATAAGCATTGTTCATATCCAAATAGGCACCTAAGGCTCGTTGGAAAGCCTTCCAGAAGTTTGATGTGAACCTACCGTCTCGATCACAAATTATCGACACTGGTTTTCCATGTTTGGTCACAATCTCCTTCAGGTACGTTTTTGCTAGTCTTGCAAGGGAATCGTTCTCCCTAATTGGTAGGAAATGAGCGGACTTGGTGAGTCGATAGACGATTACCCAGATAGTATCGTAACCATGAGATGACTTTAGAAGTTTGGTGACAAAGTCCATGGTGATGTTGTCCCACTTTCATTTTGGTATCTTGGGTTGTACAAGTAAACCCGATGGTATCTGGTGTTCAGTTTTCACACGTGCACAGGTTAAACATTTCTGAACGTAGGTGGCAATGTCGGCTTTCATATTCGGCCACCAGTATAATTTCTTCATATCCTGATACATCTTTTCAGATCCGGGATGTATAGAATATTTAGATTTATGAGATTCTTGCATGATCACGTTCGTCAAATCTCCATAGCAAGGTAACCAACTTCGTCCGTGAAGGCATAGGGTTCCATCTGCTCTAGGTTCTAGCTTCTCCTTGCTAAGATCGGTTCTGAGCATCCCCCTGACATCTTCCTTCACGAGGTTTTCAGGTAATTGGGCTTGAGTCTGAGCTTCCAAAATATGTTTGGGCAGATCCAAACTGATTGTCATAACTACTGCCCGAACTCTCATAGGAGGGTCCATTTCCTTACGACTTAAAGCATCAGCAACCACGTTTGCTTTACCAGGGTGGTATTTGATCTCGCAGTCGTAGTCACTCAACAACTCAATCCAACGGTGTTGTCTCATTGATGTGATCGTGATAGTATAGTGATAATTAGATACGTTATAGGGTAAATTAGAAAATTACCTTTAGGAAAAAGTAATAATCTAAAATTACCAAAGACGGATTCAATTAAACACGTGGATGAACCAAGTTCGTTGTACACGAAGATCTTATGAATTTGAGACGTTTTGTATCGATTTAGACAATTGATTCGAATTGGTTGTCGGTTTTTAAACTAATATTAATCCTACAAATTTTAAAACCTAAGTGCATTAATCGTAAACCCGAATTAATTTAATCTAAAACAGTTACATAAAAATTAAAACTATTTTAAAATGTAAACTATTTAAATAAAATCAAATAAATCTTATCTATTAAAGTAAAATTTACTTTTACGTCTAATCAAAACTATTTTACTCCTAAAAATTAATCTAATTTAATTTATTTAAAAACTAACTTTAAAATAAAACATTTTATTTATTTTTATATTTTGATTTACTTATTATCTAAAAAGAAATTTATAAAAGAAATAAAATAAAATGAATTTGAAAGAAAATTAAAGTAAATAAGAGTAATTAAATCTGACAGCTCTAATACAATTTACTATATTAATTAATTAGACTAAAAATGAAATCAAAAGAGCTCTTAGCTCAGATGGTTTACGCATTGGGTTGTTAAGCGAGAGGTCTCGAGGTCGAGCCTTGCAAATAGAAAATTTTTACTATTATTTTTGGAACAGTAAATTAATAACTGCCAGAATTCAGTAAGACTTAATAACACAGCAAATAAGTAATAATAATCAGGTTAAGTTGACAGCAACACATTAATCAACTAGCAGCATTTATCAGATTAAACATACTAAGATCCTAATCAGTCCTATTGAAACTAGCAGATAACAAAAAAAACTTCACTGAACAGACCTAAAATACCCAATTCAGGTCTGCTAACCCAAGCAACCACAACAATAAAACTACTACAAATCAGCAGGAACAAATTCAAACAATCATGAACCCGTTCATACCAAACTATGAGGGTCGAATAAGCAACATCAGTCAACCTAAAATAGATTTACAATCTAAAATACTGATTCAATAAAAGGGTAAATAAAGCAATTCTTAATCATCCAATTCAGCAAATGCTTCTAGCAGAATAAAAATTTACCCCAATCTTATCAGCTGAAAATTAGAGCAAATATATCACTAGACTTATAAGACAATTTCAAATCCAAACCAATAATATCAGATTTCTAACAGTCCTATTATCAGACCTAATATCAAATTACATGAAACTCGAAAACTCCAAGTCAAAACAAGCAATTCAAAAGATTAAATCCAGCCCAAAAATCAACATCAATAATGTACGAACTCACATCAACAGACTATAATCTAATATCATGTCAGATTTAACTAAACAAGCAAATTCATATCCAAACTACAAATATTAAGCAGATTAAAAACATATTCAGATTCACAAATTAAAATAAACCTCAAAGCAGACCAAATCACAAGTTTAGATTAAATCTAAAGCATAACATAAAACTAAAGAAGTATTAAAACCTATTGAAGATTTCCGTTGGGTAGAAGATCTGCGCTGAGCAGTCTTTTGACCTAAACGACAACGCCATTATTCACCACCAACAAAACTTATGAATCACGAGCCAAATTCAAACTCCTCGAATCATCACCTCGAATCAATGATATAATTCGAACCCAAAAGTAGCATATAGTCTAACCAGTGGGGTTAGAGTTATTAATCCCATCTCACTCTAATTATTCGATTAAGCTATTATTAAAGCTTAAACAAATAATATTTTTTATGTTATATTATCAGTTATAATAAAGATTCAATCAGTAATTATTTCACCAAAAGTTAACAAAAGAAGTAAATAGAAATATTAAACCAAAAACACAACTTTTATTAAATCATAAATTTTATTACAATACTATTAGAAAGAAATTACATCTATATTAAAATTGACATTATAACACTAAAGAAAGAAAAGGGATACTGAATACAATGAAAAGAGGGGGTATTTATAGCTAAACCAGGGGGTTTGGTTGTTGAGGAAGAACCATTTGTAGCCCTTAGATCATCTTCTCTTCTTCTCTCTCTTTTCTGTTAAGATCGGATGGCTGATAATCATCTATCCTCACATGGATTGCCAACCTGGCACTAAGTGTGCTACTTGTGCTTTCTCCAAGCTGAGTTGGCCACAAATGATTGGAGGAATAGGAATGATGTGTTGTCAAGGCCACTCATATGGTGCCACGTCGCTGCTTCTCCCACTTCTTCCTTCCGAAAACATGGGGGATTTAATTCCCCTCGTGTGAATCACACGAGTGATAAAAACCCCCCAATTAATTTTGAGTGATCTATTTATTAGGGTTTTTTTTAAACAGTGAATTTACAGGGTTTTTTAAGGGTTGGGGGTAAATGGAGAAGATACATAGAAAGTAACGAAAATGGATGTGTGGAAGATAATAACCGTATGTGGTATGGGTGAATAAAGGTATTGACCAAATATATAATCCTTCCACTGTTCTTCAATATTAACTTGGGCTTGTTGGACCAATAGTTGACCAAAGATATAATTTGCCTTCGTTTCATATCTTGTGACATGGGCTTTTCAATTATACTTGGGCCCAAATTATTATAATTACTTTCATCCGTCCCATATATATAGCTTGGGCCTAAATTTTGGTCTTGCCTAACATAACTCCGTTAATGGGCTTAAAGGCCCATTAGGCATTATGGGACCCACATGATCAAAAACCTTCATAAACTTAAATCCGTAAATAAAATCGAGCTTGCCTTTTGGCTTTGTTGAACTTTTCTTCATTCTCGTGTCGTTTTCGCCAGTTTTTGCAAACTTTAGTACCTACACACACGAAACAAGAAAACAAGCAAATACTATACAATATTCATGATTTTTATGCCTTTATTGATTGTTTTATGCTACGAATGATATGAGTAAAATCACTCATATCACTCATGTTCAGCTCCTTCTGATCCAATATGTGTTGCAAACTTTTATGGTCAGTATGCATTGTGCACTTTGTTACGTATAGGTAATGTCTCCAGATTTTGAGAGCAAAAACTACATATCCAAGTTCTAGATCATGAGTGGTGTAATTCTTCTGATGCTTCTTCAGTTGTCTTGAAGCATATGCGATCACCTTCATCCTCTGCATCAATACTGCACCTAAGCCCTTGTGTGAGGCATCACAGTATACAACGAAATCATCGTTGCCTTCAGGCAAGGCCAGTATGGGTACACTGCATAACTTCTGCTTGATCAGTTGGAAAGCTGATTCTTCCTTCTCTCCCCAATTGAACTTTATTCCTTTCTGTGTGAGTTTGGTCATCGGTTTGGCTATTTTGGAAAAATCTTCAATGAATCTACGGTAGTACCCGGCAAGGCCTAGAAATTGGCGGATCTCCGTCGGTGATTTAGGAGATACCCAATCCTTGACAGATTCGACCTTTGCTGGATCTACGTGAATACCGTTACAATCGATGACATGACCAAGGAATTGCACTCTAGGAATCCAGAATTCACATTTGGAGAACTTAGCATAGAGCTGCTCCTCCTTGAGTACCTTTAGTACTTATGCAATATGTTCCCCGTGTTCTTGTTCGTTCTTGGAATAAATTAGTATGTCGTCAATGAAGACTATCACGAATTTATCCAGGTAGGGTCTGCACACCCGGTTCATAAGGTCCATGAAAATAGCTGGTGCATTGGTCAACCCAAATGGCATAACCTGGAATTCGTAATGACCGTAATAGGTTCTAAAAGCTGTTTTTGGAATATCTTCCTCCCTGACTCGTAGCTGATGGTATCCAGATCTCAAGTCAATCTTGGAATACACACTTGACCCTTGCAGTTGGTCAAATAGGTCGTCAATGCGAGGAAGCGGATAACGATTCTTCACAATTAACTTATTCAGCTCTCTGTAATTGATGCACATTCGAAAAGAACCATCTTTATTTTTGGCAAATAACACAGGAGCTCCCCATGGTGAGGAACTGGGTCGAATGAATCCTTTGTCAGACAGTTCTTGAAGTTGCTCAGCTAGTTCTTTCATCTCTGATGGTGCCAACCGGTATGGAGCTTTAGCTACAGGTGCAGCTCCAGGAACCAAATCAATTTGAAATTCTACTTGTCGGGTCGGTGGTAAGCCTGGCAACTCATCAGGAAAGACTTCTGAAAAATCTCGGACGATGGGTACGTCCTTGATTTGCTTCTTCTCGGGCTTGTCTTCTTCATCTGTTTGAGAAATATGGGCCAAGAAGATAGGACATCCTCTCAACAAATATTTCTGAGCTTTTGTACAAGAGATAACACTAAGTCTAGTGTCAGTGAGGTCGGTGTTATCGTCTCCTCGAATGATTAGAGTTTCGTTTCCCCATGGAATACGGACTAGCTTTTCGTCACAAACAATGACTGTGCGGTATCTCGCTAACCAGTCCATGCCAATAATAACATCAAAACTACCAAGGTTTACGGGGATAAGGTCAATGTTGAACGGATGTCTGGAAAGATTTAAGGTACAACCTCTAATGATAGTGTCAGCATCTACAGTTTTACCGTCAGCTAATTCTACGGAGTAACGGTGATCTAAGCTTGTAGGAATAACTTCTAGTACTTGGCTAAATTCAGTGGATATAAAACTTCGGTCTGCTCCAGTATCAAACAAAACAGATGCATAACGATTGTTCAATAGAAACGTACCAGTAACGACATTCATATCGGGGTTGGCTTTTGCATTGCCGACCACGTACACTCTGGATGAAGCTCCTCCACTGTTCTTGTTCTGGTTGGCCCGCAGGACAACTTGGTCTCACGTGTCCTGGTGCTCCACACTCATAGCACACAACTCCCTTCTTGGGTCCATTGTTGTTTTCTCTAGTAGCGTTATGGTTTACCTGCTGTCCATTCCCGTTCCCACGGGCATTGTATCAGCCCCTGTTGTTGTAGTTCCCAGTGTTTTGAGTGGGTCGGGCCTGAGTGACAGCATTAACTCGACAGGTTTTAGCAAAATGACCCACTTGTCCACATTTGTAGCAGGTCTGGCATGGGCTATCAACAGTATGATGATAGTTGCACTTTGAGCACAAAGGTTTGGCGCCCACATACGAGTTAGCTCCTGCAGAGGTAGCACTGTAAACTTGCCCAGCATTCTGCTTCTTAGGATGCTGCTAGTGCTGACTGCAGAAATACTCGTCTGCCTTTCGCTTGTTGTCAGTCTGCCTCTCAGATATGGTACGGACTCTTTTGTTTATCAACTCAGTAGCGAACTCAATGGCATTCTTGACGGTAGTAGGTCGAGATGCGAGCACACTGTCGTGAATGGCGTCTGGGAGTCCACCCACATACTTCTCAATCTTATCTTCCTCCTCCACAAACATTCTGGTTCACATTAGGGTCAACTCTTGGAACCTTTGGTTGTACGCAGTGATGTCATTGTTCCTGCATCTGAGATCCCACAATTCGATCTCAGGTTTCTTCATTTCTCCCCTTGGACAGTATTTCTCTGTCATTCTCTCCTTCAGCTCAGTCCAGTTGAGAGCATAGGCAGCATCGTGCCCAAGAGTAGCAACAACAGAGTTCCACCAAGTAAGAGCACTCTCAAGTAGGGTGCAGGTAGAAAACTTCACTTTGTTCTCTTCTGCACAGTCCCTGATGCGAAATACCATTTCCAACCTCTCAAACCACTGCATCAGTTCCACCACTCCTTCTTTGCCCTTGTAGTAGGAAGGCTTACATTTCAAGAAGTCGGGGTAAGAGCAACCCCTGGTGGTCTGATTATTCTGGCGGTTGTTGGAGTTTTGACTATCATCTACGTTTCTACTGGCAGCCATCGCAGATGCGATGCCTTGATCAATCATCTCCCTTAGTTGGGCAGCAGTAACGTTTTGGGTAGTGTCGGCATTGTTGGGGTTCGTTCTAGTGATTACCATTTTTCTATAATTATACACAAAAATGAAATCATTAGTTCAAGGTGTTAGCACATTTTTATATAATTACACGAAAAGAAATTCATGCATAGACTTCGCAACAAATTGGATAGCCTGTTTAAAGTTCATAATACAATACAGTACAGGATATAATAAAAGCTAATGAGTACATGCCATAAGTCTAGAATAGGAATACAATACAAAATGCACAACCTGATCCAAGACAGAGCACAGCCCGCCTGTCTGGGATGGTGGTACATGAAATCTAAAGTACATCATCTATGAATCCCTAATCTAAATAGTATAGCACAAAGATACAACTGACTAAAGAAAAGTACAAATACATGAGATCCTATATCATGAAGCCGGGATGCAACCCTAATAGCTTATCATGATGTACAAAAGATCTAGTACATCTAATCTACTAGTGCCTAACGGACTCCTCGGATACGGCTGGTGCCACGGGCGGTGATGAGACAGTTGGTGCCTGCATGGCAACCTGCATCGCGGTCATGGCAGTCCTAGTCTCCTTGAGCAGTCGGAGTGCCTCGAGGAACTGGTCTCTGAGAGTCTGTTGAACTCCCCGGAGATGAGCGGTCTCTGACGTTAATCCCTGATGACGGACCTCCTGGAGGTCAAAGAAAATAGCAAGAGTCTCCTCCATGGTCAAGAGAGCGGTATGAGTGTCCGTCTGCTGGCTCTGGAGCAAGTAGATCTGCTCACGGAGGAACTCATTCTCATCCAGCAACCACTTGAGAGAATGGTAAGTAGTAGACCACGCCCCTCGTGCAGCGTGCGCCTCAGCACTCACAGTCCAAGATAGAAGGTCCTGACGCTGCTGTAGAACAGCGCGCTCGGTCTGTCCGGCCGATAGCAGAGCAAGAATATCTGCTACATCCTGGGCCTGGCGTGCGGCCAGTGCCGTAATCTGGGCCTGAACGGGTCAGCATGTCTAGCCCGGGAACCCTCACCGATCTCAAAAGTGGAAACGAGAGGTGCCTCGTACCTCCTCTTACGAGGTGGCAGAGACTCGGGTGCATGGTCCCATAAAGAAGTCACTAGTGGTACAGGTGGTATGGCAGCAGGAGGCTGGACCTCTTCCCCAGCCGGGGAAATAGGTGGAGTAGAGATAAGTGCCTCAATAGATGCGGCCTCGACAGAAGTGTGACTATCGCCGGAGTCACTGGCAGATAACCATCCACATAAGACGGTCGTCGGGGATACGGAAACAGGTGTATCGGTAGGTGATGTCATGGTAAATCTGAAAGTAATATAGTTTTAATTGACATAAGTATAAACTTACTCAAGTTAAAAGTTTTAGGAAATAATAATTTAAAATTATATAATAGTGTCGTTTAACACTCTCCAAGTTAAAGGTTACGTTAATACTTATAAGATTAATCAACCGGATGTTAATAATCAAAGCACAGGCAATCACACAATCTATGTATGCTCTACAGTCTATATGCTTAACTATTATAGTCTCGAAAACCCAAAAGATTTTCAAAGCAGTTATAGTCCATATTATATAAAAAAATTATTTTTATATTTATTTTAAATTTTGTTCTGATTCTCTATAACTATCTCTTTGATACCATTCTGTGATACCCCCAAATTGAGTCAAATGCAGCAGAAATAATATTTGGGTGTCACGTAGGTGGATCAACAGCAGACAGAATATAGAGCAACAGATAAAAGATTATCCTTACATTTATTACATGATTGAAAGTGCAAGTAGTATTAAAATAGTCGTTAACATTGTTCAACAGTTTGAATTTTTCCCCAATTTATAAAACCCCATATGAGCTCTATAAATGCAGCCTATCATGATGCTTGACTCCATGCACACCAATACCTGCTTCAGTTTCCTGAGAAAACATGCTTAGAGAGTCAACATAAAGTTGGTGAATTCACAGGTTTAATAAAATGAGTTTGGACAATAAACATTCACTAAAGTAGTAATGCACAAAGCATCAATACTTAAAAGTAATTACATTCCCATATTGCCTGAAACTGAGACTTGACAGTTAAGTCCTTAACTAATAAGGACCCTTCGCCTTATAAAAAGGCACCCATAAAAATAATAAATGCTGATATGTGAAACATCTGTTGTCCTGGCCTAGGCACAGTGAGCATGACTCACCCAGATGGGGACGGTCAATCCCAAATAGATCTATTTATAACCTTCAGAATTCAATAATTCTAACAGTTTCAGATGCACGGGTCATGCGGGTTCATCTACAATAGGCCTTGTAATCAAAGGTTTCGCAGTTCAATCCACATCCATGAAATAAAATATGTTGCATGTTTTCTTCCCCATTAAAAGGTTTAAAAGTTTGTCAATATATAAAGTGGGGCCATGAACTCACCTTAGTAGTACAGCAATAAGTTAGTAGATAAATCTGATAAGGATGCTCACGATACAATCAACGACCTAAATAATTATAAGGTCTCAGTAAATGCATAACATAATGCATAAAAGTTTCAGAATAAATCTGTGCATGCTTATACTGGTTTTAAGCATTTTATTACGATACTTGTATTTTTAGTTCATCGTTGTACAAGTTCTATTAGTATTTGTTTTAAGTATAAAATAAATAATAAGGTTAAATTAATTAATCCATTTAATTAATATTTGGTACTTGTGTTGTTTATAAAACACTTTAAATATTTATAAAAGGTAGTTTTAAATATATATTTAAAGTAATAGAAAATAAATATAATTAATATATTTATTTTATAAGTTATTCATTTCTAATTTATATTATATATATAAATAAGGTTTATAAAACGTATAACATTTTAATTAAATTCCACGTTTACGTAGTGTTTATAATTATTAAATTATAAGTTTGGAAAAATAACAATTGTTACGTTTATTTAAGTTTTACGTTTTAAATAACAGATATAAATATATAGAAATTTTAGGGTTCGTTATACTTTGTATAAAATACGTTTTAGTCCTTCTATTTAAATAATTACCCGTGGTTAAATTACTTTTATACCCCTAGGGTTTCTAAGTCTTTCAAGTAATTACAATATTGGTCCCTCCCTAGTTACACGTGTAACTAGGGTTTGTTTAAGTTTCATTAAATGGCAAAAATGGTCCCTAAACATTCAGATTATATTAGGGCTTATTATAGTTTCACAAGTTGGCATTTTTGGTCCTCCAACATTCGGCTAATATTTAGGTTTAATATTAAGTTACACAAATGCCCCCTAGGGCTTGTATAGGTTTCGGCTTATGTCACAATTAGTCCCTAGGGTTACTTAGGGCTTGGTAAAGTTTGTTAACTTGGCATAAAAGGTCCCTAGGGCTTATATTATGTTTCGGTTTATAACAAATGAGATCCCTAGGTTTTCTTAAGTTTACAGAAATTACCCTAACACCATATTAATTCCATTTAAGTCCTTTTTATCACCTTAAAGTATCGGATAGTGTTCAAAACACACCCTTAACTATTTTTGGAAAATAAGTTTCTACACTTGTTTATTTAGATCCCTATACTTTGTAAAATTACAAATCCAACCCAAAAGTATTATATTTTCCATTTTAACCCGAAATATCATAATTTACTATTTTAACCCAAAGTTTCATAGATCTTGCATTTTAATACAAAATATTTATAGATCTATTATTTTAAACTCGAAACTTTACAAAGTTACATTTTGACACTAAAAGTTTTATAAAACATTTTATTTAGTGATAATGAATATTTATTTAGGCAACTTATTATAGTGAGCTTAAAACTAAACCTTATAAAGCATAATAGTGAACTTATCATTTTAAGGCACCTATAATCATAAATCTAGTGTTTCTAGTTATATCTAAACATTACAAGATTACCCAAAATAGAAACATGGGCTTAAACCCCACGTCCGAAATCATGCATGCTTAGTTTTCCATGGTTTTTCAAGTTTAACTAGATCATGGTGACATGTTCTTCATGGTTGATAAGTTTTTACATCATTTTAAGCCATAGCATAAAATCATGCCGTGACCTAAAAAGGATTTTAGGGTTTCAATATTTGTTTCAACATTAACTTTTACTAAACATCACCATGTGTATGTTAATATGTATGAAAGTAAATGTATAGAAAGATAGGTTTTAGATTTGACTTACTTGTTTAGATAGGTTTAGGAGTGATATGAGAATGAGTAAGAACAAGTGATAAGCTTTCAACAATGGAGGTCTTGGTGACCTAAAACAAGCCGTGGGCTTCAAGGGGTAGGACTAGGGCTTCTTTCTTGCTTCAATGATCAAGGTACTTGTAGGATGAGCTAATGATTAACCTTTGTGTAGTATGAGACATAATCTAAGAGTAGTAAATGAGCTTGGAGGTTTATTAATGGTGGAAAGGGGTTTTTAGCCGTAGGTTTTAGGGAGAAAGTGAAGGTGATGGAGTGAAATATGTTTACAAGTGGATTGTGTTGTGGGTTGTGTATGTTTCGGCTAAAACAAGGAAAGAGAGAGTATCAAATGAGATCTTGGTACCTGGTACCTTGTATCTTTCAAGATATACTTAGGATTGTGTTGTGATATGCTTGCTAACTTATTCCCACATGCCCCAAATAGAAATTGACTTTTCTTCCACAAAAGGGCAATGTTGCCATGTGTTTATGGGTCAAAGGGGGACAAGAGAGACTTGGTATAGTGTATGGGTATGGTGTGTGTAAGTAGTGTGTAAGAAAAAGGCATGGTTAGTATAGAAAAGCATGGTTTAGCATAGTGTATTAGTGGAGAATACACTTGATTATACTTACAAGTTAGCTAACAAATGATGAAGGTGTAGACATGTATACATGTACACGGCATGCATATGCATGTGGGAGGGTTTTTGATAATTTTGCCAAGTGTTTTATGAGAATAATAGCCCTTGTTTAATATTGTATGCATTTGTTGAGTTGTAGGCATTTTTGTTGAAGCTTTTAGGTAATTTATTGAAAGTGTATATTAAATACATCACTATAATTAATTTACTTAAATAAGGTAAATAAATGACAATATAAAATAATATACATTGTTTTAAAGTGTTAGGTGTTTATTCTTTTTAGGTAATATATGTAAATATGTAAATATAAAATAAATCCAAGTACTTAATAAATAAATTAAGTAGAGATACAGTTTATATCAAAAATATGTACTGAGGTGATGAGTCTATTATTCAATCAAGTGGCCAGTCAGTTGCCAGAGTAGTCAACAATGACTAAAGGTCCATATAAATATAAAATAAATATGAAAGGTAGTATGACAAAAAGTATATGATTAAAAATAAGTCATATAAAAGTGAAATTATATAAATTCCAAAAATAAATAGTACAATAGTTGACAAAGTCAATAAGGTAAAATCAGAGGTTTTACAACACCATCCCGTTATTTTAGCTTTGTCCTCAAAGCTTAAGATGAAGTCATTGGTCAGGTGAACAAGTGTGGGTACTTGGTCTTGAATGAGTCTTCTCGTTCCCAAGTGAACTCAGGGCCTCTCCTAAACGTACTTTGACCAACGGGATGCGACTGCGTTTCAATTTCTTAACTGTCCTCTCCATGATTTCCACTGGTTCTTCTATGAACTGGAGTTTGTCGTCAAATTGGACTCCCTCCAATGGCATAGCCAATGGTTCTTCAGCATAGCACTTCTTCAGGTTAGATACATGAAAGGTAGAGTGTACCCGACTCAGTTGTTGGGGCAACTCTAAATGATAAGCTACTTCCCCGATCCTGGCTATTACTTTGAAAGGGCCAACATAACGTGGATTCAGTTTTCCACGTTTGCCAAAGCGTACTACACCCTTCCAAGGTGATACCTTGAGCATGACAAGGTCACCTACTTCAAATTGCATAGGTTTCTGTTTCAGGTCCGCGTAGCTCTTTTGTCGATCGCGGGCAGCTTGAACTCTCTGCTTGATGAGGACGATCTTGTCTATAGTCTCCTGGATTAATTTCGGTCCAGTGAGCTAAAATTCACCTACTTCTGCCCAGCACACAGGCGAACGGCATTTGCGACCGTATAGTGCTTCAAAAGGGGCAGCCTTAATGCTGGCGTGATAACTGTTGTTGTAGGAGAATTCCACTAAAGGAATGTGGTCAACCCATCAATTTCCAAAATCAATCACACAGGCTCGAAGCATGTCTTCTAGAGTCTGAATGGTTCGTTCACTTTGTCCGCCAGTCTACGGATGATAAGCAGTGCTCATATCCAAATTGGTACCTAAGGCTCGTTGGAAAGCCTTCCAGAAGTTTGATGTGAACCTACCGTCTCGATCACAAATTATCGACACTGGTTTTCCATGTTTGGTCACAATCTCCTTCAGGTACGTTTTTGCTAGTCTTGCAAGGGAATCGTTCTCTCTAATTGGCAGGAAATGAGCGGACTTGGTGAGTCGATTGACGATTACCCAGATAGTATCGTAATAGTGAGATGACTTTGGAAGTTTGGTGACAAAGTCCATGGTGATGTTGTCCCACTTCCATTTCGGTATCTTGGGTTGTACAAGTAAACCCGATGGTATCTGGTGTTCAGTTTTGACACGTGCACAGGTCAAACATTTCTGAACGTAGGTGGCAATGTCGGCTTTCATATTCGGCCACCAGTATAATTTCTTCATATCCTGATACATCTTTTCAGATCCGGGATGTATAGAATATTTAGATTTATGAGATTCGTGCATGATCACGTTCCTCAAATCTCCATAACAAGGTAACCAACTTCGTCCGTAAAGGCATAGGGTTCCATCTGCTCTAGGTTCTAGCTTCTCCTTGCTAAGATCGGTTCTGAGCATTCCCCCGACATCTTCCTTCACGAGGTTTTTAGGTAATTGGGCTTGAGTCTGAGCTTCCAAAATCTGTTTGGGCAGATCCAAACTGATTGTCATAACTAATGCCCGAACTCTCGTAGGAGGGTCCGTTTCCTTACGACAAAAAGCATCAGCAACCACGTTTGCTTTACCAGGGTGGTATTTGATCTCGCAGCCGTAGTCACTCAACAACTCAATCCAACGGCGTTGTCTCATGTTCAGCTCCTTCTGATCCAATATGTGTTGCAAACTTTTATGGTCAGTACGCACTGTGCACTTTGTTCCGTATAGGTAATCTCTCCAGATTTTGAGAGCAAAAACTACATATCTAAGTTCTATATCGTCAGTGGTGTAATTCTTCTCATGCTTCTTCAGTTGTCTTGAAGCATAGGCGATCACCTTCATCCTCTGCATCAATACTGCACCCAAGCCCTTGTGTGAGGCATCACAGTATACAACGAAATCATCGTTGCCTTCAGGCAAGGCCAGTATGGGTGCACTACATAACTTCTGCTTGATCAGTTGGAAAGCTGATTCTTCCTTCTCTCCCCAATCGAACTTTATTCATTTCTGTGTGAGTTTGGTCATCGGTTTGGCTATTTTTGAAAAATCTTCAATGAATCTACGGTAGTACCCGGCAAGGCCTAGAAATTGGCGGATATCTGTCGGTGATTTAGGAGATACCCAATCCTTGACAGATTCGACCTTTGCTGGATCTACGTAAATACCGTCACAATCGATGACATGACCAAGGAATTGCACTCTAGGAATCTAGAATTCACATTTGGAGAACTTAGCATAGAGCTGCTCCTCCTTGAGTACCTTTAGTACTTGTGCAAGATGTTCCCCGTGTTCTTGTTCGTTCTTGGAATAAATGAGTATGTCGTCAATGAAGACTATCACGAATTTATCCAAGTGGGGTCTGCACACCCGGTTCATAAGGTCCATGAAAATAGCTAGTGCATTGGTCAACCCACCATCACGACAACATAAAAAGGAAGGAGTGAGGCTGACTGAATCTAATCTATAAACCCGGAAACGAAACGTCGTAATGACCGTAACGGGTTCTAAAAGCTGTTTTTGGAATATCTTCCTCCCTGACTCGTAGCTGATGGTATCCAGATCTCAAGTCAATCTTGGAATACACACTTGACCCTGGCAGTTGGTCAAATAGGTCGTCAATGCGAGGAAGCGGATAACGATTCTTTACAGTTAACTTATTCAGCTCTCTGTAATCGATGCACATTCGAAAAGAACCATCTTTCTTTTTGAAAAATAACACAGGAGCTCCCCATGGTGAGGAACTGGGTCGAATGAATCCTTTGTCAGATAGTTCTTGAAGTTGCTCAGCTAGTTCTTTCATCTCTGATGGTGCCAACCGGTATGGAGCTTTAGCTACAGGTGCAGCTCCGGGAACCAAAGCAATTTGAAATTCCACTTGTCGGGTCGGTGGTAAGCCTGGCAACTCATCAGGAAAGACTTCTGAAAAATCTCGGACGATGGGTACGTCCTTGATTTGCTTCTTCTCGGGCTTGTCTTCTTCATCTGTTTGAGAAATATGGGCCAAGAAGATAGGACATCCTCTCAACAAATATTTCTGAGATTTTGTACAAGAGATAACACTAAGTCTAGTGTCAGTGAGGTCGGTGTTACCGTCTCCTCGAATGATTAGAGTTTCGTTTCCCCATGGAATACGGACTAGCTTTTCGTCACAAACAATGATTGCGCGGTATCTCGCTAACCAGTCCATGCCAATAATAACATCAAAACTACCAAGGTTTACAGGGATAAGGTCAATGTTGAACGGATGTCTGGAAAGATTTAAGGTACAACCTCTAATGATAGTGTCAGCATCTACAGTTTTACCGTTAGCTAATTCTACGGATTAACGGTGATCTAAGCTTGTAGGAATAACTTCTAGTACTTGGCTAAATTCAGTGGATATGAAACTTCGGTCTGCTCCAGTATCAAACAAAATAGATGCATAACGATTGTTCAATAGAAACGTACTAGCAACGACATTCGAATCGGGGTTGGATTTTGCATTGCCGACCACGTACACTCTGGATGAAGCTCCTCCACTGTTCTTGTTCTGGTTGGCCCGCTTAGGGCAACTTGGTCTCACGTGTCCTGGTGCTCCACACTCATAGCACACAACTCCCTTCTTGGGTCCATTGTTGTTTCCTCCAGTAGCGTTGTGGTTTCCCTGCTGTCCATTCCCGTTCCCACGGGCATTGTATCCGCCCCTGTTGTTGTAGTTCCCAGTGTTTTGAGTGGGTCGGGCCTGAGTGACAGCATTAGCTCGACAGGTTTTAGCAAAATGACCCACTTGTCCACATCTGTAGCAGGTCTGGCATGGGCTATCAACAGTATGATGATAGTTCACTTTGAGCACAAAGGTTTGGCGCCCACGTACGAGTTAGCTCCTGCAGAGGTAGCACTGTAAACTTGCCCAACATTCTGCTTCTTAGGATGCTGCTAGTGCTGACTACAGAAATACTCATCTGTCGTTCGCTTGTTGTCAGTCTGCCTCTCAGATATGGTACGGACTCTTTTGTTTATCAACTCAGTAGCAAACTTAATGGCATTCTCGACGGTAGTAGGTCGAGATGCGATCACACTATCGTGAATGGCGTCTGGGAGTCCACCCACATACTTCTCAATCTTATCTTCCTCCTCCACAAACATTCGGGTGCACATTAGGGTCAACTCTTGGAACCTTTGGTTGTACACAGTGATGTCATTGTTCCTGCATCTGAGATCCCACAATTCGATCTCAAGTTTCTTTATTTCTCCCCTTGGACAGTATTTCTCTGTCATTCTCTCCTTCAGCTCAGTCCAGTTGAGAGCATAGGCAGCATCGTGCCCAAGAGTAGCAACAACAGAGTTCCACCAAGTAAGAGCACTCTCAAGTAGGGTGCAGGTGGAAAACTTCACTTTGTTCTCTTCTGTACAGTCGCTGATGCGAAATACCGTTTCCAACCTCTCAAACCACTGCATCAGTTCCACCACTCCTTCTTTGCCCTTGTAGTAGGAAGGCTTACATTTCAAGAAGTCGAGGTAAGAGCAACCCCTGGTGGTCTGATTATTCTGGCGGTTGTTGGAGTTTTAACTATCGTCTACGTTTCTGCTGGCAGCCATCGCAGATGCGATGCCTTGATCAATCATTTCCCTTAGTTGTGCAGCAGTGACGTTTTGGGTAGTGTCGCCATTGTTGGGGTTCGTTCTAGTGATTACCATTTTTCTATAATTATACACAAAAATGAAATCATTAGTTCAAGGTGTTAGCACAGTTTTATATAATTACACGAAAAGATATTCATGCATAGACTTTGCAACAAATTGGATAACCTGTTTAAAGTTCATAATATAATACAGTACAGGATATAATAAAAGCTAATGAGTACATGCCATAAGTCTAGAATAGGAATATAATACAAAATGCACAACCTGATCCAAGACAGAGCACAGCCTGCCTGTCTGGGATGGTGGTTAATAAGTGTGTAAACACTTATCCTTTTGCCACTAAAATCAAGGAAAAACAAGACCGAATCATGTGTTTTATATCATAAAAGTCGGAATTACGCGTGGTTTTGTGTTTTGTATTTTAAATAGGTACAAATGATCAAAAGAAGAGAAAACACGGGATTTCACGGTCAAATGTCGAAGAAAAGTCCAAAAAGAGACGAAGACAAAGTCAAAAGATCAAAAGTGTGCCGAAGATCATGAAGACCAAAGTCGACTTAAATTTGAAGAAATGATCAAGGAAGCCGATTTCGAGCTCGTTTTTAGCGGAATTAATCTTTTATGGATTTTAACGGGCTTGAGGGTCCCACATTCGGGTTAATGGGCTCCAAAGCCAATTTGAAAGCTTAAATTTGCTTGATAAAAAGTTTCAAACCCAAATGGCCCATAAATCCAATATCAAGAACGGATGGAGTTATTTTACCTTGGGCCATAAGCCCATTTACAATAAATAAACCAAATAATCGGGTTGGAGCTAGGCACATTTAAATAGATGTGAATGAAATCAGACAAAGTGATTTCTTGTCACTTTGTTTTGCTTGGTCATACCCTATTAAACCCGGTCAACTAATCCTTTTTCACTTCCTCACATGTTGAATTGGTCAACTTCACACAACTCACAAATAAAACCAACTCACACACCTCACCTTTATCCCCTCAACCCACGTGTATACCATACACATCTCAGCTCCCACTCTCATGCACCTCCCCACACCCGATCCCTACCTTCCCCCCACACATCCTTACTCTACACTTCACCCACAACCGATCTCACCCCACCCACCGGTCAACCAAACGGTTTATTCACCCCACTTGTCCCATTTATTTACCCAAAAAAATCCATTTACCTTTCCCACACTTAATAAAAAAAACAAATTATTTCCCCACTTCCCCATTATTTTCGATACACACGATGTGAAAACTTCTCTCACCACTCTTTCTTCTCCAAAAAAAACGCAGGCAATACCCAAACCCTAAAATAATTACCATAAAAATTAACCATTAAAATTGGGGCTTTTACCTTTAATAGGTAATTCACCCAAATCAAATTAATTCCCCTAAGATTCGGAGGCAAGCACTACAAGGTGGTCCTCAAATCCCCCAATCATAATATTCCACCGTGGCAATCCGCGTGAAGAAAGAGAAACAGAAGATCCAACGGTTCAATTTTTAGCTTTCTTCTCAAGCTTGATCAAACGATTGAGAGAGAATCCCTTGGAGAAAGAGAATGAAGACCCCAAGCTCATGGTTCATCTATAAATAGTGAGGGATACTCAGTTTGAAGATTAGTCCATTTTAAAGCTTATCTTTATTTTTCTTTCAGTTTTTAATTAATTTTAGGAGTAGGGTTAATTAGATTTAAATTTTCTGCAAAATTAGTTTAGGTTTAATATTGTAATTTTATTTTTCCAGCACTTGTACTTTTTATAATTAATGAAAAGTTAATTTTTAATTATTTCATTCTCTTTTTAATTTATGTCGAAATTTTATCTTTAATTTTCCAGTCATATTACTGTTTGTCAAATTTAAATCCTGTTTTTTTACTGTTCGTGGTTATTATCCATATAAAATAAAAATAATAAAAATAAAAATAAAAATAAAAATAAAATATATATACTGTTCGGATTCGATTCATTTGGCTCGAAGAAGTGTTGGTTCGAGAGGTTGAGAATTGAAGATGGTGACAGCTCGTTTCGATTCACAAGGTGGCTCAGCGCCTCACCTTCGGCTCAAAGGTTTTCGACATCAAGGTTTTAATTTCTTTTTCTCTTTTAATTTTTGGTTAAGTTTAATCTGCTTATTGTTTTGAAGTTTAATTGGTTTATTTAGTTTGATTTAGTATTGGTCACTGTTTGTTTGTCATGATTATTTGGGTTATTTGCTTATGTTTACTCAGTCCTTATTTAGTTTATTTTACTGTTGAGTTTCAGTAGTGATAATTGGATCAGTTTACTTTAGTTTGGATACTGTTTGTTTAGTTCAGATTTGTTAGCTTATTTGGTAGTAATATTTAGCTTATTTGGGATTTGTTTTATTTGTTTTGTTGGTTGATTGGCTTATTTAGCTTATTAGGATAATTGATCTTAGCTTATTTAGTTTCTATCTGCTTATCGGTTCATTAGCCTGCTTATTTCTGTCATAGTTTAGTAGTTTTGATTATTGTCAGTTTTTTTTATTTACTTAATTGCTTACATTATTTGCTTTTTGATTTTCAGCTTTTGTGCCTATTAGCTTATTTGGTTTTTTTTCTTGTTTTGCTGGTAGATTTAGTTATTTAGTTTAAATACACTTTCTTTTAGTTTTAATTAATTTTACTTAGAAAATTTTATTTTAACTTTCTTTAATTCAGTTTTGTTTTAAAAAAATATAAAAAGATAAAAAAAAATATTTTAATTTTTAATTACTTTTAAATTTAGTTTAAATTTTATTAGTTTTAAAATTAGTTTTATTAAGTTTTCATTTAAAGGTTTTTTAAAGTCATTTAAAAGTTTTTCATTAGATTTAATTCACGTTTTATTTACTTTTTTTTTATTTCAAGTTTAAAATAGATTTCATTTCAAGTTTTTATAAACTTAAATTTTTATTTAGTTTATGTTTTTATAAAAAAAAATAGTTTTATTATTTTTAATTAGATTTAAATTTTAATAGTTTAATTAAATTGTTTTCAAATAGTTTAAAAATACCAAAAATACTTTTCACCAAAAACAAATTAAGTCCACGTTAATTGAAAATCAATTCGAGTGATTCGAGGAAAAACGAACTTTAATTGTTACATACAAAAATCCTAGTTTCAAATGGCGCCGCTGCCGGGGACTCGAACCCCTGATCTCGCGCTCAACAGCCTACATACATAACCATCTCCTCTAAGTACTCATTTGTGTTCCTTTTCACTTCAGTTTATTAATATAGCGTTTTAACTTTATAGCTGGTAGATTTAGTTATTTAGTTTAAATACACTTTCTTTTAGTTTTAATTAATTTTACTTAGAAAATTTTATTTTAACTTTCTTTAATTCAGTTTTGTTTTAAAAAAAAATATAAAAAGATAAAAAAATATATTTTAATTTTTAATTACTTTTAAATTTAGTTTAAATTTTATTAGTTTTAAAATTAGTTTTATTAAGTTTTCATTTAAAGGTTTTTAAAAGTCATTTAAAAGTTTTTCATTAGATTTAATTCACGTTTTATTTACTTTTTTTTTATTTCAAGTTTAAAATAGATTTCATTTCAAGTTTTTATAAAGTTAAATTTTTATTTAGTTTATGTTTTTATCAAAAAAAATAGTTTTATTATTTTTAATTAGATTTAAATTTTAATAGTTTATTTAAATTGTTTTCAAATAGTTTAAAAATACCAAAAATACTTTTCACCAAAAACAAATTAAGTCCACGTTAATTGAAAATCAATTCAAGTGAGTCGAGGAAAAACAAACTTTAATTGTTACATACAAAAATCCTAGTTTCAAATGGCGCCGCTGCCGCTTCGCTCGTACGATTGACGATTTTTCGTGAAGACGTTTGGATTTTGGGATCCGTTCTCTTTGAACGTTACGTTTTTTTGCAACAAAAATCAAAAATACAAAAAAATCAAAAACTTAAAAATACAAAAAAATTAAAAATCCACAAACGCAAACTCTTTCCTAAGATTTGCACCAAAAAAAATTAAAAAACCCAAAAGTAATACTTTTTCCTAAAAGTATTACACCAAAATATTACGTATTAGTGTTATTTTTCTTAGTCCGATTTCTTTCGTTTTTATTGTGAATACATATTTTTCTAAAAAAATACAAAAAGATTTTTCTTTTATTATAATATATTACGTAGCATAATAATTATTGTTATTTTGATTTCTTTCGACACTACCATGGATAATCGTCCGATTTGGGAAATATTGCAAGAAGAGCGTTATAAGATTATGTCCGAGGAGTGTACGACTTGTGGTGGGCCTCATGCTTATTTTAATTGTGACAAAACTTATGAGGAGGTTTATTATAGTGAGGAAAGTATGTGTTATGATACTAATACTTATTTTGGCTCCCCTAGTTTTACTACGACTAGTGACCCACCACAATATGATCAACGGTTTTATGGGGAATTTCAAAATCAAGGGTTTTCAAATAATGAAGGTTTTTCAAATGAAGGCAATTTTCAAAACTATAATCAAGGGAGTATTTCACAACCTCAAATGGACTTAATTCTTCATAAACTTGAGGAACATGGTAGATTCTTAAGAGAAATGCAAGAGGAAACCGATAGGAAATTCATGCTCTTTTTAGAAACCTATCAAGATCAATTTGATATTGAGCCGTCTTTGAGAGTTGATATTGAGGCTAACACCACTACTAGTAGTGATGTTCCCACTGTGGATCCTTCCATCTCTCCGCCAATAAAGGAGAGACAAGGCCCAGAGATTATCATGAGTTTTACTCACCGTCAGGTGTTGACACCCACGGATACTATTAGCTCTCCTCTTTCCTCACCTATTGAGGAAATTCCCGAGATTATTCTTGAGCCTTCATTACCCATTGATGACCCCATTCCTTTTATGACTCCTTCACCTACCCCTTCAAATGACTTTATGCTTTCTTCAAATCCTCTTAGCGAGACATGTTTTGAGAAACCAATTTTTGAGGAGTGTGAAGAACTTTATAATGAGTGCATAGAAGAAGAACCCATAAGTTGTCCTACACCTAAGGAGTTTGTAGATAGGGATGAGTTATCTTGTGATTCCGACTACATTTTTAATTATTCCTCGGGATCGGATGAGGATGATACTCCTATTTTACCAAGACCGACTTTTGAAAACCATGATACTAATGATTTATCGGATTCTTTACTCCTTAGTGATGACTTTTATACCCCGAGTATTGAGAAATTCCATCACGAGGATGCTTTTTATGATCCCGTGTTATTGGATTTCTCGCATGAGCTTAATTATAATCATGGTATTGATGAGAAGGCAAATGGTGTTTTAAAACTTGATATTGATATTGATTTTGAAAACTCGGATTTTGATAAATTCACATTTGCCTCTTCGCCAATTACTTTTGATTCTACCATCGATTCTCATCTAATTCTCGAGGAGTTACCTAATCTACCCTCCTCTAATGAGAATTACGTTTACCACATTCGTGAGGATTTAACTTATCAACAAATCCCACAAATGAATGATGGTTTCGTACTTGATCATGATCTCTTCGAGAGAATTTCTAAAATCCTCAATGAGGGGAACGACAAACCTTTGTTTGACGAGCCTATCTATGATGAAGAAATCGAAGAGGTTCACGTTCATGAGGATGAATGCTTTGACCCGGGAGGTGACATTGACCATTCTATGATTGAGACCTTTACGGCTTTGCCGAATAGTGACCATCCTATGTCTTTGGGGGATGACAATTTGTCTCTTTTACCCATCCCACCTCCCGTGGATCACGACCTCACATACTTTTCGTATGTTGAGAGGACCTTTTTACCTTCTATGACTTATCCTCCTGCCTCTCATTTATTATGTTCATCCGGGACCGAGAACAAGATCTTTGATCCCGGTATCACATTCGAGGCTTCCCCATGGACCATTTAATTCGGGGTCGAGTCAGGCTCGTGACTCGGTTAACAAAAACAAGCGCTTCTCGGGAGGCAACCCGATTATCTATCTTTTATATATTTTCACCAATAAGTGTGGGGGGCCGTGTAGGTTGTTTGTTTTGTGTGTTGTGATTGTGTAGGGACATGTGCTTAAATGATCCACTTTTGGTAATTTTGACGAGACCCGTGTTCCCGTGTTTCCCGTGTTTCCCGTGTACCCGGTTCCTTCGATAAGTTTTTGCTATTGTGATTCATACATGTATAAAAATAAAACAAATAAATGCAATCACTTTAGTTGTCCTTTCTTTAGCTCGATTTTAAACAACGTACTCAATGTCCTAAGTGTAGGGGAGTTTATTCTCCCACATGCTTAAACATTGAGGACAATGTTTATATTAAGTGTAGGGGGGATTTCTATCGAAATTTTAGTGGCCTTTTCCATGAATTTGACCCCATTTTAACCGGAAAATTTTAAAAAAATTTCAACATTTTTCAAATTTTTGATCTATTTTGGCCTAGTAGTATTTTCTTTTATTTTCTTTCCTTTTGTCATCACATTTTATATTTTCCATTTCAAGAATAAAGTCAAAATAATAAAAAAAAATTAGAATGGTTTTAACAAGTTTAGATATCTTTGATATATTAGGCCCGTCGTGAATATTTTGACTCAACCCGAGTTTACTTATCCAAGTTTACTCTAGCTAGTATCCTTAACCATATGGACCTTAATTGATTTATTAGGCTAAGCATCCACGAGTCTCATTCCTTGAGATTTTAAATTGTGGAGAACGAGAGATGATAGAGTTAATTATAAGTTTGGTATTCTTTCATTAACTTATGTGAGTTAGTTATGAGCTTTTTCTCCCATCGCTTGTTAATAAATATATTTGCAATAAATAAGGTTGTACGATTTGAAAAGTTACTTAGCTTCTACCACAAGATCGTTTAAAAGTTGCTCGGTATTAATTAGAGTTCATAGCCAAGGGATAACTTATTGAAGCGGGACGCGAATATTGGCTTATCCAAAAAGGCCCTAACAAGGCATGAGGATACCCGAGTCCAAAAAGGCCCTCAAAAGGCATGAGGATTCACTTTTTTTGCTAAAGATCCAAAGATGACGTGAAGATCATTAATCCAAATCAATATGATGGATCAAGACACACGACGAGAAGCAATTACTCCCCTAAAGATCATGGAGAAGTCTATCCAAAAAGACCCTAACAAGGTATGAGGATAAATAGATCCAAGTCCGAAAAGGAGGCGGATCGTTGTATATCAAAATCCTAAATAAAGAAGATGATAAATGAAGAAGTCGTGGTCAACGTTTGAAGCATCTTTCACTCCTAATGAAGATGTATACCAAAATGAAGAGAAGACCATAATTTCAAGATCGTCTCTCAAGATTTGAAGTTTGAAGTACAAGCCAAATATCGGTCCGAGAAAGGTCTCAAATCGTGATACGAGTTATGCCAAGATATGAACTTTATGAGGTTTCGAGAAGCCGTTTTAAAAGATTTTGTCCTTTAGCTAACTATTGATTAAATCGTCCCACTTTATTTTCGGCCTTAATAAATTATCGAAATAAGTCAAAAATGCATCCTCGTGATCATTCAAGACAAAAATAAAATACAAGAGATACACCGTAGGAATAATGGGGGTCTAAGTAATTAATTAAACCACATGAGTAAGTGTTAGTTGTGCTAACTTGTAGTTTCAATGATCTCGTTTTTAAGCTTGGTGTGGGGAACGTGAAACTTGAGGATGATTAATATTCATGACACCAAAGCCCTATTTCAAGTCTTAGATTTCTTTACGAGTTTCTTCCATCAATAATTTTCAAGTTTTAAAAAGTGTTATAACTTTTGTTTCTTTTAAAGTTTTTATCTTTCCATCGTAGTAGTAATAATATATAGTAATGAAGGCCGAGATGGATTAATTATGAGAAAAATGTAACTTTATGCTTTAAAATAATGCATTGCATGGGGTCATTGCAATGGTCAAGTGTAGGGGATTTAATAAGTGTGTAAACACTTATCCTTTTGCCACTAAAATCAAGGAAAAACAAGACCGAATCATGTGTTTTATATCATAAAAGTCGGAATTACGCGTGGTTTTGTGTTTTGTATTTTAAATAGGTACAAATGATCAAAAGAAAAGAAAACACGGGATTTCACGGTCAAATGTCGAAGAAAAGTCCAAAAAGAGATGAAGACAAAGTCAAAAGATCAAAAGTGTGCCGAAGATCACGAAGACCGACAAAATCGACTTAAATTTGAAGAAATGATCAAGAAAGCCGATTTCGAGCTCGTTTTTAGCGGAATTAATCTTTTATGGATTTTAACGGGCTTGAGGGTCCCACATTCGGGTTAATGGGCTCCAAAGCCCATTTGAAAGCTTAAATTTGCTTGATAAAAAGTTTCAAACCCAAATGGCCCATAAATCCAATATCAAGAACGGATGGAGTTATTTTACCTTGGGCCATAAGCTCATTTATTATAAATAAACCAAATAATCGGGTTGGAGCTAGGCCCATTTAAATAGATGTGAATGAAATCAGACAAAGTGATTTCTTGTCACTTTGTTTTGCTTGGTCATACCCTATTAAACCCGGCCAACTAATCCTTTTTCACTTCCTCATATGTTGAATTGGTCAACTTCACACAACTCACAAATAAAACCAACTCACACACCTCACCTTTATCCCCTCAACCCACGTGTATACCATACACGTCTCAGCTCCCACTCTCATGCACCTCCCCACACCTGATCCCTACCTTCCCCCCACACATCCTTACTCTACACTTCACCCACATCCGATCTCACCCCACCCACCGGTCAACCAAACGGTTTATTCACCCCACTTGTCCCATTTATTTACCCAAAAAAATCCATTTACCTTTCCCACACTTAATAAAAAAACAAATTATTTCCCCACTTCCCCATTATTTTTGATACACACGATGTGAAAACTTCTCTCACCACTCTTTCTTCTCCAAAAAAAACGCAGGCAATACCCAAACCCTAAAATAATTACCATAAAAATTAACCATTAAAATTGGGGCTTTTACCTTTAATAGGTAATTCACCCAAATCAAATTAATTCCCCTAAGATTCGGAGGCAAGCACTACAAGGTGGTCCTCAAATCCCCCAATCATAATATTCCACCGTGGCAATCCGCGTGAAGAAAGAGAAACAGAAGATCCAACGGTTTAATTTTTAGCTTTCTTCTCAAGCTTGATCAAACGATTGAGAGAGAATCCCTTGGAGAAAGAGAATGAAGACCCCAAGCTCATGGTTCATCTATAAATAGTGAGGGATACTCAGTTTGAAGATTAGTCCATTTTAAAGCTTATCTTTATTTTTCTTTCAGTTTTTAATTAATTTTAGGAGTAGGGTTAATTAGATTTAAATTTTCTGCAAAATTAGTTTAGGTTTAATATTGTAATTTTATTTTTCCAGCACTTGTAATTTTTATAATTAATGAAAAGTTAATTTTTAATTATTTCATTCTCTTTTTAATTTATGTCGAAATTTTATCTTTAATTTTCCAGTCATATTACTGTTTGTCAAATTTAAATCCTGTTTTTTTACTGTTCGTGGTTAATATCCATATAAAATAAAAAAATAAAAATAAAAATAAAAATAAAAATAAAATATATATACTGTTCGGATTCGATTCATTTGGCTCGAAGAAGTGTTGGTTCGAGAGGTTGAGAATTGAAGGTGGTGACAGCTCGTTTCGATTCACAAGGTGGCTCAGCGCCTCACTTTCAGCTCAAAGGTTTTCGACATCAAGGTTTTAATTTCTTTTTCTCTTTTAATTTTTGGTTAAGTTTAATCTGCTTATTGTTTTGAAGTTTAATTGGTTTATTTAGTTTGATTTAGTATTGGTCACTGTTTGTTTGTCATGATTATTTGGGTTATTTGCTTATGTTTACTCGGTCCTTATTTAGTTTATTTTACTGTTGAGTTTCAGTAGTGATAATTGGATCAGCTTACTTTAGTTTGGATACTGTTTGTTTAGTTCAGATTTGTTAGCTTATTTGGTAGTAATATTTAGCTTATTTGGGATTTGTTTTATTTGTTTTGTTGGTTGATTGGCTTATTTAGCTTATTAGGATAATTGATCTTAGCTTATTCAGTTTCTATCTGCTTATCGGTTCATTAGCCTGCTTATTTCTGTCATAGTTTAGTAGTTTTGATTATTGTCAGTTTTTTTTATTTACTTAATTGCTTACATTATTTGCTTTTTGATTTTCAGCTTTTGTGCCTATTAGCTTATTTGGTTTTTTTTCTTGTTTTGCTGGTAGATTTAGTTATTTAGTTTAAATACACTTTCTTTTAGTTTTAATTAATTTTACTTAGAAAATTTTATTTTAACTTTCTTTAATTCAGTTTTGTTTTAAAAAAAATATAAAAAGATAAAAAAATATATTTTAATCTTTAATTACTTTTAAATTTAGTTTAAATTTTATTAGTTTTAAAATTAGTTTTATTAAGTTTTCATTTAAAGGTTTTTAAAAGTCATTTAAAAGTTTTTCATTAGATTTAATTCACGTTTTATTTACTTTTTTTTATTTCAAGTTTAAAATAGATTTCATTTCAAGTTTTTATAAAGTTAAATTTTTATTTAGTTTATGTTTTTATCAAAAAAAATAGTTTTATTATTTTTAATTAGATTTAAATTTTAATAGTTTATTTAAATTGTTTTCAAATAGTTTAAAAATACCAAAAATACTTTTCACCAAAAACAAATTAAGTCCACGTTAATTGAAAATCAATTCGAGTGAGTCGAGGAAAAACAAACTTTAATTGTTACATACAAAAATCCTAGTTTCAAATGGCGCCGCTGCCGCTTCGCTCGTACGATTGACGATTTTTCGTGAAGACGTTTGGATTTTGGGATCCGTTCTCTTTGAACGTTACGTTTTTTTGCAACAAAAATCAAAAATACAAAAAAATCAAAAACTTAAAAATACAAAAAAATTAAAAATCCACAAACGCAAACTCTTTCCTAAGATTTGCACCAAAAAAATTAAAAAACCCAAAAGTAATACTTTTTCCTAAAAGTATTACACCAAAATATTACGTATTAGTGTTATTTTTCTTAGTTCGATTTCTTTCGTTTTTATTGTGAATACATATTTTTCTAAAAAAATACAAAAAGATTTTTCTTTTATTATAATATATTACGTAGCATAATAATTATTGTTATTTTGATTTCTTTCGACACTACCATGGATAATCGTCCGATTTGGGAAATATTGCAAGAAGAGCGTTATAAGATTATGTCCAAGGAGTGTACGACTTGTGGTGGGCCTCATGCTTATTTTAATTGTGACAAAACTTATGAGGAGGTTTATTATAGTGAGGAAAGTATGTGTTATGATACTAATACTTATTTTGGCTCCCCTAGTTTTACTACGACTAGTGACCCACCACAATATGATCAACGGTTTTATGGGGAATTTCAAAATCAAGGGTTTTCAAATAATGAAGGTTTTTCAAATGAAGGCAATTTTCAAAACTATAATCAAGGGAGTATTTCACAACCTCAAATGGACTTAATTCTTCATAAACTTGAGGAACATGGTAGATTCTTAAGTGAAATGCAAGAGGAAACCGATAGGAAATTCATGCTCTTTTTAGAAACCTATCAAGATCAATTTGATATTGAGCCGTCTTTGAGAGTTGATATTGAGGCTAACACCACTACTAGTAGTGATGTTCCCACTGTGGATCCTTCCATCTCTCCGCCAATAAAGGAGAGACAAGGCCCAGAGATTATCATGAGTTTTACTCACCCTCAGGTGTTGACACCCACGGATACTATTAGCTCTCCTCTTTCCTCACCTATTGAGGAAATTCCCGAGATTATTCTTGAGCCTTCATTACCCATTGATGACCCCATTCCTTTTATGACTCCTTCACCTACCCCTTCAAATGACTTTATGCTTTCTTCAAATCCTCTTAGCGAGACATGTTTTGAGAAACCAATTTTTGAGGAGTGTGAAGAACTTTATAATGAGTGCATAGAAGAAGAACCCATAAGTTGTCCTACACCTAAGGAGTTTGTAGATAGGGATGAGTTATCTTGTGATTCCGACTACATTTTTAATTATTCCTCGGGATCGGATGAGGATGATACTCCTATTTTACCAAGACCGACTTTTGAAAACCATGATACTAATGATTTATCGGATTCTTTACTCCTTAGTGATGACTTTTATACCCCGAGTATTGAGAAATTCCATCACGAGGATGCTTTTTATGATCCCGTGTTATTGGATTTCTCGCATGAGCTTAATTATAATCATGGTATTGATGAGAAGGCAAATGGTGTTTTAAAACTTGATATTGATATTGATTTTGAAAACTCGGATTTTGATAAATTCACATTTGCCTCTTCGCCAATTACTTTTGATTCTACCATCGATTCTCATCTAATTCTCGAGGAGTTACCTAATCTACCCTCCTCTAATGAGAATTACGTTTACCACATTCGTGAGGATTTAACTTATCAACAAATCCCACAAATGAATGATGGTTTCGTACTTGATCATGATCTCTTCGAGAGAATTTATAAAATCCTCAATGAGGGGAACGACAAACCTTTGTTTGACGAGCCTATCTATGATGAAGAAATCGAAGAGGTTCACGTTCATGAGGATGAATGCTTTGACCCGGGAGGTGACATTGACCATTCTATGATTGAGACCTTTACGGCTTTGCCGAATAGTGACCATCCTATGTCTTTGGGGGATGACAATTTGTCTCTTTTACCCATCCCACCTCCCGTGGATCACGACCTCACATACTTTTCATATGTTGAGAGGACCTTTTTACCTTCTATGACTTATCCTCCTGCCTCTCATTTATTATGTTCATCCGGGACCGAGAACAAGATCTTTGATCCCGGTATCACATTCGAGGCTTCCCCATGGACCATTTAATTCGGGGTCGAGTCAGGCTCGTGACTCGGTTAACAAAAACAAGCGCTTCTCGGGAGGCAACCCGATTATCTATCTTTTATATATTTTCACCAATAAGTGTGGGGGGCCGTGTAGGTTGTTTGTTTTGTGTGTTGTGATTGTGTAGGGACATGTGCTTAAATGATCCACTTTTGGTAATTTTGACGAGACCCGTGTTCCCGTGTTTCCCGTGTACCCGGTTCCTTCGATAAGTTTTTGCTATTGTGATTCATACATGTATATAAATAAAACAAATAAATGCAATCACTTTAGTTGTCCTTTCCTTAGCTCGATTTTAAACAACGTACTCAATGTCCTAAGTGTAGGGGAGTTTATTCTCCCACATGCTTAAACATTGAGGACAATGTTTATATTAAGTGTAGGGGGGATTTCTATCGAAATTTTAGTGGCCTTTTCCATGAATTTGACCCCATTTTAACCGGAAAATTTTAAAAAAATTTCAACATTTTTCAAATTTTTGATCTATTTTGGCCTAGTAGTATTTTCTTTTATTTTCTTTCCTTTTGTCATCACATTTTATATTTTCCATTTCAAGAATAAAGTCAAAATAATAAAAAAATTAGAATGGTTTTAACAAGTTTAGATATCTTTGATATATTAGGCCCGTCGTGAATATTTTGACTCAACCCGAGTTTACTTATCCAAGTTTACTCTAGCTAGTATCCTTAACCATATGGACCTTAATTGATTTATTAGGCTAAGCATCCACGAGTCTCATTCCTTGAGATTTTAAATTGTGGAGAACGAGAGATGATAGAGTTAATTATAAGTTTGGTATTCTTTCATTAACTTATGTGAGTTAGTTATGAGCTTTTTCTCCCATCGCTTGTTAATAAATATATTTGCAATAAATAAGGTTGTACGATTTGAAAAGTTACTTAGCTTCTACCACAAGATCGTTTAAAAGTTGCTCGGTATTAATTAGAGTTCATAGCCAAGGCATAACTTATTGAAGCGGGACGCGAATATTGGCTTATCCAAAAAGGCCCTAACAAGGCATGAGGATACCCGAGTCCAAAAAGGCCCTCACAAGGCATGAGGATTCACTTTTTTTGCTAAAGATCCAAAGATGACGTGAAGATCATTAATCCAAATCAATATGATGGATCAAGACACACGACGAGAAGCAATTACTCCCCTAAAGATCATGGAGAAGTCTATCCAAAAAGACCCTAACAAGGTATGAGGATAAATAGATCCAAGTCCGAAAAGGAGGCGGATCGTTGTATATCAAAATCCTAAATAAAGAAGATGATAAATGAAGAAGTCGTGGTCAACGTTTGAAGCATCTTTCACTCCTAATGAAGATGTATACCAAAATGAAGAGAAGACCATAATTTCAAGATCGTCTCTCAAGATTTGAAGTTTGAAGTACAAGCCAAATATCGGTCCGAGAAAGGTCTCAAATCGTGATACGAGTTATGCCAAGATATGAACTTTATGAGGTTTCGAGAAGCCGTTTTAAAAGATTTTGTCCTTTAGCTAACTATTGATTAAATCGTCCCACTTTATTTTCGGCCTTAATAAATTATCGAAATAAGTCAAAAATGCATCCTCGTGATCATTCAAGACAAAAATAAAATAAAAGAGATACACCGTAGGAATAAGGGGGGTCTAAGTAATTAATTAAACCACATGAGTAAGTGTTAGTTGTGCTAACTTGTAGTTTCAATGATCTCGTTTTTAAGCTTGGTGTGGGGAACGTGAAACTTGAGGATGATTAATATTCATGACACCAAAGCCCTAATTCAAGTCTTAGATTTCTTTACGAGTTTCTTCCATCAATAATTTTCAAGTTTTAAAAAGTGTTATAACTTTTGTTTCTTTTAAAGTTTTTATCTTTCCATCGTAGTAGTAATAATATATAGTAATGAAGGCCGAGATGGATTAATTATGAGAAAAATGTAACTTTATGCTTTAAAATAATGCATTGCATGGGGTCATTGCAATGGTCAAGTGTAGGGGATTTAATAAGTGTGTAAACACTTATCCTTTTGCCACTAAAATCAAGGAAAAACAAGACCGAATCATGTGTTTTATATCATAAAAGTCGGAATTACGTGTGGTTTTGTGTTTTGTATTTTAAATAGGTACAAATGATCAAAAGAAAAGAAAACACGGGATTTCACGGTCAAATGTCGAAGAAAAGTCCAAAAAGAGATGAAGACAAAGTCAAAAGATCAAAAGTGTGCCGAAGATCACGAAGACCGACAAAATCGACTTAAATTTGAAGAAATGATCAAGGAAGCCAATTTCGAGCTCGTTTTTAGCGGAATTAATCTTTTATGGATTTTAACGGGCTTGAGGGTCCCACATTCGGGTTAATGGGCTCCAAAGCCCATTTGAAAGCTTAAATTTGCTTGATAAAAAGTTTCAAACCCAAATGGCCCATAAATCCAATATCAAGAACGGATGGAGTTATTTTACCTTGGGCCATAAGCCCATTTACAATAAATAAACCAAATAATCGGGTTGGAGCTAGGCCCATTTAAATAGATGTGAATGAAATCAGACAAAGTGATTTCTTGTCACTTTGTTTTGCTTGGTCATACCCTATTAAACCCGGCCAACTAATCCTTTTTCACTTCCTCATATGTTGAATTGGTCAACTTCACACAACTCACAAATAAAACCAACTCACACACCTCACCTTTATCCCCTCAACCCACGTGTATACCATACACGTCTCAGCTCCCACTCTCATGCACCTCCCCACACCCGATCCCTACCTTCCCCCCACACATCCTTACTCTACACCTCACCCACATCCGATCTCACCCCACCCACCGGTCAACCAAACGGTTTATTCACACCACTTGTCCCATTTATTTACCCAAAAAAATCCATTTACCTTTCCCACACTTAATAAATAAAAACAAATTATTTCCCCACTTCCCCATTATTTTCGATACACACGATGTGAAAACTTCTCTCACCACTCTTTCTTCTCCAAAAAACGCAGGCAATACCCAAACCCTAAAATAATTACCATAAAAATTAACCATTAAAATTGGGGCTTTTACCTTTAATAGGTAATTCACCCAAATCAAATTAATTCCCCCAAGATTCGGAGGCAAGCACTACAAGGTGGTCCTCAAATCCCCTAATCATAATATTCCACCGTGGCAATCCGCGTGAAGAAAGAGAAACAGAAGATCCAACGGTTCAATTTTTAGCTTTCTTCTCAAGCTTGATCAAACGATTGAGAGAGAATCCCTTGGAGAAAGAGAATGAAGACCCCAAGCTCATGGTTCATCTATAAATAGTAAGGGATACTCAGTTTGAAGATTAGTCCATTTTAAAGCTTATCTTTATTTTTCTTTCAGTTTTTAATTAATTTTAGGAGTAGGGTTAGTTAGATTTAAATTTTCTGCAAAATTAGTTTAGGTTTAATATTGTAATTTTATTTTTCCAGCACTTGTATTTTTTATAATTAATGAAAAGTTAATTTTTAATTACTTCATTCTCTTTTTAATTTTCTGTCGAAATTTTATCTTTAATTTTCCAGTCATATTACTGTTTGTCAAATTTAAATCCTGTTTTTTTTTTACTGTTTGTGGTTATTATCCATATAAAAAAAATAAAAATAAAAATAAAAATAAAATATATATACTGTTCGGATTCGATTCATTTGGCTCGAAGAAGTGTTGGTTCGAGAGGTTGAGAATTGAAGGTGGTGACAGCTCGTTTCGATTCACAAGGTGGCTCAGCGCCTCACCTTCGGCTCAAAGGTTTTCGACATCAAGGTTTTAATTTCTTTTTCTCTTTTAATTTTTGGTTAAGTTTAATCTGCTTATTGTTTTGAAGTTTAATTGGTTTATTTAGTTTGATTTAGTATTGGTCACTGTTTGTTTGTCATGATTATTTGGGTTATTTGCTTATGTTTACTCGGTCCTTATTTAGTTTATTTTACTGTTGAGTTTCAGTAGTGATAATTGGATCAGCTTACTTTAGTTTGGATACTGTTTGTTTAGTTCAGATTTGTTAGCTTATTTGGTAGTAATATTTAGCTTATTTGGGATTTGTTTTATTTGTTTTGTTGGTTGATTGGCTTATTTAGCTTATTAGGATAATTGATCTTAGCTTGTTCAGTTTCTATCTGCTTATCGGTTCATTAGCCTGCTTATTTCTGTCATAGTTTAGTAGTTTTGATTATTGTCAGTTTTTTTTATTTACTTAATTGCTTACATTATTTGCTTTTTGATTTTCAGCTTTTGTGCCTATTAGCTTATTTGGTTTTTTTCTTGTTTTGCTGATTAACATTACAGACTCCATTGGTCTGTTTTATTGATTGTCCAAAAAAATAAAAGATAAAAAAAATATATATTAACTAAATTTGGTCTGTCAGGGGACTCGAACCCCTGACCTCGCGCTCAACAGCCTACATACATAACCATCTCCTCTAAGTACTCATTTGTGTTCCTTTTCACTTCAGTTTATTAATATAGCGTTTTAACTTTATAGCTGGTAGATTTAGTTATTTAGTTTAAATACACTTTCTTTTAGTTTTAATTAATTTTACTTAGAAAATTTTATTTTAACTTTCTTTAATTCAGTTTTGTTTTAAAAAAATATAAAAAGATAAAAAAAAATATTTTAATTTTTAATTACTTTTAAATTTAGTTTAAATTTTATTAGTTTTAAAATTAGTTTTATTAAGTTTTCATTTAAAGGTTTTTAAAAGTCATTTAAAAGTTTTTCATTAGATTTAATTCACGTTTTATTTACTTTTTTTTAATTTCAAGTTTAAAATAGATTTCATTTCAAGTTTTTATAAAGTTAAATTTTTATTTAGTTTATGTTTTTATCAAAAAAAATAGTTTTATTATTTTTAATTAGATTTAAATTTTAATAGTTTAATTAAATTGTTTTCAAATAATTTAAAAATACCAAAAATACTTTTCACCAAAAACAAATTAAGTCCACGTTAATTGAAAATCAATTCGAGTGAGTCGAGGAAAAACGAACTTTAATTGTTACATACAAAAATCCTACTTTCAGTGGTACATGAAATCTAAAGTACATCATCTATGAATCCCTAATCTAAATAGTACAGTACAAAGATACAACTGACTAAAGAAAAGTACAAATACATGAGATCCTATATCATGATAGCCGGGATGCAACCCTAATATCTTATCATGATGTACAAAAGATCTAGTACATCTAATCTACTAGTGCCTAACGGACTCCTCGGATACACGGGCGGTGATGAGACAGTTGGTGCCTGCATGGCAACCTACATCGCGGTCATGGCAGTCCTGGTCTCCTTGAGCAGTCGGAGTGCCTCGAGGAACTGGTCTCTGAGAGTCTGCTGAACTCCCCGGAGATGAGCGGTCTCTGACGTCAATCCCTGATGACGAACCTCCTGGAGGTCGAAGAAAATAGCAAGAGTCTCCTCCATGGTCAAGAGAGCGGTATGAGTGTCCGTCTGCTGGCTCTGGAGCAAGTAGATCTGCTCACGGAGGAACTCATTCTCATCCAGCAAGCACTTGAGAGAATGGTAAGTAGTAGACTACGCCCCTCGTGCAGCGTGCGCCTCAGCACTCACAGTCCAAGATAGAAGGTCCTGACGCTGCTGTAGAACAGCGCGCTCGGTCTGTCCGGCCGATAGCAGAGCAAGAATATCTGCTACATCCTTGGCCTGGCGTGCGGCCAGTGCCGTAATCTGGGCCTGAACGGGGTCAGCATGTCTATCCCGGGAACCCTAACCGATCTCAAAAGTGGAATCAAGAGGTGCCTCGTACCTCCTCTTACGAGGTGGCAGAGACTCGGGTGCATGGTCCCGTAAAGAAGTCACTAATGGTACAGGTGGTATGGCAGCAGGAGGCTGGACCTCTTCCCCAGCGGGGGAAATAGGTGGAGTAGAGATAAGTGCCTCAATAGATGCGGCGTCGACAGAAGTGTGACTATCGCCGGAGTCACTGGCAGATAACCATCCACATAAGACGGTCGTCGGGGATACGGCAGCAGGTGTATCGGTAGGTGATGTCATGGTAAATCTGAAAGTAATATAGTTTTAATTGACATAAGTATAAACTTACTCAAGTTAAAAGTTTTGGGAAATAATAATTTAAAATTATATAATAGTGTCGTTTAACACTCTCCATGTTAAAGGTTACGTTAATACTTATAAGATTAATCAACCGGATGTTAATAATCAATGCACAGGCAATCACACAATCGATGTATGCTCTACAGTCTATATGCTTAACTATTCTAGTCCCGAAAATCCCAAAAGATTTTCAAAGCAGTTATAGTCCATATTATATAAAAAAATTATTTTTATATTTATTTTAAATTTTGTTCTGATTCTCTATAACTATCTCTTTGATACCATTCTGTGACACCCCCAAATTGAGTCAAATGCAGCGGAAATAATATTTGGGTGTCACGTAGGTGGATCAACAGCAGATAGAATATAGAGCAACAGATAAAATATTATCCTTACATTTATTACATGATTGAAAGTGCAAATAGTATTAAAATAGTCTTTAACATTGTTCAACAGTTTGAATTTTTTCCCAATTTATAAAACCCCAGATGAGCTCTATAAATGCTGCCTATCATGATGCTTGACTCCATGCACACCAATACCTGCTTCAGTTTCCTGAGAAAACATGCTTAGAGAGTCAACATAAAGTTGGTGAATTCACAGGTTTAATAAAATGAGTTTGGACAATAAACATTCACTGAAGTAGTAATGCACAAAGCATCAATACTTAAAAGTAATTACATTCCCATATTGCCTGAAACTGAGACTTGACAGTTAAGTCCTTAACAAATAAGGACCCTTCGCCTTATAAAAAGGCACACATAAAAATAATAAGTGCTGACATGTGAAACATCTGTTGTCCTGGCCTAGGCACAGTGAGCATGACTCACCCAGATGGGGACGGTCAATCCCAAATAGATCTATTTATAACATTCAGGTAATTCAATAATTCTAGCAGTTTCAGATGCACGGGTCATGCGTGTTCATCTACAATAGGCAATGTAATCAAAGGTTTCGCAGTTCAATCCATGTCCATGAAATAAAATATGTTGCATGTTTTCTTCCCCATTAAAAGGTTTAAAAGTTTGTCAATATATAAAGTGGGGCCATGAACTCACCTCAGTAGTACAACAATAAGTCAGTAGATAAATCTGATAAGGATGCTCACGATACAATCAACGACCTAAATAATTATAAGGTCTCAGTAAATGCATAACATAATGCATAAAAGTTTCAGAATAAATATGTGCATGCTTATACTTGTTTTAAGCATTTTATTACGATACTTGTATTTTTAGTTCATCGTTGTACAAGTTCTATTAGCATTTATTTTAAGTATAAAATAAATAATAAGGTTATATTAATTAATCCATTTAATTAATATTTTGTACTTGTGTTATTTATAAAACACTTTAAATATTTATAAAAGGTAGTTTTATATATATATTTAAAGTAATAGAAAATAAATATAATTAATATATTTATTTTATAAGTTATTCATTTCTAATTTATATTTAATATATAAATAAGGTTTATAAAACGTATAACATTTTAATTAAATTCCACGTTTACGTAGTGTTTATAATTATTAAATTATAAGTTTGGAAAAATAACAATTGTTACGTTTATTTAAGTTTTACGTTTTAAATAAGGGATATAAATATATAGAAATTTTAGGGTTCGTTATACTTTGTATAAAATACGTTTTAGTCCTTCTATTTAAATAATTACCCGTGGTTAAATTACTTTTATACCCCTAGGGTTTCTAAGTCTTTCAAGTAATTACAATATTGGTCCCTCCCTAGTTACACGTGTAACTAGGGTTTGTTTAAGTTTCATTAAATGGCAAAAATGGTCCCTAAACATTCGGATTATATTAGGGCTTATTATAGTTTCACAAGTTGGCATTTTTGGTCCTCCAACATTCAGCTAATATTTAGGTTTAATATTAAGTTACACAAATGCCCCCTAGGGCTTGTATAGGTTTCGGCTTATGTCACAATTAGTCCCTAGGGTTACTTAGGGCTTGGTAAAGTTTGTTAACTTGGCATAAAAGGTCCCTAGGGCTTATATTATATTTCGGTGTATAACAAATGAGATCCCTGGGTTTTCTTAAGTTTACACAAATTACCCTAACACCATATTAATTCCATTTAAGTCCTTTTTATCACCTTAAAGTTTTGGATAGTGTTCAAAACACACCCTTAACTCTCAGCAATTTACCAAAGTGGTCATATAGTTTATATTTTTGGAAAATAAGTTTCTACACTTGTTTATTTAGATCCCTATACTTTGTAAAATTACAAATCCAACCCGAAAGTATTATATTTTCCATTTTAACCCGAAATATCATAATTTACTATTTTAACCCAAAGTTTCATAGATCTTGCATTTTAATACAAAATATTTATAGATCTATTATTTTAAACCCGAAACTTTACAAAGTTACATTTTGACACTAAAAGTTTTATAAAACATTTTATTTAGTGATAATGAATATTTATTTAGGCAACTTATTATAGTGAGCTTAAAATTAAACCTTATAAAGCATAATAGTGAACTTATCATTTTAAGGCACCTATAATCATAAATCTAGTGTTTCTAGTTATATCTAAACATTACAAGATTACCCAAAATAGAAACATGGGCTTAAACCCCACGTCCAAAATCATGCATGCTTAGTTTTCCATGGTTTTTGAAGTTTAACTAGATCATGGTGACATGTTCTTCATGGTTGATAAGTTTTTACATCATTTTAAGCCATAGCATAAAATCATGCCGTGACCTAAAATGGATTTTGGGGTTTCAATATTTGTTTCAACAGTAACTTTTACTAAACATCACCATGTGTATGTTAATATGTATGAAAGTAAATGCATAGAAAGATAGGTTTTAGATTTGACTTACTTGTTTAGATAGGTTTAGGAGTGATAGGAGAATGAGTAAGAACAAGTGATAAGCTTTCAACAATGGAGGTCTTGGTGACCTAAAACAAGCCGTGGGCTTCAAGGGGTAGGACTAGGGCTTCTTTCTTGCTTCAATGATCAAGGTACTTGTAGGATGAGCTAATGATTAACCTCTATGTAGTATGAGACATAATCTAAGAGTAGTAAATGAGCTTGGAGGTTTATTAATGGTGGAAAGGGGTGTTTAGCCATAGGTTTTAGAGAGAGAGTGAAGGTGATGGAGTGAAATGTGTTTGCAAGTGATTGTGTTGTGGGTTTGTGTGTTTCGGCTAAAACAAGGAAAGAGAGAGTATCCAATGGGATCTTGGTACCTAGTACCTTGTATCTTTCAAGATATACTTAGGATTGTGTTGTGATATGCTTGCTAGATTATTCCCACATGCCCCAAATAGCAATTGACTTTTCTTCTACAAAAGGGCAATGTTGTCGTGTGTTTATGGGTCAAAGGGGGACAAGAAGAGACTTGGTATAGTGTATGGGTATGGTGTGTGTAAGTAGTGTGTAAGAAAAAGGCATGGTTAGTATAGAAAAGCATGGTTTAGCATAGTGTATTAGTGGAGAATACACTTGATTATACTTACAAGTTAGCTAACAAATGATGAAGGTGTAGACATGTATACATGTACACGGCCTGCATATGCATGTGGGAGGGTTTTTGATTATTTTGCCAAGTGTTGTATGAGAATAATAGCCCTTGTTTAATATTGTATGCATTTGTTGAGTTGTAGGTATTTTTTTGAAGCTTTTAGGTAATTTAGTGAAAGTGTATATTAAATACATCACTATAATTAATTTACTTAAATAAAGTAAATAAATGACAATGTAAAATAATGTACATTGTTTTAAAGTGTTAGGTGTTTATTCCTTTTAGGTAATAAAATATGTACATATAAAATAAATCCAAGTACTTAATAAATAAATTAAGTAGAGTTACAGTTTATCTCAAAAATATGTACTGAGGTGATGAGTCTATTATTCAATCAAGTGGCCAGTCAGTTGCCAGAGTAGTCAACAATGACTAAAGGTCCATATAAATATAAAATAAATATGAAAGGTAGTATGACAAAAAGTACATGATTAAAAATAAGTCATATAAAAGTGAAATTATATAAATTCCAAAAATAAATAGTACAACAGTTGACAAAGTCAATAAGGTAAAATCAGAGGTTTTATAATATGGATGGCTATAGTCCAGTTCATACTTGCCAAGATTTTATGAATTGTCATGATATGACAAATGTGAACAACTATGGATCGGTTCACAAAATAACATTCGATTGAAAAGCATGAAATTTGTCCTGAGAAATGGTGAACGCATATGGGTCAGTTCACCTAATAACATCCGACTGGAAACATGAATCTGTCATGAGTAAGGATGAACGCCTATGGGTCGGTTCATCAATACAAAATTCGCAGAAAAGCACATGCGACTAAATATGGCCAGTCATGTACCAACCTTTTACTGAGTCAAAAGAAATTTAAGAAAACCGATTGATAACTGAAGAAAACTGACTGATAAATGCATGAGAAACATGAAAGATAACAACGCCAAAATCTGGGAAGTTCCTGGTGACTACCCACTAGTCACAGGTCAAGTTTTAGAGCCTACAGGTCAAACCTTGCGCTCTGATGCCATAATTGTAACACCCCACTTTGATAAGTGGAGCGTTACGTGTATTTATGACGTGTCATCAAAGCATATAAGGTAAATGTCCTAAAACATTAATTGACCATAACGGAAATACCGGAATCAAACATTGGTAATCCAAACATAAGCTCAAAACATGAAAAGTAAAATACTGAAATAAAGGACTGAACAATGTCCAAACAAGCAATATATGTAAGGAGTGCATAAAGTAAACAAGTCAGGATAGCTTCCATCCAATGCACCTACTCTCAGAATCCTAAGAGTGTCCCGATGTACCTGCCGTTAGAACATGAAAGGAACTACGGTTGAGCATAACGCTCAGTGAACGAATATAAAGCATGATAAGGAATTACTGAAATGAAGCAGATGATAAAATACTGAAGCTGTAAGACTGATAAGTAAAGTTGCAGCGGAAAATCTGTGTATAATCTGTAAAGTCTGATTTATAAATAATAAAGTTGAACTGTTATCTGTTAAATCTGAAAAACGTGCATTTACTGTATTTTAATTGCCAGAGCTTATATAGGTCATGTGCTGTAACAACGGTGCATGAATAACTGGAGGGTGACATCGTCATGCTATAGAGGGGTGACCTCTAAATAACTGTAGAGGCGTAACCTCTAAATACTGTGCTGGGTGGAGGGATGGCTCCAATGTGAAGGATGTAGAGCACACACCACATTCACCCTAATAAGTGTAAACTGATAAGCCTAGGATGCATCCATAAGCCCCACTAAAATCCTGATAAAATGGCAAAACTGAGATGAGTGGGACGATGCGGGATATCACTCTCCTGCATGTGAGTCACGACACCGGTGCCTCAAGTGTCATGGTTACGGTACCTCCGTAACTAGTACTACTGACTGGTCATGCTTGTATATAAGGCTCAGGAAATTTAACTTAATTATAAAATTGATTTCTGATAATTCTTATAACATATAAATAGGGAAAACAATTGGCTGCAGACGGGAAATCCTAACCATGCATAGAAGGGAAGTCCTTACTAAAAGGACGTAAAATCCGTACCTTATTTCCAGTAATCGGTAAAAGATGAACAGCGGAAAATGAATTCGACTTAATCTCGCTTGACCTTTATCTACATGAATTTATGTACCAATTATTAATTTCGGATGTACTGTTTACGAATCTATTTTACCATCCTATTAGTGTAGTATACGTTGAAAATTTCCTTAGCTTATTAATGGTAGTATGTACTTATCATGTTGTCATAGTAAGGCAACTTCATTTTACATGTCAAATAGTAAAGCTCGTAGTTTGTAATTGTCATCTAAGTGTGATTAGATTTCTAAAACAAATATGTATTTTAAAAAGTAATTGTTTTACGTGAATGTTTTTTAAATAATACTAAGTATTGAAATCTCATATCAATAGAATGACTACATATTTTAACTCTAGTTTCCAAACAAATGTTTAGAAAAGAATGTAAGCATGAATGAAATGAAAAACTATATTTCTTGTGTACATCACATACAAGAAAACAAATAGTTTTTAGAGACCAAGGTAATATGTAGTATTTGTTATGTTTATGTAAAGAAGCTAATCATCGTCCACGCATGAACAAAACATGAAGCTGTGTTTCCTCTTGCTGCATTATAGTACAGAAAACTTGTTTATAATCTATCCATTTCCGCTTGTTTTGATTCTTATATATTTTGACCACGTTACTGCATGCATGATCAAAACATAACATGTATAGGCAAATCCATTCTTGTTGTGTATTGGTAAATGACAAACATATTACTGCTTTTATAATTATTCACTTTTTCTAGGTTAAACACTTTTATATAGTATAACCTTTACACTCTAAAATCATATGGATTAAGAGCTTACCTCTAAGATAGGCGAGAGTTGCGATCAAAACCAAACAGAGTATAAAGATTAAATCGAACACAACCTATTGACTTCAATAAACAATGATAGAAACTTAGTTCCCAAATATACCGTAGACCCTTCTAACTCGAAACTCGAATTGTTCGCGTTCACCAACTATAAAAAACAGAACGCAACCCGAATGGCTACTCGTACTCGACCTGGGCAGTCTTTAATCATTGTTATGTTCAAGAAGATAACACCTCGATACCACCTGGGTATGAACATCAACTCGATCAGGATGTAAACTCCCGACCAGAGCACGACTACAAAACCAAACTCGGATAAGAACGCGCAGTCGAACCCAATCCCAACCTCAAACGAACAGCTGATCGACCCAAAGAAACTCTGATACTAAGCCTTCAGTTGCGAGATTCATATTGTGTCGTACATTATTGTAGAAGATAGAGTTCAGGGGTTTTTTTATGTGAGCGTCTATATAACCGAATTTCGAGAATAACGGAAGTATGACCAGGACTAAATCAATTATGATTTGATTTGATTTGATTTAATAGTATCCATTATTAGTTTCCTTATTTTGGCAGCTAATTAACAGTGAATAGCGAAGATTTTGGGAAGAATGGTTGTCATTGTTATAAATAAGGATGTGATACAAAATCCTTCGCAAGAAACGCTCGGATGAAAAGCAAATCAGATATAGTACATAATTAAGGTCAATGTTTCTTAGTCTCTTTTTTTACATGTTATCAATGAAAACATTATTCCCCTTCTTGTTAAACGAAATCATGGTGCGGGCCTTTGGGCTTCTTTTCTTTCCTTCTTGATAGGCCGGTTAAACAGCCCTTATACATATAATTTCGTTTTTCGACTTTTATTATTTTTCACGTATTAACGTCGTGGCGTGAGTTCGTGAATTATTGTGTCATGATTTATTTATTATACGTAAATGCTTGTCGTATACACTATTTATACTTGAGTACATGTCGTGAATTAATTACTTAAAACTTTTAGTAACTTTGTAGTTTCGTATAATTAATATTTTCATGGATTTTTCATGCGGGTTTTACAACTCTTTCCCTCTAAAAGAAAAATTCGTCCTCGAATTAGAAACGTGGTATTTGTTGCGGGTCTTACATTAACACCTTTTGGAGAGAGTGATTTCCTCTTGGAGGAATTTAAGTCCAACTTCCTTGGTAATGATGATTCTCCCATTAATTGGGAAGAAGATATTCTCACTATCCAAAAGTTGCTCAATGAGGATCCCATTCCTTACGTATCCCAAAAGAAGTTACCAATGATGATCCATACATAGTGAAACCTTCCATAGAGAGTCCACCTACCCTTGAACTTAAGGACCTTCCATCCACCTAGAGTATGCTTTCTTAGAGGGGAAAGACCAATTACCTGTGATCATTTCTAAAGATTTGAAAGAGGATGAGAAAGAAAAACACATAGAAGTCCTTAAGAAACATAATCAAGCCATAGCATGGAAAATATCCGACATAAGGGGAATTGATCCAAATTTTTAAACAAACAAAATCCTTATGGAGGATGATTACAAACACGCTATTCAAAGCCAAAGAAGGGTTAACCCTAAAATCCATGAGGTCATTAAGAAGGAAGTTATCAAACTCCTTGATGCGGGCATGATTTACCCCATTTTCGACTCTCCATGGATTAGCCCGATACATTGTGTTCCTAAGAAGGGTGGAATCACCGTAGTGCCCAATGAGAACAATGAGCTTATTCCTACTAGACTTGTTACGGGTTGGAGAGTTTGTATTGATTATAGGAAGCTCAATGATGCTACTAGGAAAGATCATTTCCCATTGCCTTTCATGGACCAAATGCTTGAACGCTTAGCAGGAAATGAGTACTATTGCTTTCTAGATGGATTCTCGGGTTATTTTCAAATACCCATTGACCCTAAGGATCAAGAAAAGACCACATTCACTTGTCCCTACGGTACATTTGCTTACAAGAGAATGTCTTTTGGCTTGTGTAATGCACCGGGGAGATTTCAAAGGTGTATGATGGCAATTTTCCATGACATGATTGAGCAAACTATGGAAGTTTTCATGGATGATTTCTCGGTTTTTAGAGATTCATTCACTTCTTGTCTCTCCCATTTAGAACGTATGCTAAAGAGGTGTGAAGAAACACGTCTTGTTCTTAATTGGGAGAAGTGTCATTTCATGGTCAAAGAGGGGATAGTCTTGGGACATAAGATATCCAACAAAGGTTTAGAAGTGGATCGTGCTAAGATAGATGTGATTGCTAAGCTTCCCCCACCTACCACGGTGAAAGGAGTTAGAAGTTTTTTGGGTCATGCGGGGTTCTATAAACGTTTCATACAAGATTCCTCTAAGATTGCAAGACCGATGACCCACCTCTTGGAAAAAGAGGCTCCTTTCATTTTCAACGAAGAGTGTTTGGATTCTTTTGAGATACTTAAGGAAAAGTTGACTAAGGCTCCCGTTTTGGTTTCTCCAAATTGGGATTTACCTTTTGAGCTTATGTGTGACACTAGTGATTATGCCGTGGGGGGCGTGTTAGGACAAAGAGTGAATAAGCATTTTCGACCTATACACAATGCTAGTAAAACCATGACGGGTGCACAACTTCATTATACCACCACGGAGAAAGAGTTGCTTGCTATAGTCTATGCCTTTGAGAAATTTAGACCCTATCTTGTGCTATCCAAAACCATAGTGTATACGGATCATTCCGCTCACAAGTACCTCATGACAAAGCAAGATGCTAAGCCTAGACTTTTGAGATGGTTTTTATTGCTACAAGAGTTTAAGATAGAGATTCGTGATAAAAAAAAAGGAGCCGAGAATTTAGCGGCGGATCATTTGAGTACACTTGAGCATCCTTTTCAAGGAGATTTGCCTCATAAGGAAATCAATGAATCTTTTCCATTAGAGGAGCTCATGTCTATCTCTTCTCAAGAGGATGCCACCCCTTGGTTTGCGGATATTGCAAACTATCTTGTGGGGAACGTGCTAATAGAGGGTCTCACTTCCCAACAACAGAAGAAATTTCTTAAGGAAGTGAAATACTACTTTTCGGATGACCCTTACCTCTTTAGGCAATGTGCGGACCAAATCATTAGACGGTGTGTAGATGGGCCCGAGGCATTTAAGATCTTAGAAGCTTGTCATAAGGGAACTACGGGTGGACATTTTGGGCCCAACTACATCGCCAAGAAAGTCTTTGATTCGGGTTACTATTGGCCTTCTATATACAAAGATGCCCAAGAGATGGTGAAATTTTGTGATGTATGTCAAAGACAAGGAAAAATTACTCAACGAGATGAGATGCCACAAAACTTCATACAAGAGTGTGAGATTTTTGATGTGTGGGGAATAGATTTCATGGGACCTTTTCCATCTTCTAAGGGAAATAAGTACATACTCGTAGCGGTGGATTATGTGTCAAAGTGGGTTGAGGCCAAAGCCTTACCTACTAATGATGCTCGAGTTGTAGTGAAATTTTTGAAGCAATTATTTGCTAGATTTGGTGTACCTCGGGCCATCATAAGTGATCGTGGTACTCATTTTTGTAATGATCAATTCACAAGAGTTATGAAGAAATATGGTGTTAATCATAGACTTTCTACCGCGTATCACCCTCAAACCAATGGTCAAACCGAGGTCACAAATCGTGGTTTAAAGAGAATTTTCAAAAGAACGGTAGGAGAGCATCGAGCTTCTTGGTTGGATAAGCTTGATGATGCTTTGTGGGCTTTTAGGACGGATTTTAAGACACCAATTGGTTGTACTCCATATAGGCTTATCTATGGAAAAGCATGCCACCTCCCATTCGAGTTAGAGCATAAGGCGTATTGGGCTCTCAAGTGGGCTAACTTTGATTTAAACCAAGCCAGTTCACATAGAAAGGACCAACTCAATGAAATGGATTAATTGAGAGCCAATGCTTATGAGAACTCATTGCTTTATAAGGAAAAGACTAAGCAATTGCATGATGCTAAGATCAAGAACCGTGAGTTCAAAGTTGGAGAGCCGGTTCTCCTCTTTAATTCAAGGCTGAAACTCTTTGCGGGCAAGCTTAAGTCAAGATGGTCCGGTCCATTCACTATTTCTTAAGTATTTACATATGGAACTATTGAGTTGTCACAACCCAATGGTCCAAATTTCAAAGTGAATGGTCACCGTGTTAAGCACTATTTTGGGGAGGACATTTCCGTGGAAATGGTCCAAGAGATCCCCATTTTCCCCTTGAATTAATTCATTGAGGGAAGAGTCAAGCTAGAGACTCCTTAAATCAAGCTTGAATAACTAGGTTTAGAGTTTTTAGACGTAGAGTGTTGTAGGTTAGAAATAAGGATGGAGAGTTGGTGAAAAGTGTAGGGGAGACCTTCCTTTTGTATTCATGTTGTTTGTAGGGTTGCTCACTCATCACGTGCTTTGGAGCTTATGGAGGAGGCCCTTGTATCCGGTTCACTTCGTTACTATTGTGATTTTTCATAGACACATTGTGCTTAAAAAATGAATTCACTATAGTTGATCTTTCCTTAGCTTGGGGTTAAGCAAAGTCTATTCATTGTCATAAGTGTAGGGGAAGTTTATACTTCCATGCTCTTAAACATTGAGGACAATGTTTAGCTTAAGTGTAGGGGGTCTTCTATCGAAGTGACCTTACCTAGACTTTGTCATTGACCTTCATGATAATTGGGAAATTAATTTTTCAAACATTTTTCAAATTTTTTTTCTACTCTGGCCACCAAAAATATGCATTCATAATTTTTGCATTAATCATTTTTCATTTGCATTGCATATATTTTTTCTTCATCAAAAATATATTGAGAAAGAAAAAATATAATAAGGACATGGTTTAAAAAATTTAGACTACTTTGACATATTAGGCCCGCCATGGATACTTTGACTCAACCCGAGTTTGCTTATCTAAGCTTACTTTAGCTAGTATCCTTAACCATGTAGACCTTCATTGGTCTATTAGGCTAAGCATCCACTAGTCTCATTATTTGAGATTTTAAATTTGTGGAGAATGGGAAATGATAGAGTTGAAGCAAGTATAAAAGGACTAGAGAAACTTCATGACGATTACTTATGGCTAAAGCCTTCTCTTTCTTTGCCTCTATTTTCTTCGCATGTATATATGTTAATAAATAATCAAGAACGGTTTTAATCGGTTTGTAGTCTCTTATGTATTTTTGTCAAATCATTCATGGTTGGTATAAGTACGTCTTAAGATTCTAAGTTAGAACGTTTTATGTGTACTAGACTTATGCCATGCTTAATACTTAGCGGGTGTTTTTCCTTTTATTCTTTTCAACTTTCTTTGTGAGGAACAAAGAAAAATAAGAGCGGCTTACAAAAAAATGAGTGGCTAAAAAAAAGAAAAAAAAAGAAGAAAAAGTTAATTATACAAGACTCTCAAGAGGGGCAGTGAAGTGTTAATTATAGTAACTATTAGATTCCAATATTACCTTGACGGGTTGCGGGGATTTAATAGTTGCTCCAATCCATTATTACCTTGACGGGTTGCGGGATTGAAGATCCAAAGTCCCCAAAAGGCGGCGGATGTAAATTATTGCGTGAGTTTTATTTTTCTTTCCTTAGCGAGTGTGTAGCTACTTATTAATGCATGACATGACGATTTTACACATAAGGCGAATGACTTATTACTCTTGAAACGGAATTATATTAATTATGAGCGGTTTTTCAAGTAATGGATGAGAGGATTACTTAGGATTAAAACCGTGCTTCCTTATTTTTGGATTTTACATTTCTTATATTTCACGCTTCAAATAATGACAAATTTGCCTTCAAGCAATTTGCTCAAATAATAACCGGTTCCACATTTAATTGTCATGAATAAGTTGATGCACTTTTTACTTGTGAATGCAATGATCCCATTTTTAAGCTGGTATAGGGAAAGTAAAACTTGAGGGTGATAAGTGTCCATGGTACCAAAGCTCTAATTTAAGTCATTGATTTCTTTATGAGTTTTTCCATCAAAACCATTTATGGAAAACCAAAAATATATAAATAGAATTGCTTTCTTTGCATTGCATTGTACAAAATCAAAATCATGCATCATATAGTGTAAAGTAGTGTAAAAACATTCCATAATGGCCATGGTGGGTTAATTATGAGGAAAATGTAAATTTATGCTTTAAAATATAGCATTGCATGAGGTCATGGCAATGTTCAAGTGTAGGGGATTTGATATGAGCAAAATCTCATATCAATTAATCAACAAATCACCCTAAAACACATAGAAAATACCTAACTTTTGTGCTATAAAGCAGTATTATGTGGTATGTTTTGTGTTTGTGCTTAAATAGGTAACAAGGATACAATTTCAAGCAAACAAGAGGAAATCAAGCTCATTTATGATGAAAAGACAAGAGACGGATCAAAGATGACAAGTCATTTGAAGATGAAGGACCTATCTTGACAATATTCAAAAGTTAAGGGACTTAAATGCAAACTTTGGAAAAGTCAAGATTAAAGTCAAACTTGGTCAAACTTCAAAGTCAACCAAGTCAAGGGAGTCAAATAAGCAAGATTCTAAGTTAAAGGACCAAATTTGCCATTAGAATGATGAAAGGAGCTCATTTGAAGAATCTGCTAAAGTGAAGGACTGAAAGTGTAAAAAATACACATACTTTGTGCTCAATCCGTGTATACACACTCTTAACCAATCAGATTGCAAGGACAATAAAGTGCGGATTGCCAAATAAGTTGCCAGCTCACCCTTCAATTAATAAACCGAATCTTCAATAGTGCAGCGCACTTATTTTCCTCTAGCCATGCAATAATCTATTTATCCAAAAGTGGATAATGATCCGTGTGAGGGGCCAATATCCAATCAAATCATAACACGTGGCATCTTCAACAACGAACAAGCTCGATTTAGAACTACAATGCATTTCATGAAGAACTTAATACATGAAAAATACTCGAAATGAAGAGACGAATCCAACCACATAAGTCAATTAGACTGAAGATCAAAGGATAAGAAAACCCGTTTTGTGTTCTTGGAGTCAAATCTGCAATTCACTCATCCTTGACACATGGCACCTCCTTATTGGTTGAGACACGTCATGTTACCCCAACAACTCATCATCAACCTCTATAAATAGCAGCTTGTACCTTCATTTTTATTGAGTAGTTAAGTGTGAAAAAACACACACTTGTAGTTTTTTCTCTTAATTTTGTTTCTCCTTCCATTTAGTTAACTTCTCTCAAGTGTTTGACACACACTTGAGAGTTGGTTATTCAGTTAGTAGTTGTAACAGTTTTCCCTCCTAAATCAATAAAAGCACAAAAACAATTCAGTTCATACTCTATTCTCATCTTCACTTACCTACTCAAATCCTGCATTATTGTTATGATATTGTGATATCATTGATCATAACTGATCAATGAAGTGTGTTTGATATGTTTTGGAAGCTATTCATGTTCAATTCAGCCTAGCAGTTCATTTCAGTTCCATTGTAGCAGTCAAAGTAGCAGAAATTGTTGATTTGAACAGAAATAGCAAATGGAGGTGATTAATTGGGTTAATGGTGGTTAATTGGTGGTGTTCTAGCAGATTTTAGTTGGCTCAGCGCCATACTACTCCATCAATGGAGGCTTCACAGCTAAAAGGTACTTGTTCTCTTGTTTAATTTCCTCTAGAATGAACTTTGCATGCTAAATTCTTAGAGTAAACACTATTTGCTGCTATGATCATGTGATTAGATCTGTTCTAGTGTAATTGTGATAGTTTTGATAGCATTTGAGTAATCTTGTGACTTTAATCTGCATTTACTTGATTTCAGTTTCCATTTTTCATCAGTCATAGGTCTTTGAGTGCATTTTGTGATTTAGTGTGTTAACAAGTTTTAATTCAGTCAAAATTATTTTCATTTTACTCATTGAACAAGTTTAGATATCAGTCATAGCTTGTTTTACTTACTAAAAATTGCTTTGAAAAAGTTCGTAACAGACTGTTGAAATGGTGTTTGGATTTGCCTAGTTTTTGTGATACAAGTCTGATAATTCATTTGATATTTGCTTATTCACATTTGGTAATATAATGGTAACAAGTTTGTTCAGTTTTGAAGTCAAGATATTGGTCAAAAAGGCAATTGACATCAAAAAGGTTTGGGTCAAGTATTTTCAGTAGTTCATTCAGTAAACTTGCTAAATTCAAATCTATGCCATGAATTCATTACTTGACCAATTTGTCTGAAATCAGTTTCTATTTGTTGTTAAACATCCAAAGTATAAGTGTGTTCAAGGAAATTCTACAGTTTTCCATTTTGATTGAGAAATGAGCTTTTTAATAAGCCACGGACCAAAAGCAAGTTTCTGAGATAAAAGCTTGACTTTTTCTTGTAACTGCATTTCTACTTCACAAATCTGCCCATTTTTCTTCACAAACCTTGTTAGAAACATGTCCTGAGTAGTTTTTGAAGTTTTCAGCTTTTTGATATTTTTGGTCAACGTTGGTCAAATAAGAACTTTCTTGCTTAAATTCATTTTTTAGCTTATCTAGTGAATCATTTTCAGATTAGTAAGACATTCCATACTCTTTATAAGTTGTTTAATAAGATTGAGCTTTAAAATCTGATTGTGGAAGTCTCATTTTCAATATAGCTTATTCGTGGCTTATTTGAATAAGCTATCTTTAGTTTTACAAGATTTTAAGTTGTTTCTTTGAGCATGTCTAGCTAAAATTCGATTTTAAGTCATTTGAAACCAGTTAGAGCTTATTTGGTCCATTATTGAGCTAAAACGAGCTTATTCATTTGGTTTGCCCATTTTGTTAAGTAAATCCCATTAATTTCATTTTAGTCCTTTAGGTTTGTAACTGTTTGCATAAGGTGGTAATCTTGTAAGTTTTTAGGGTTTTCATTAAATCAGTCCCTATACTTTCAGTTTTTGCTAAAGTTGGTTAGGCAGTTTGTTAAGTTTGTTAAATTTTGTTACAAGTTTGTTGGATTTTACTTTTTTGGTCCTTTTACTTTCTGAAATTTACATTCCAGTCCTTTACTTTCATTTAGTTTACTTTTCAAGCACTTTTACTTTCATGTTTTTACATTTTGAACTTTTGTGAATATTATTTGGTAATTGCAAAGTGTTTTACGGTTACGTAGGTTTAATATTTTTCACCATTTTTACTTGTTGATTGAATTAGACATAGAATATCCAAATACCCTAACAACCAAGACCAATTAAAGACTTGAGATTTTTAGGACTTTCAATTTGTCAAGAATCGAGAGAAACCGAACTTCAATATACTCAATATTAATAATATAAGTCAGTTCCCCGCAAGGAAGATAGGGTTGTACACCCGCTACTTCGATTACGCAAGCCAGCGTATACCTATGTCGCGCTTCCTTCTGAGCGTATTAATACACTACGAGACCCACGTCTCCCAACTACATTGCTTAGGGGCAGCGAAAATTTCGAATTTCGAAATAAACTGCCGCACCCTAGACATACAACCCACAGTAGATCTCTTCCACGTATTCTACCAACGGAATTTAGCCAATGGCTGGGTGTCTTTTGCTAAGCGAAAGGGTTGTATGCAATTCTTTGATGGAAAGATAGATTCTTTAAGGAATTGGACCGACAGATTCTTCTGGGTCGATGACGCCGCCTTTCCCTTCCACTTTCCATTCTTAACCCCTGACACCGTGAGGAAGGACCCCCTACCTAGCCCCGACTCCTACAACGTTGCAGACGCGGAGACTCTGAATAACAACCGCATTCCCGTGCAACCCTACCCGGAGAGTGTGTTAGTCACTCTTGGCCTAAGCCGCGCAGTCATCTGTGGCGAGCACATGGTAATAGCGTTCCGCAGAGAGAGTGGCCAGGGTTAGTGGTCCTTCCCTCCTTCATCATAACCTTCTGTAAGTACCATCGCATACTAGGATACTAAAATATGTTTCCCTGTTTTCTGTTTGCTTTTTTCGTAGTTATGGATGTGCTTGACCTTGTCCGTGGTGCGTTTCCTGAAAATTTGCTGGTGTTGTCTCGCCCTCAACAGGAAAATGAAGAATCGCTCCGTGACCGTGCGTAGAGGAATACCATGGATTTGGAGATTGAAGAGCCGTCGATCGCCCAAGGGAGTGAAGGCCCTGGCGCTGACCAGCCACCGCCATCTCCACCAATGCAATAGTTAGAACAGCAGCCACCCGTACAACAACAACCACCACCATTTCTTAGCTCCTCGTTGTCGTCAAATGAATATACCAAAGATGCCGAAAAACCACGGATGAGTTTGAGGAAGAGGACATCAACTCTTTAGGAAAAAGACGTAGAAGCCCCCCATCATCTCCACACAAAGTCGCACGCACCGGGGCTGTCCCTCCTGGACAGGGGTGGGCACTACAGAGGAAGAGTTTGAAGAGAACCTTGCAAAAACCCCTCCACGCACTCCCCCCGCGACCATCAATCTTAGGTAACCAATTTCTTCTATACGGTAGCTTAAACTAGACATCCGTCGCTGCACTCCTACGTGATTATACTTTAAGCGTCAGTCTAACTATTAATTTTATACAGCAGCAACGAACAGGAAAGATCTTTTGCAAAAGTCAAGACAACACTCTCCCCCCACAAAGAGGCTTCATCAGCAGGAGGAGATGCGTTCGCCCAGGATCCTACCTTCGCCCCTGACTAGGAGCTCCCCGCATCATCCGATCTCACAAGTGCATTTGACTGCGCAAGCTTCCTAGACAACATCGTGCCCCCTGGCCGAAAGGTAGTACTTGAAGGTATGAGTGATTCTGTCCTGGCCGATGAGGCAAGTTACCTAGCAGCGCAGCAGGTGACGCTGACATCGCACCTCAAAAAGAGATTCTTTGAATTGTCTGCCCAACTCCATATGACAAAGGAAAAGTTAAGGCAGGTTACTAAAGAAAAATCCTCCGCTCTCGGCGACATGCAAGAAAAGATAGACCAAGAAGCCGAGAGAGGAAGAAAGGATGTCGCCCTCCTCCATTCCTTAACTCAAGAAAGGAACAGGTTATCTGTCTCCCTGGATGAAGAGCGCGCCCATCTTAGCCATATAAGGCTTCCAACGTTGCTGCCATGGGGGCCTTTGAGGAGGGTAAGGATAGGTTTGTTGCTAATGTTGATGCTCTAGGTGCGAGGGTAAAGGAGGATGTAAGCGATCTCAACTGCCAATTGAAGAGGCTGAGCATCGAGCTTGATGAGGAGTTGTACCCTCGCTTAATGAAGGAGATAGCCGAGAAGCGGTGGTTAGTGCGCCATGGTCTTAGCCTAGCTGCAATGGTTGCACTAGAAGACCCCACCTTGCGAGCCACATTCTCCTAATCTGTCATAGCCACCATCAATGAGGGTACTTCAAGAGGCTTGGCGACTACACACAAGGAGAATCTATTGAATCGAGAACTATCAGAGGTACCCTTTTACGATCTGAAGGCTGACGTCAAGCTCACCGCAGCCATGAAAGAAATGAGTGTATGCCCGATGCCTTCTTTTGGTTTGGAGGATAAGGAGCATGAAGTGCCTATTGAAGCGGTAATGGAGGGTCTCACCTTGGCACGCCATAAGGCAGAGGGCGCAGAATCATTGGCAGATTTTCACCAAAAACCATCTCTGGAGCAGTTGATCGTGCCCGTATTCACGCATCCTAATGATACTCTTGATCCCTTCAAGATTGTGAAGGAAGTGCCATTATCTGAGGTTCTTGCAGCGCATGAGAGTCGTGCTGCTGCCAAGAAAACCATGTTGAACGTAGAAGCGGCGCCTTCCGTTGGTGCGGTCCACCTTGCTCTTACCATCCCTGTGTTACCATTGCCATTGCTTGAAAGGGATTCGCGCCTGCTGGACTGAATGGAAAAAAGTCTTAAGGATCATTGCACTACTGCTTACTGCCCTCCTTTGCTGAAACTAAAGAGATCCTCCTCTGAGACCCATCTGCTCTCCAATCATCTTGGGGACTTGTGAACATATGTTCATGTTTTGTATCTTCATATGTTTGCTTTGTAATAAACACTATCCTCTTTTGTTATAGAATGTATATTTTAATGTTTATATCACAATTTCTCATAATAAGCTAATGTGAACTTATAAATGGTCCATATGGGTTTGAGAAGCTCATTACGTGCGGTAACCGCTACTACCATAAGGACGGTCAGGTGAGGCTGAACCATTATTAGGTGTGCACAAGTGTGTCTTAACAGTCTCGGAGTTTACTGGCTGCATAACTTGCTACGACGTCATTAATAGCAAGGGGCCTAACAAGGATACAGGATCCATGGTCGATGGGGGTGCATCCCACTTACTCGACGAGTCTAATTAGTAGGGTAGGCTCATTCCTCTTATTCCTCCTAGAAAAGTTGTACACGCGTGCGCCAATAGGCAATATATATAATAAGAAAAAAGTATGTATAACATAAAAAGAGAGTTTTGAGAATGCGCCGTGGAACTAGCTAGGGACCATGACTGTTTTATTAATACTCGCAAGTTTTTTGAACACAAATAATAAAACGAAAAAACAATACATTCACTTGGGAAGTTTCGCCTTTAAAGGTAACACTTCTTTAGATGGCATATGTTCCAAGGTCTTTATAGGTCACGACCATCCATGTCGCGCAGCCGGTACGCACCATTTCCAAGTGCGTCTGTCACTATGTAGGGTCCTTCCCATATTGGTCCAAGCTTCCCTGTATACTCAGCGCGACTTGCCGCGTTTGAGCGATACACAAAATCACCTGGTCTGAATGAGGTCTTGTGTACCCTAGAATCATAGTAACCTTTCATCTTTGCTTTTGACTTAACTTCACGGATTGCTGCTAACTCTCGTTGTTCCTCGATTATGTCTAGGTTTAATCGCAGCTCATCATCATTAGTAACTATGTCTACCTCTGCTGTGCGGAGTGTTTGCAGTCCTATCTCAGCTGGAATGACTACTTCTGTCCCATATGTAAGGGCGAAGGGGGTATCACCTGTGGCCGTCTTGATCATCGTGCGATGTGCCCACAAAACATGCGACAACTTATCGACCCACTTCTTATTATGTTCCCCCAACCGTGCTTTTATGCCATCCCCCAAACTCCTATTTGCTATCTCCACAAGTCCATTTGTTTATGGGTGAGCAACCGATGCGAAACGTTGATGTATTCCATTCTTCGCGAACCAATCCTTGAATGGGTTCTATGCGAACTGCTTCCCATTATCCGAGATTATTTCACCAGGTAGTCCGAAACGGCACACTATGTTGTCCCATACGAACCTTTTTACCTTATTCCCAGTTATCGTTGCGACTGCCTTTGCCTCAATCCACCTTGTGAAGTAATCCATCGCGACTATGAGGAACTTAACTCCTCCCGCAGCTACAGGGAAGGGCCCCGCTATATCGATTCCCCATTTGAAGAATGGCCAAGGGGAGGTAATTGGCGTGAGTTCCTCCTGAGGCTGCCTCGGTATTGGTCTGTGCACCTGGCAGTCATTGCATTTGTTAATGAGTGTCCGCGCGTCTGTATGCATAGTTGGCCAGTAGTACCCGATGCGCAATGTTGTCGCCACCACGGACCTTGGTCCTGCGTGCATTCCACATGACCCCTCATGGATTTCGCTAATTATATACTGCGCCTGTCGTGGTCATACGCATCTTAACCATGGTTGGAGAAATGATCGTTTGTAAAGGACCCCATCTCTGACTTCAAATTGCCTCGAACGTCTTCGCACTCGCCGTGACTCATTTTCGTCATGCGGGAGTGCGTCATTCGTTAAATAATCTATAATCGGTGTCATCCATGTAAGCCCTTCTTCCTCTACCACCGACGCGGCCTCTTGCTCTTTGATTGACTTGTCCTTGAGTATTTCCACCAGGACTTGTTTCGGTAAGTGCGCAAAAACTGGTGGAAGCTATCTTGCTAAGTGCATCTGCTTTCTTTTTCTCCCCCCTGGGTACTTGGCGTATTTGGAACCTATGGAACCCCTCGATCAATGCTTTGGCTTTTTGTAAGTACTGCACCATATTATCCTCTTTTGCTTCATAATCACCAAGTATATGGTTTGCTACCAGCCGAGAATCTACATTTTCTTCGAGATTGCGCACGCCCATTCTTGCTGTGATTCTTAGCCCTGCTATCAGCGCTTCATACTCTGCCTCATTATTTGTGGCTGTAAATTCAAAATGTAATGCATATGTGAACTCCATTCCTTCTGGATTGGTGAGTATGAGTCCCGTGCCTGATCCATCTGTGCAGCTTGACCCACCTGTGAACAAGATCCACGGGGCTTGGTCTTCTTCCTTTTGATCTAGCCCCTGAGCGCCCTCCTCTGGCTTTTCAATGATAAAGTCCGCCAGAATTTGTCCTTTCACAGCATTGCGAGGTCTGTAAGTAATATTGTGTTCCCCCAGTAGAACACTCCATTTTTGGAACCTGCCTCTCACATCTGGTTTTGAGATCACCTGCTTTATGGGTTGATCCGTTATCACCACTATTGGGTGCGCTTGGAAATATCTGTGCAACCTCTTTGCTGCAAACACTAGTGCGAGCACCAATTTTTCCATCGGGGTGTAATTTAGCTCCGAGCTTTGTAACGCTCTACTTATAAAGTACATTGGTGTTTGCACATTGTCCCTATCCGTCATTAGCACCGTGCTGATTGCTCCATGCGTTGCGGATAAATATATTATCAGCTCTTCCTTAGGTCGTGGCGCGACTAACATGGGGAGTGAAGCTAAATGTGCTTTTAATTCCTCGAAGGCCTTTTCTGCTTCCTTCGTCCAATTCAAATATCCTTTCTTAATGCACTTTTTAAGTGTTTTAAATAAGGGGAGCGACTTCTCTGCTAACTTGGACAGGAACATGTTCAATCCTGCAAGCTTCCCATTTAGCGACTGCACTTCCTTTTTTGTCTTTGGGCTCTGGAGTTGAATAACCGCGTCTGTTTTCTCCGGACAGGGTTTAATTCCATTGGGGTCAATCAAGTATCCCAGGAACATGCCTTCTGTTGCTCCAAAGGTGCACTTTTTCGGATTTAACTTCATGTTTATCCTTCTGAGGGTAGAGAACGTCTCTTCTATGTCCCAAATAATCTCGCTCTCCGTATGACTTTTTATTACCAGGTCATCGACATACACCTCCAAATTTCGTCCTATTTGGTTTTCAAATGCTTTATCGACAAATCGTTGGTACGTGGCCCCTGCGTTCTTTAGCCCAAACGACATTTTTGTGTAACAGTACACACCCTGGCTGGTATGGAATGCTGTCTTTTCCTCATCTTCTTCTGCCATTTGTATCTGATGGTATCCCTTGTATGCGTCCAGGAAGCATTTGAAGTGGTATCCGCACAATGATTCCACCTTCCAATCTATTTCCGCGAGTGGGTAGCAATCTTGGGGACAAGCTTTATTGAGGTCTGTGAAATCAACGCACATGCGCCAGCTGCCATCATGTTTCTTTACCATTACCGGATTAGTGAGCCAATCGTGATAGTAAACTTCCCACATGATTCCTGCGTCCACAAGCTTTTTTACCTCGTCCAGTATTACTTTGTTGCGCTCTGGGGCTTGTCCTCTTTTCTTTTGCCTAACTGGAGGGTATCCTTCGCAGATCTGAAGCTTGTGTTCAGCTATTGACCTTGGTACCCCCGTCATATCTTTGGGTTCCCATGCGAAGACGTCCAGGTTATCCTTCAAAATGCGACACATGTCTGTATTTCCTTTGTCAGATAATGTCCCTTCGATCGTTATCTCTTGATCTGGGTACTGCGGATGTATCGCTACCTTCAAGTTTGGTGGTGAGTCCACCTTTGGTTCCATCGTGACCCTAGGCGGTTCTACGATCGAGTTGCATTCTGGGGGTGTAACCGCCGTGTTGAATATCATTACGACCCCTCCATCGACTGGGAACTTCATCATACCATGAGCCGTAGAAGGCACCGCTCGCATTGCTAGTATAGCTGGTCGCCCTATGATCCCGTTATACTGTGATGGCGACCGTATGATTAGAAAATTCATTGGGACTTCCACCGAGTGTTCATCATCTCCCACGCTTACTGCTAACTCTAGCTGGCCCAAGGGCCATACCGCTTCTCCGCTGAATCCGATGAGCGGGGAAGTCGCATGAATCATTTGGCTCTTTATTTATGCGCTAAGCTTTAGAAAGCAGTGCTCGTACATTATTTCTGCCGATGAACCTCCATCCACATACATGTGATGTATGCTGTGCTGACCAATGTTTATTTCTATAACTAGTGGGCCGTCTGCGATGTTCCTTGCATTGAGTGGGGGGAAAGAAATGTCTTTCCCCTTCGAGAATTTTTGGCTCACCTTCTGCCTTGTCCTTCGTTGCCATGATTCTACCATGTAAATGTTCGCGCTAGCGACTCTTTGTCTGTCATCCTTCGTGTTTTCCTTGACAAGGTGTTTTAGCTCGCCTTTCTTTACTTTATTCTCGATATATTTTTGCATCTGAATACATTCGTTTGTAGCGTGCCCTCTCTCATTGTGGTATTCACAGTATCTATTACTGGCGCGTTTTTCGACCGGGGTGGTCATTGTCGTTGGCCTTGTGAAACTCGCACCTTCCGACACTAGGATTTCTCTTAGGGTTATCTTAAGGGGGTAAACCTTGAGTTATAAGCTCGTCCCTGGCTTCTCCTTCCTACGTAATCAAGGCTTGGAGATTTTCCTTGATTGTTGGGTTCTTCCTGGGGTATGCGAATAGAGTTGTGATCATAAGTGCTTCGTGTTATTTCTGAAGCAGCCGATTCTCCTTGTATGAAAGACCTTACCCGCCTTAGCACTCCATCGAAGGTCTCGGGCGTTCTTTCATTAAGCTTTTTTATTAAGTCGATGTTCCGTATGCCTGCCATGAAGCAGGATACTTTCAAAATTTATGAGCAGTCCTTTATTTGAAGACACTCGCTTTTGAAACGTTCCAGAAAGTCTTCCAAGTATTCGCCTTGGTGCTGTTTTACCCTGGCGAGCGATACAACACTCCTATCATGCCTTTTTTGTTGCACATAATTTCTTTTGAACGCTTTTCACAACACTTCGTACCCGTTGACTGTTCGCGGCGGAAGCCTATCAAACCACGTCCGTGCGTTCCCTACGAGTGTAGAGTTAAACATATTACACCATACGGGCTCTGGCCATTGTTCAATACCTGCCTGGGATTCAAAGACTTTCAAGTGGTCTTCTGGATCTGTCGTGCCATCATAAGTTTTCACGTTCGATGGCATGCGGCGCCTTCTGGTGTCTCCATAATGTTGTATTCGCCTCGTAAAGGCGTTTTTCCTGGCTCTCCTCCAAGGTTGCGAGAAAATTTGGTCCTCCGAGGAATAACTTACGCGCATACGTTTTTCGGACGACCTAGCACTTGATCCTGACATATTGCCTTCTGAGGATGAGGCATGATTTGCGCGCTTTGATTCCTCTACCATCTTTTCATGTTTTGCTACCAAAGGGATGAGTGCTTGTAAGTTATGAGCTACATACTCCTCCATCATGCGTGCCTTCGTAGCGATGACTTCCCCTTCTCTCCTCTTGGAGCGTCTTTCTTTTTTGTTTATTGGGAGGAGGCTGAGTTGACTCCCATTCGATGTCTTTTTCCCCCGCGACGAGTAGGGGAGTTGAGAACAGTCCTCACGTTCTTATAACTGGGGGATTGTTCACGTCCCGAGTGTTTGCCTCGCTGGCAGATCCAGGGGTAACATTTACTGATGTGATACGGCCATCTACTGTCGAGGATCCTTGACGGCCTTCATTCTTACCGCTTTTCGTCATTTGTTAGAGCTTAGTAAGGGTCCCACGGATGGCGCCAACTTGTTGATGCAAAAGTTGGGGTAGACCGAGCTTAACCCAAATTAGGCTTAATTTAGGGTCTTGTGGACTCCGGCTCTCGCACCAAGTGAAACTTGTTTTAGGACCCTGCACACTAAACAGACACCGTTAGGCTTACCGTGGGTTTGTTACCCACAATTAGACTCCGGCGTGAGAGTAAGTAATCGGTTTGAGTATATTAGTGTTTAGGGTATTGTGTATATCGTATCTTTGTGGAACCGGAGGGGTTCCTTTTATACTCGAGAGAGTCCAGGCTGGGCTCCCTGTTATTGCGGCCTAAGGAAGAGATAACGACTCAAAATAGCTTAATCTTCATTATCTGACTAAGGCAAGTGTATATCCCTTTTCCTTAGGCGAATATAACTATAATATAAGTTATATTCGATATGATCCTGTCGCACTGCGACGAGGACTTGGGTAAGTAATCAACCTCTTGTGCGACAGCGGCTTACCGGGCTTTATGGGCTATGTGCGCACATCGCACAAGTATCCAATCCATTCCTGATGGATGCGGGTAGTACCCGTGAGTCGGACTATCCAGCCCGACTAGGGACTATACGTCATCATTTTTCATGTTTATGCGTTTAACCAGCAAGAAAAACTCAAAACAGCCAAATCATTTGAAAACCATATTTATGCTCCAGAAAAACATACAACATACAAAGATGGTAGTTTTTATGTGTGCCAATGTGCCATATAATAAAAAGATTCAATCTAAAAGAAGTGCATCATAATCTTCCCCGTTGATACAAAGACGAGTTCAAAATCAACTGTCTAACACAAACAAAGATTAAGGGGGTGTTTCTTTTTCTTTTTATGCCTCTTAGTGGGAAAAGTTGTGGGCCCAAATCACTTTGAGCCTCTTGTTCTACACTCACATAAAAGTCTCACTCTTCCCACTAAGAGGCTAAATAAGAGGCTAATATGGAAGCAATTAAAAAAAGAAACAAGCCCTAAATCAACCATCAGAGTTAATTTAGTTATACAAGCATGGCGTATGTATGATTTACAGCAGGCTAGACGATGAAGGGTACAGGTGGAGTTACCATTTGCTAAAAAAAAGAGTAATCTAGGCCATTTTTGTTGCAAACAGGTCATATGGGTCAACAATAAACCAGAGTAATGGGAACGACGTCAATGTGTTGGGCGGGTCAAGCCGGGCAAAAGTTGCCAAACGAGCTGCATGATGTATAAAAACAGCTTTGCCTCTGCAGCACTGATCTTGTGGGGTCGAGAGACGTAATCTTCTAAGTCAACTTCGTCACTTAAATTCATCGTAGCAGTGCAGGCCTGCATAACAGAAATGATAGTAAAATTAAATCATGAACGAAATCGTTAATCAAACAATGTCTATGTAAACTTAAATGGGGGACTCTTAGTTTAATCTCACAAATCGTCTCTACTTCTTTTTCCCAGAAGTGTTATTTTAATAATATCTTAAATAATACCGTCTACCTCTGCCAAACATCAAACGTCTAATTATCTTTAGCCTTTAGGCGCTACCATACACTAGTTTCCACCGCCTGTTTTACGGCAGTTGATAATCTGATCCTAATTTTCATCATCACAATAGCTTATAAAACGTAAATTGAAACACCCCTTTCTAGTGTTCTGAAAGGGCTGTTGGAGCAAAAAGCCAAAACGTACTGTAAGAAAGACAAACTAAGTTTGTGAAGAATGATGGGCATCATTACTGAGGATAACAATGACTCATCACTCATCAGTGATTGCTACGACCCAATGCACATGTTGTAACAAACATTAAAAAGTCAAGATATGGACACCAAACAATACCTGAAACACGAGCCTTTTTTGTCGTCTATCAGGCAAAGGGAACTCAACCTTCGGTCAAGACTACCTGGACGAAGAAGTGTCAGCACGGTTGGTTGCCATGATGACCTAAACATTCACTGTCTGGTCAACCCCATCCATCTACAAACAGAGTTAAGTCCCAATTAAAGAAAACAGAATGACTCATTGACCCTTTGATGAGCTATTTCAATTAACCTGATTTAGAAGTTCCATGAGCATACGCTGCCTTTCTCTATCAGCTCCAGTCTGAGCATCGGACCTGGCAGTAGCAAATGCATCGACTTCATCAATGAATATAATTGCAGGCGCGTTTTCTTTAGCAAGACAAAACACATCACGGCCCATTCCGGGGCCCTGCATAAAGCATAAGTGGAATGAGATGCTGAATCCAAACGATTTCTCGTCTATACCGTCTTAAAACATGATTCATTATAACAAACTAGTGTACACAAATATAATGTGGGCATATATACATTTCCATCTTTAACACCAACTTTGACTGAAGTTTAGTGCTAGATTGTAATCCACAGACAGCATGAACTCAGGAGTTGCATATAGCACATACCAATCAGTTTAGGAAAGGAATACGAATTGCATACTTCTCCCAAATACTTCTGAACAAATTCTGGCAAGCATGGTTTTACCGTGCCAGGGGGGCCATGGAGCAAAACACGACAAGGTGGGTCAATACCAATCTGTTTATATAAATTATGATGAGTCAAAGGTAGTCCAACAGCATCACGTATTTCATCCTCCAATATCCTATTAGATCAGATTCAAAAAAATATCGTTAACTGAAAAATTAGCAGAGAAACACACCATAGGACTGACATTTTCTCATATGGTTCTCGTTGTCTGCATACTGGACCGTGTGTTCTTCTATAACACTGAAAAATAGCAGAGAAACACATCATATGTCACCGTTGGTATGTTCTTTTCATTTAACACTCTAAGAAAATCATTTATTGTGCATTTTATCTCCGCTAACAATATCAAAAGGACACGAAAATATTGCTCATTTTTTCATCCAAGTAGGCGTTGAAGTTAACATTTTAGGTAAACTTTCTTCCCTTAGTGAGTTAAGATTGTGGTAGTCATCTGAGCTAACTATATACCTTGTGTCATGTCACTGTTAGATAAATTTGGAAATTCATCCTTATTAGAAGCCACGAAAAGATTGCTACATTGATAATTAATGACGGCTGACCAAAGGCCTCTTGGTCTAGCGGTATGTGAGTTGCCCTCTAACCTCAAGGTTGTGGGTTCAAGTCTCGGTGGAGACATGTGAGATAGAAATTGTTAGATAGTTGTGTGAGTTGTAAAAATTGCCGTTCAAAAAAAAAAAAAAAAAAAAAAAAAAAAAATTAATGACGGCTGTTCATTGATGATAAATGATGGTGGTAGTATCATGGCTCCATCTGGAAAGAGAGGATCCAAATTCAAAAGACTATGACTTCGATCACTTCGTGTAGCCAGGATCTTTTGGATTAGCAAAGTTGTTAGTCGAAGCTGGGCCAATGTTAGTTTTATCTAAAGATAGGTATAACTTGTTTATTTAATATTTCTGAATTCACTTTTAAAGAGACAAGAAACATTTAGAAAGGACATAAATCCGATGGTTTTTTACTCTTCTGGAGTGCAAAGAATTAAACCTTAACCATATGAGAAAGAAACTTAGTTAGGGAGAAAAGAATAGAAAAATCAAACTTATTCTATTTTCTCCACTTTATATTCCCAATCTTTTTTGTTTTTAACTTTCTTCATATAAAAAGTCTTCTCACATCACATAACTCGACTCCAAAAAAACACACACACATTCTCTCTAAATCCCTCACACCGAGAGATCACATCATCTACTACTACTACACAGCCTTGTCACTATGGCAACATCCCCTAATGCTCCGATTACTATGAAAGAAGCACTCACGGTATATATATCTATTAACCTAATTCTGTTAACATGAACGGCATGTTCGTTCATTTAGTTTTAACCGGACAAATAAACGAACACGGACGAGTTTTCTTGTTCGTGTTCGCTTATTAAGAAAATAAGGTGTTCATGTTCGTTTATAGTTCTTTTACAGCCCTATATATATGAGTAGATCACAGTTTAATTTGTTTTGATTTTCAGTTGGTTAGGGTTAGTTGAAGTGATGTTATGGTATTCACTGTAGATTTGTTAGATTAGATGATGTATCATCACTATGTAGTTTAGTTTGTGTGATTTTATCGTTTTTGTTGCCGTTTTGAGATATTTACGGTTAGTTGTTATGATGTGATAAAATTGAGCGTAGATTTGTCAGATTAGATGATGTGTGTCTACTATATAGTTTACTTATCGTTTTTGTTGTGATTTTGAGATATACAGGGTTAGTTGGATTGATGTTGTGATATTAAGCGTAGTTGGACTGATGTGGTACTAATTGTATATTTGTTAGATTAGATGATATGTTCACTATGTAGTTTAGTTTTTGTGATTTTATTGTTTTTGTTGCGGTTTTGAGATATATAGGGTTAGTTGGATTGATGTTGTGATATTTAAGTGTAATGTGTTAGATTAGACGATATGTTCGCTATGTGGTTTAGTTTGAGTGATTTTATCTTTTTTGTTGCGGCTTTGAGATATTTCAGGTTAGTTTAAATGATGTGATGAAATTATGCCTAGATTTGTTAGATTAGGTGATGTATCATCGATATATAGTTTATTGGTGATGTATCTTCGATATATAGTTTATTTATTGTTTTTGTTGATTTTGAGATATATAGGGTTAGTTGAAGTGATGTTATGAAATTAAGCTTTGATTTGTTAGATTAGACGATAAATGCTCGGTTATTAGTTTAATTTGCGTAATTTTGTGATTTTATCGTTTTTGTTGCGATTTTGAGATATTTAGGGTTAGTTGAAGTGATGTTATGATAGAGTGTGGATTTGTTAGATTAGATGATGTATGTTCACTATTTAGTTTACTTTATGTGATTTTTTGTTTTTGTTGCGGTTTTGAGATATTTAGGGTTAGTTGCAATGATGTTATGATTAGTTGAAACGATGTGATGAAATTATGGGTAGATTTGTTAGATTAGATGATGTATGTTCAGTATGTGGTTTAATATGTGTGATCTTGTTGTGAAATTGAGTTTTTTAGGGTTAGTGGAAACTATGTGATGAAAAAGATGACGTGCAATGAGATTGCGCGGTTTATTGTAGTTGTGATGTTTTTGAAAAAAATATCGTTAACTGAAAAATTAGCAGAGAAACACACCATAGGACTGACATTTTCTCATATGGTTCTCGTTGTCTGCATACTGGACCGTGTGTTCTTCTATAACACTGAAAAATAGCAGAGAAACACATCATATGTCACCGTTGGTATGTTCTTTTCATTTAACACTCTAAGAAAATCATTTATTGTGCATTTTATCTCCGCTAACAATATCAAAAGGACACGAAAATATTGCTCATTTTTTCATCCAAGTAGGCGTTGAAGTTAACATTTTAGGTAAACTTTCTTCCCTTAGTGAGTTAAGATTGTGGTAGTCATCTGAGCTAACTATATACCTTGTGTCATGTCACTGTTAGATAAATTTGGAAATTCATCCTTATTAGAAGCCACGAAAAGATTGCTACATTGATAATTAATGACGGCTGACCAAAGGCCTCTTGGTCTAGCGGTATGTGAGTTGCCCTCTAACCTCAAGGTTGTGGGTTCAAGTCTCGGTGGAGACATGTGAGATAGAAATTGTTAGATAGTTGTGTGAGTTGTAAAAATTGCCGTTCAAAAAAAAAAAAAAAAAAAAAAAAAAAAAAAATTAATGACGGCTGTTCATTGATGATAAATGATGGTGGTAGTATCATGGCTCCATCTGGAAAGAGAGGATCCAAATTCAAAAGACTATGACTTCGATCACTTCGTGTAGCCAGGATCTTTTGGATTAGCAAAGTTGTTAGTCGAAGCTGGGCCAATGTTAGTTTTATCTAAAGATAGGTATAACTTGTTTATTTAATATTTCTGAATTCACTTTTAAAGAGACAAGAAACATTTAGAAAGGACATAAATCCGATGGTTTTTTACTCTTCTGGAGTGCAAAGAATTAAACCTTAACCATATGAGAAAGAAACTTAGTTAGGGAGAAAAGAATAGAAAAATCAAACTTATTCTATTTTCTCCACTTTATATTCCCAATCTTTTTTGTTTTTAACTTTCTTCATATAAAAAGTCTTCTCACATCACATAACTCGACTCCAAAAAAACACACACACATTCTCTCTAAATCCCTCACACCGAGAGATCACATCATCTACTACTACTACACAGCCTTGTCACTATGGCAACATCCCCTAATGCTCCGATTACTATGAAAGAAGCACTCACGGTATATATATCTATTAACCTAATTCTGTTAACATGAACGGCATGTTCGTTCATTTAGTTTTAACCGGACAAATAAACGAACACGGACGAGTTTTCTTGTTCGTGTTCGCTTATTAAGAAAATAAGGTGTTCATGTTCGTTTATAGTTCTTTTACAGCCCTATATATATGAGCTTGCTGTCAAACTTGCTAAAAGAGGAAACCTTCCTGGTGCAGAGAATCTGGTATATTTTAATTCCCTTAAAGTGATTTTGTTTGTTCGCTTAACCAATTCCAGAAGTAGATCTAAGTGGTAAATGATAGTGTTGGTTAATGGGGCACCTAGACCCTGTTAAGTGACAACCGTGTTGGTCCCACTAGATTTGAAAGAAACGTATTGCTGATGAATTTTCCACTGAACAATGATTGACTTGTTGACTTTGACCTATCACAGGTTGTCCAACAATTTCAAGAATTGTTTGCTCAAACCAAGTACAAAGAAGCTGCCGAACTTGCAGCAGATTCTCCTCAAGGCATTCTTCGTACCCCAGATACAGTTGCTAAATTTCAGGTATTAACAATTCTAATTTGATAACATCTCTGGATCTTGCAGTTTAAGGGTTTGTTTCTTGATTGGTAGGTTTCGTCTGTTTAGTCTTATTTAACCCGTATATATATATATATATCTTTTCAGAGTGTACCTGTTCAAGCTGGACAACCACCACCGTTATTGCAGTACTTTGGGACCCTTTTAACTAAAGGAAAGCTGAATGCATTTGAATCATTGGAGCTATCTCGTCTTGTTGTTAATCAGAATAAGAAGAACCTGTTGGAGAATTGGTTGGCGGAAGACAAGCTGGAATGGAGTGAGGAGCTTGGAGATCTTGTGAAGGTATACAATATCAAAGATTTGAGTTTTTTTATTTACACTGAACGTTTCATTACTAAATATGGGTTTGTTTTATATTTTACCTGCAGACCGTTGACAATGATCTTGCATTGAAAATCTACATCAAAGCAATAGCAACACCAAAAGTTGTTGCAGCGTTTGCCGAGCGGAGGGAGTTCGATAAAATTCTTATCTACTCCAAGCAGGTAGGCTTTAACTCCGTGCAATAATAGTAGGGTTTATTTTTTATTTTTTATACAAATACACTTGGCTGAAGTATTCTATAATCACTTTTTTTGGTGCAGGTTGGGTATACGCCTGATTATTTGTTTCTTCTGCAAACGATTCTTCGATCAGATCCTCAGGTATAAGAGTTTTTAAGTAACGGATATATGTACATTATTTGCGCAAAATGGCAGCATAAACGCTGTATGTAAGAACTGAAGTTCAGATTCATGCGAGGAAGCTTGATTAATTTATGTTGCTTTTTGCAGGGTGCCGTTAATTTTGCCTTAATGATGTCTCAAATGGAGGGAGGTTGTCCAGTTGATTACAACACAATAACAGATCTTTTCCTCCAGGTACTTGGAAACATACTTTATAACATGTTTGGATTCGCAAGTTATATTTACTACTCAAAGCCTTTTTATTCTGAATATATGTGGTTATATCTATCTTACGGTTGTAACGGATTGTATACGTTTTTTTCCCATTCAATCTCTTTAGAGGAACTTAATAAGGGAGGCGACCGCTTTCCTCTTGGATGTGCTTAAGCCCAATCTGCCAGAACATGCTCACCTGCAAACCAAGGTACATGTTGTCTTTGCTAATATACATACATATACTCTCACATGTGTGTTTTGTTTATAACATATTCTGAAAATATCTACTCTGTACAGGTTCTTGAGATCAATCTTGTGACATTCCCTAATGTTGCTGATGCGATCTTAGCAAATGGTATGTTCAGTCACTACGATCGTCCTCGCATTGCTCAACTGTGTGAGAAAGCAGGTCTTTTTGTCCGAGCCCTCCAGGTTAGTTAATGTGCAAAACCTTGTCTGTTTCGGGTGGAGGTATCTTATCTGTGATTAACGTTTGTGTTTTCTGCAGCATTACAGTGAATTGCCTGATATCAAGCGTGTCATTGTGAACACTCATGCTATTGAGCCACAGGTTTGTCTATTTGCTGGATCTCTTACTCTAAGTTTTGAGTTTGAGTAGTGATATTATGCCTACATAAGGGACCTAAAATTAGACCTAACTTATTAATTTCATGACAAGTGTGTCATAATAATTCTCTCTCGTACTTTTTCACCAATCACTTTTTGAAATGCACCAATCAAATCTTTAGGTATATATTTAGGTCTATGTTTTAGGCATACAAATCATATTTGTTTGAGTTTTATCTGGACTAACACCTAACTATTATGCATTTTTAGTCTCTTGTCGAATTTTTTGGGACTCTGTCCAAGGAGTGGGCACTTGAGTGCATGAAGGATCTTTTGCTGGTCAATCTAAGGGGCAACCTTCAGATAATTGTGCAGGTAATTAGAAATGATAAACTTTGGAAGTCAGATAAAAAAAAGCAGAAGCTTTTAATTCTCCGTGATTGCCATTTTCCACTTTGCTGACCATTGTATCTACTGTAGGTTGCCAAAGAATACTGTGAGCAGCTGGGCGTTGAAGCATGTATCAAACTCTTTGAGCAGTTTAAATCATATGAAGGTCTATACTTCTTCCTGGGGTCATATTTGAGTTCCAGGTAAGCTGATCATAAATGACATCTATCTATGCAAACAACTGTAGGTTTACTGTGTTCGATGTGACTATCACTAAGTTTTGTTCAACATCACAGCGAGGATCCTGAGATTCACTTCAAATACATTGAGGCAGCTGCAAAGACAGGACAAATTAAGGAGGTTGAGCGTGTAACAAGAGAATCAAACTTTTATGATGCTGAGAAGGCTAAAAACTTTTTAATGGAAGCCAAGCTTCCTGATGCAAGGCCATTGATAAATGTGTGTGACCGTTTTGGATTTGTCCCGGATCTCACTCATTATCTCTATACCAACAACATGCTTCGGTATATTGAAGGCTATGTTCAGAAGGTATGTGGAATTTTGTTGTTCTATTTATTATGGTTTGTTATATATACACGGTATAATTTGGTATAATTCGGTATAATTCTATCAGCATAGTCTAAAAAAATTTCAAGTTATTTATTATTACATGATTTGACCTGCCGTGTAATCTTCGTTCCATCTCTTGAATATGATGGAATGAAAAAGTATCTAATCTATGAAATAAGAAATAATAAGAAGGAAATAAGTACATATGTGCAAAGATTGTCTGTTCCATACAGCAAAACGAAATGTGTTCTTTTTTTCAATTTAAATTTGAATGGACATTCATATTCCTCTATTAATCCAAATACCAAACACTACCAACAGTTCTTAAAGCTTGTGTATCTGACTGCTAATAATATCGTCTTATAGGTCAACCCGGGGAATGCTCCTTTAGTTGTAGGACAGCTTCTAGATGACAGTGTCCTGAGGATTTCATCAAAGGGTTGATCTTATCTGTGCGTTCTCTTCTTCCAGTTGAACCGCTTGTGGATGAGTGTGAAAAAAGGTGTGCAATCTATTCGAATTATTAGATTTGTGTCTGTTTATTATCATAAATTCTATCCTTTCATCATTTGCTTGCGGCTTTCCGGGAATCGACTGCGGTTACTTACTCAATTTTTGGAGCATCTTGTGAGTGAAGGAAGCCAAGATGTTCATGTTCACAATGCTTTGGGTAAAATTATCATAGATAGCAATAACAATCCAGAACACTTCCTCACGAACAACCCTTATTATGATTCACGTGTTGTGGGTTTATACTGTGAGAAGCGTGATCCTACACTTGCTGTTGTTGCATACCGTAGAAGGCAATGTGACGAAGAGCTTGTCAATGTCACAAACAAGAATTCTCTATTCAAGTTGCAAGCCAGGTACGTAAATATTATGGGTTATTATTTTCTAGAAGCGGTTATTTGGGTTCGTTGGACTAGCCCATGTGTGTTTTGGGCTCTGTATGTCATATCTCAAATGTTACGAAGTAAAAAACTTCAGCTATTTGGGGAAAATCTTGCATGTTGCATACTGCCACTTCAGTTTCTGTCATCCAAATATTTTGATTTTTATTGTAATAAATTTGTTTTTTTAATCACAATTAAATCTCGATATTCATAGAATTGTTTAAATCTCGTTTTTGCCTCTTTACTTAATCTGCTCGACTGCTCATCTTGCCACCTCTACTAGTTACTATTACAATGGTTTTATTGGCTCAGATGACTTTTCAACTAATTAAACTTTATTGTAGCTATGTTGTGGAGAGGATGGATGCTGATCTCTGGGATAATGTTCTCAAACCTGAGAATGAATACAGAAGACAACTCATAGATCAAGTCGTCTCTACAGCTTTGCTTGGAAGCAAGAGCCCTGAGCAGGTTTCTGCTGCTGTTAAGGCTTTCATCACTGCTCATCTTCCCCACGAGCTAATTGAGCTTCTTGAGAAAATTGTACTTCAAAACTCTGCTTTCAGCGGAAACTTCAACCTCCAAAACCTGCTTATTTTAACAGCCATCAAGGCCGATTCATCACGAGTTATGGACTATATTAATAGATTAGACAACTTTGATGGTCCTGCAGTTGGTGAGGTGGCTGTAGAAGCACAACTATACGAAGAGGCGTTTGCCATTTTCAAGAAGTTCAACCTGAATGTACAAGCAGTTGATGTTCTATTAGATAATATTCAGAGTATTCCTCGGGCTGAAGAGTTTGCTTTCCGTGTTGAAGAAGATGCTGTATGGAGCCAGGTGGCGAAAGCCCAACTGAGAGAAGGGTTAGTAAGTGAGGCAATTGAGTCATTCATCCGTGCTGATGATGTCACTCAATTTTTGGACGTTATTCGTGCTTCTGAGGACACTGACTGCTATCATGATTTGGTGAAATATCTACTGATGGTTAGACAAAAGACCAAAGAACCTAAGGTGGACAGTGAGCTCATCTATGCATATGCTAAGATTGATAGATTGAGTGACATTGAGGAATTCATCCTCATGCCTAACGTTGCTAACCTTCAAAATGTTGGTGATCGCTTGTTTGACGAGACTTTGTACGAAGCTGCTAAGATAATATATGCTTTCATCTCCAACTGGGCGAAGCTTGCTGTCACACTTGTGAGGCTGCAACAATTTCAAGGTGCTGTTGACGCTGCTCGCAAAGCAAATAGCGCAAAGACGTGGAAAGAAGTCTGCTTTGCCTGTGTTGATGCTGAGGAGTTCCGCTTGGCTCAAATTTGTGGTCTGAACATTATTGTGCAGGTGATATTTCTGTCATTTATAGTGCAGGTGATACATGTCTCTTTTATGATATTATTAGAAGTGTAAGTATTTTTCCTATGAAACTTCTAGGTGGACGATCTGGAAGAGGTCAGTGAATACTACCAGAATAGAGGATGCTTCAGTGAGCTAATATCTCTCATGGAGAGTGGCCTAGGTTTGGAACATGCTCACATGGGTATCTTTACCGAGTTGGGAGTACTTTACGCCAGATACCGTCATGAGAAGCTAATGGAGCATATTAAACTCTTCACAACACGTTTGAACATCCCAAAGCTTATCCGTGCTTGTGGTGAACAACAGCACTGGAAGGAACTGACCTATCTGTACATCCAATATGACGAGTTTGATAACGCTGCAAGTACTGTCATGAATCATTCTCCAGAAGCTTGGGATCATATGCAGTTCAAGGATATTGTAGTTAAAGTGGCGAATGTTGAGCTTTATTACAAGGCTGTTCACTTTTATCTCCAAGAGCATCCTGACCTTATCAATGATGTTCTGAATGTCCTTGCACTACGTGTCGACCATACACGCGTTGTTGACATTATGCGCAAGGTTCGTGCTATACTAACATTTATTTTGTTTATTTTCTGGTTGTGGACTACCATGTTTCTGACTTTATGTTTATAGGCAGGACAACTTCATCTTGTTAAACCATACATGGTTGCCGTTCAAAGCAATAATGTATCTGCTGTAAACAAAGCATTGAATGAAATATATGTCGAGGAGGAAGACTATGATAGATTGCGTGAATCAATTGATTATCATGATAACTTTGACCAGATTGGCCTTGCACAGAAGGTTGGTTTAGCTGCATGTCTTAAACCTTTTTGTCTATGTTTTATTTTGATTTGTATTTGATCTCGTCTTTTCTGGCAGATTGAGAAACACGAGCTTCTTGAGATGAGACGTGTTGCAGCGTATATCTACAAGAAGGCAGGCAGATGGAAGCAATCCATTGCACTGTCCAAGAAAGACAAGGTTTACAAAGATGCCATGGAGAGTGCCTCACAGTCTGGGGACCGTGAGATTGCAGAAGAGCTGCTTGTTTATTTCATTGAGCAGGTACAACTACTTCACGACATAATTTTCTAACTTTCAGCAAATCTTACCATACTTTTTACTCTTACGAATGATTTAGAGTCTTTATAAGTTTTGAATGGGTCAATAATGTCTGTTTGCTTTGCTTGTGCAGGGAAAGAAAGAATGCTTTGCTTCCTGTCTCTTTGTTTGTTATGATCTAATTCGGCCGGATGTTGCTATTGAGCTTGCCTGGTTAAACAATATGATGGATTTTGCCTTCCCATATATGCTTCAGGTATTCTAATGCCATTTTTATTTGTTACTTCAGCTAATGATAATTTTGTTATTAAATATCTATGTCCCGTTTCGTTGTCTTGCAGTTTATCCCTGAATACACAGGCAAGGTTGATGAACTTATCAAGGACAAGCTAGAAGCAGCGAAGGAAAATAAAGCCAAGGAGAATGAAGAGCAGGATGTCATCAGACAACAGGTTTTTTACTAGTTCTTTTACTTTTGTTCTATGTTTTTTAAATTAAATGGAAGTTAATGATGACCATGCTTTGTTTGATTCCAGAATATGTATGCCCAACTACTGCCACTTGCTCTACCTGCACCACCAGGCATGGGTGGTATGGGTGGCGGATATGGTCAATCACCACCAATGGGTGGAATGGGAATGCCACCGATGCCACCGCCATTTGGAATGCCTCCAATGGGCGCCTACTGATTTTTTCAACACTTCGTGATTGTGAGGTGACATGGGTTCCCCTTGGTATTTTTCTCCGGGTGACTTAACTCCGGTTTAAAGAATAATGATATTCTTGGGGTAGCCGTAGCCGTAGCCGAGGCATTTTTTTGCAGCTGGTAGGACAGCTTGATGAGTTTTAATTATGTATTCGTGTACCGAAACATGGAGTTCCATAGGATGTATATGCTAGGTTTTATATGCTTTTGTCATGTAATTTTCCCTTTAGAAACTTTAACATTCCATTGTCTTGCTAATTGAGTTATAATATTCTCCAAGAGTTTTTCATAAACTGCTTTGTGGGTTTCTCAGACCGAGTCATTACAAAACCTTGTAATCACAACAGGCTGCGATTTCTTTGAAAGGTTAACCCCTCGATATAATGCACATACCGAAAATCATGTCGTTATTTTTACTAACGTTTATGTTAATTGTAAGTGAGTTGAACTTTGGTACTTGATATGCTAGGTATTATGAGGTTGTTATGCATGTAAGCCCTTCTAAGAATGAAAGATTGATTGAGCAGATGGGGTACAAAAAAGCATGCTCCAAATGTGCAGATGGGGTAAAACTCCAGTTGATGAAGAAGCAAAATAATCTAAGAATGAAATATTGATTGAGCTATCGGAAGAAGCTGCAACCATTCAATTATCAGATGATATTTCATTTCAATTTGTTCCACCAGCATATGTAATTACATTCTGTTTAGAACCTTAGATTTTTTGTTTGGTCTATGCCATTTGGTTCAGATTTTGCTTGCTCTTGATGTAAAGCTAGCTTATTAATTTACTGGCTGCAAATGATCAAAACAAGTATGGAGTGGGTTCAAGAAACAAGTAATGAGCTGATTGAAAAAGCAGCTGATCATTTCAAGTTGGACCTTCCTTCCACTTCTATATTAACCGAAGAAGTGGGTCAAATTACTTAGACGTGGATAGGATTATAGAATAGGATTATAGAATGGCAAAAGCTCTACTTAATCACTAAAGTACGAATCATGTATATTAACAGAAGAAGCAAGTCAAATTCCTTTTATAACAGCTACTAATAAAAATGAGGACGTTGCGTCTACTTGAGAAAAAGGACTCATACAAGTTCAGTCTTAGTAAAGTTTCCAATCAAGAAGGATTCATATGCCACTTCTTTGTTCCATAAAAACCAAATGCAACAAGCCAACTATATCATGAATGTGGTCATTATCAAAACTTATGTTTGGCAAACATACTCATTAGACAAACTTCTAGCAATGCTATAACAAAATCGAAACGGTCAATGAGCTAGCAGAGTCAACCAAATAGAAACCAAGTGAGATCTTCCCACAAATATAGCAACCTACATAGTTATGTTTCAGTTGCACCTTAAATAAAAGACCACATCAAAGCCCAATCCGTAACACAGCTAAATTAAAACTCGAAAGATTAACCATTACAGACATATAAGTATTCGTTTTACCATCAACAAAATATAATAAGCACACATAACCTTACGTAAGGGAACAATTCTCAAAATACAAGCACGCACGACCTTCAAATTATACAACGGTGTCTGTAGCCACATTCCTCCTATCACGTGTTGTAATTTACAACACATGATAGCAGGAATGTGGCTATACACACCACTGTTTCATAATTTGAAGGTTGTTGTGTAGTGCCTTTTGTTCTTGAAGTGTTGTTTCATCTCCATGTTCCCTTTACCTCAGTATAGCTCGTGAACCTTTTTGCCAGCGTGTAAGCCTAGGTTGATCTACATGACACATCATGTCATTCCTGAAATTTGATAGGTCTAACGAGTTGCAGTCTAGTAAGCTTGGTAAATCCTGAAATACTATTATGTTTGCGCTCTGTACAGCTGCCACTCCAATACCAGTTACGGAAAATCTGAGATCATAATAAATTTAGGGGTAAAGAGGTCATAAATCATATGACCCAGTCGTAAAAGAAACTAACATAGATAAACAAAACCAATCAATATATAAAAAAAATTAATAAAAACAAAAATCTTACCGGTTTACAGCGATATGGTAGCATATCGCCGCCATCAGATATGACACCACAGAAAAGCCAACTGGCGTCGTCCTCATACGGGTAAACGATGTACTTAATACTCCGTACTTTAAGCTCCTATACAATTGAAAACGCTTATACTAAGATAATAAAAAAAATGCTACTGTAGTATCAACAACACTACCATGATCCTGAAACACACCCAAATCTAAATTTCACCAATTTACCAAACCGTGTTTTTGTTTAAGCTTATTTATAGATTAGAAATAACAAATCAAGTAGAATTCATTACGGAGTACTATATAACAACAAGACACAAGTAGTTAAAAAAGAAAGTTACCATTTATGAAGATAATCTAAGCCCGCAAAAACTCCACAAGATAATCGCCATGCCACATACCACACACAACCAAAATCCATGGCAGCTGATCCAACACAGAGATTTATAGAACAAGGTTTGTGATTCTGTTGCTTTACTTAAAAAAGAAAGAGAAAGTAGATGTGTGTAGTTGTGGCTGCAAGTCTGCAACTGATGTTTGGTCTAGGGTTTTAATGTTAGTGTGAGTTAGGTTAGTGTGAAAACTGAATGGGCTTTTGTTTGATAAAAGAAAAATGTGAGTTGGGTTACCAAGTTACTGGTTCGTGGGCTGTATTATTTCAAAGTTTTAGCTCAATTGCCCAGTCTTTTAAAACTCGGGTTGGGCATCATTGCTGAGGATAACAATCACTCATCAGTGATTGCTACGAACCAATGCACATGTTGTAACAAACATTAAAAAGTCAAGATATGGACACCAAAAAATACCTGAAACACGAGCCTTTTTTGTCGTTTATCAGGCAAAGGGAACTCAATCTTCTGGTCAAGACTACCTGGACGAAGAAGTGCAGGGTCCAAAGTATCAGCACGGTTGGTTGCCATGATTGAAAGTTTATGGACGTTAAAATCGATAGTCGTGTGATAGGATCGAACTCGAGATCACGGGATTACACACATTACGTGAAGAGTTAATTTATTTATTAAATATATTTATTATATTTATTAAATCAAACTGTAGCTAACTATCGTTAAGTAATTAAAAGTTAAGTATTAAACGATTGTTATAGAATGTTAAAGAAGCTAAAAGAAGGTGTCGGAAAGTTCCGGAAACCCTCTTTTGAGCACATGTATATCCGGCCAACTAAGAGGAAAAAGATAGGGATGAAAAGTTTTAGGCTTTATCTTGTTTAAACCTTGGAAGATAAGTTTCCAAGGTGTATATAAACAAACCTTAAGGCCTCATAATTTTTCACTCCATTATTCTTCTTTCTAGCTCTATACCGCCGGCCAATATACACCCATTAGGGTTCATCTTTGTTTTTCTAAAAGCTATTTTAGATCTAGTCCTAGCCCCTCTCTAGGGTTGTTGGGTAGATCTTCCATAGGCTTGAAGGCTCGGTTCTGTTCGTGCTAGACTCACGATTAGCTCATCGTATCACGTGTGTACAAGATCGTGGTGTGATCTTATTTTAGATTACATCCTGGTGGTGTTCTTGATTTATCTTTACCGGTGATCGTTCTACTAAGGAAAAGGTATGTAACCCTAGCCCTGATTAATTATAATTGTGTTATATAAAGATCTTGTTAATCTGCTTCCGCTGTATGCTCTTTGATCTATGTTAAGGTTTTTATTTTATAATTGTTATGTTAATCATAAACCATCAGTGGCATCGAGAGCCGTTTTAACATGATTATAATTATCAAGATCTAAAGTTTTTTTTAACTAATATTGATTTGTGTTAAAATTATATGTTGTTTTTAGGTTTTATAAAAATTAGGGGTTTTGTTTTTTATTGTTTTAAAAATGGCTTTGCAGTTTTTTTTATAAAAAAAAAAAAAAAAAATTTGTAAACCCTAAAATTACATGGTAATTAACTTTAGATGTATGCATGAATTAATTGTTATGTCATGTGTGGTTACGATCCGTAGTAGTTTTTTAATTGTTAAGAGAATATGGAAGATCCGTAATAAACATGCATGTTTTTTTACGGATCATATAATTTTGATTGCTATTTGCTTTATTTGATTCAAAGTTTTAAAATTAGGGAAGACTTTTTATGTTAATAAAAACCCTAGATTTGATGTTCTTTGAATAAATTGTTTGCATGTGGCTATTTGATTTAGTTTTTTTTTGTACTACTTGTTTTCATGCGTTTTTTTTTATTGTATGTTGTAAACAAGGGTAATTTTTTTTAAAAAAAAATAATATGGACTAAATCTTATCAAAATTAATGAATTGTTTTGAGGTCTAAATTACATATGATTTGTGTTGATTAGAATTGCAATAGCAACTTAACGGCCTACTCAATTTTGACAAACTATAAAGTGGGTATAACGCACCGCTGGTCAAGTACCCGGTTAAGGAAGGAGGTGTTATGCTTTTACGCTGACCAAATTCCCGGCTCGCCTGTGCGTCAAAATTGGAATTACCTACGGTTGTTATTGGTATAATTCTTTAAGGTTGTTTGGTTTAACCAATACCTCAACTTGCAATTATATGATGAACTTTTAGTCTCACCAAAAATTTTACTAAACGTTTTATTAAACTTATGCTATGGAGATGTATGCATGCTTCTCCATACATGATTTTGACACCAAAATCTATACCCTAAAATTTAAGTCATATGCCCTCTAATTGACGAACACTTGAAGTTACAATTGTCGTCATATAAGATATCGGACGATGTTGTAATGGAGAGAAAACTTCATGACTGAATAAGATTGCACATGAAGGTTTTACGTTCTTTAGATTAGTCGACTTAATTGAGTTACTCAGTGAGAACTGGAAACTTAAGGCATAAAGAAGGGATAAAACATGTTTACAATGCAAAAGTTTTTGGCAATGTAAATCCCTGACATATCTAGAAATTGCAATATGATTTGGCAATTATTGTTCGACAAGTTACTGTGTTGAGTACATTTGTCACTAGCAGATCAACTGATGTGATAAATCTATGTCAATATGGATTCTAGTTTTTCAAGGAAAATACTATGGTTTTACTACCGGGGTAATTTTATTTTCTTGAATTTTATTATCGAAAATACTAATGTTTGAACTTATTTCTGTAGAAATGGCTCAACCCGAAAACAATCTGACAATAAGCTCGGCGTTCTAAGCATTTTTTGAACGGCCTGAACTTACTGGCCCTAATTTCAATGATTGGTACCGCTCACTAAGAATTGTTCTGAGAGCAGCGGGTACCATCAATATCTTGGAAACTCCTTTTCCGGAGGATCTTGCTGAAGGAGAAACTGATGCGGAAAGGCTTCAACACGCTGCTAACGTTAAGAAGCACCATGAGATGGCTGCTGTAATGTTAGGGAGAATGGCTCCATCACTTCAAAGGAATTATGAGCTAGCTTCTCCTCAGCAAATGCTTGATGAACTCAAGGCTGTGTATGAAACGCCGCAAGCTGTAGAGATCTATGATCTGGTTGATGCTCTACATAGTTGCAAGCAAGCTCCTGGTAAGTCCGTAAGTGACCATTATATGGAGATGAGGGGTTATATGGAACAACTCATCGCACTAGGACAACCCTTTGATAATAATATGGCTATTAACTTGATCAATAGGTCCCTTAATAAGAACTTCAATGATTTCGTTCGTAACTATAATATGCATTGCACGGGGAAGACAGTTAATGATTTGCATGCAATGCTCATTGACCTTGAAAAGGGTTTGAAAGATAAGGCACCCACTGCTACTCCTCAAGTACTTTATGTACAAAAGGGTAGAGTGTCAAAACCAAAACCGCAAGTGAATAAGAAGCAGAAAGGCAAAGGCAAGGTTGATAAGAGCAAGCAAGTTGCGACTACATCAAAACCAAAGCAAAACTTTGCTAAGAAATCTCTGAAAGATGAGACTTGTCACTACTGCAAGATGACTGGACACTGGAAGAGGAATTGCTCTCTCTATCTCCATGAAATGGCAGAACATAAGAAGAAGGCTGAGCAAGTTGCTACAGCACCATCTTCAGGTAACTTATTTATGATAGAGTTATTTAATCTTTCATGCAAATCAAACTCCTGGGTATATGATACGGGATGTGGTATTAATATTTGTAATACCCTGCAGGGATTTGAGTTGAAGAGGAGACTTACCTATGGGGAACAATTTCTGCAAGTGGGCAATGGCGCACAAGCAGCAGTTGAAGCTATAGGAATATTTAAATTAGTTTTACCTTCGGGTTTAGTACTGTCTTTAAATAATTGTCATTATGCACCTACTATTGTTAGGGGTGTTATTTCCTTTTCTAGTATGTTGGATCTTGGATTTACTCACACGATTGATAATAATAGAATTTCTGTTTTCAAAGATGGTTTATTCTATTTTGATGCAATTTCTGTGAATGGTGTTTTTGAAATTAACATGCATGATATAAATCCCAAGAGGAAAAATAATTCTGTTTTTAGCATGAATAAGAAGAGTAAGTTAGACAAGAACTCTTCTTATCTTTGGCATTGTAGACTTGCCCACATTGGGAAGACTCGCATACAAAAGCTTCAACGTGATGGGCTTTTGGAAAGTATCAATGATGAATCATTTGATAAATGTGAATCTTGTATCTCTGGAAAGATGACCAAGAAACCTTTTAATAGCAATATTGAAAGGGCTACTGAACTACTTGGTTTGATACATACTGATGTGTGTGGACCACTTAGACATGTGTCAAGGAAAGGTGCTAGCTACTTCTTGACGTTTACGGATGATTATAGCCGTTATGGTTATGTTTATTTACTTAAGCATAAACATGAGGTATTTGAAACATTCAAAACGTTTAAAGCCGAAGTAGAGTTACAACTGGGAAAGAAGATTAAAGCTCTTCGTTCTGACCGTGGTGGTGAATATTTAAGTCAAGAGTTTAAAGATTATTTAAGTAAGAATGGAATTGTTCAGAAACTTACTTCTCCGTATACTCCACAACAAAATGGTGTATCTGAAAGGAGAAATCGTACATTATTGGATATGGTACGATCTATGTTTAATCTTACAACTTTACCATTATCTTTTTGGGATTATGCTCTTGAAACTGCTGTTCGTATTCTGAATATGGTTCCCACAAAGAAGGTTGATAAGACACCATATGAACTATGGCATGGCAAGAAGCCATATTTGTCTTATTTGAAAGTCTGGGGTTGTGAGGCGTATGTGAAACGTGACTCTGGAGATAAACTCCAACAACGCTCAGTTAAATGTATCTTTGTAGGTTACCCTAAGGAAACTATGGGTTACTACTTTTATTATCCGGCTGAGAACAAGATAGTTGTGGCTCGGTATGGAGACTTCCTTGAAAATGATCTTGTAAATCAAGAATTCGGTGGGAGAAATTATGATCTTGAAGAAATTCAAGAAGATACATTGCCTTCTGAAAATACTAGCGATGAAATTCCTGTAGAACCAAAAAGTCTGAGTGTTCCACCGGAATTAATTCCTCCACGTAGGTCTCAAAGGGCTATACGTGCGCCGGACAAACTATGTCTATACATAGAGGATGAGGAGGAGGAAGTAGGGGATCTTGGTGAACCTGCTAACTATCGATCCGCAATGTCTGATCCAGAAAAGTCAAAATGGATAGTTGCGATGAATGAGGAAATGAAATCCATGGAAATCAATGATGTTTGGAGTCTTGTAGACGCACCTAAAAATGCTAAAGTAGTGAAAAATAGGTGGATCTATAAGAAGAAAACTGACATGGATGGTGATGTACAATCCTATAAAGCACGTTTAGTGGCTAAAGGTTTTACTCAAACTTTTGGCATAGACTACGAGGAGACATTCTCTCCTGTAACAGACTTACGAGCTATTAGGATTCTCATAGCTATAGCAGCATACTATGACTATGAGATATGGCAAATGGATGTTAAAACTGCCTTCTTGAACGGTCGTTTAGATGAAGACATCTATATGCAACAACCGGAAGGGTATGTTGATCCTAAATATCCAAAGCGTGTGTGCAAACTTCAAAGATCCATTTATGGTTTGAAGCAAGCATCACGTCAATGGAATAAGCGATTTGATGAAGAAATCAAAAGGTTTGGATTTGTTCAAAATCGTGATGAGCCATGTGTATACCGCAAAGCTAGTGGGAGTAATGTAGTGTTCCTAATTCTATATGTCGATGACATATTGATCATGGGAAGTAACATTCCAAGACTTAAGGAAGTTAAGGATTATCTTGGTAAATGTTTTTCTATGAAAGATTTGGGAGATGCCGCATATATTCTGGGAATTAAGATCTATCGAGATAGGAGTAGACGGTTAATTGGTCTTAGCCAAGATGCTTATATTGATAAGATATTGAAGAAATATAACATGCATAACTCTAAGAAAGGTTTCTTACCAATGGAGGTTAAGCATGAGTTAAGTCATGAGAAAGATGCATCATCACCTGAAGAGGTGGCTTACATGAAGAAGGTGCCTTATGCTTCGGCTGTAGGATCTATTATGTATGCTGTAAGATGCACAAGGCCTGATGTGGCATTTTCTCATAACCTGGTCAGTAGATATCAACAGAATCCAGGAAAGTCCCACTGGACTGCTGTTAAGCATATTCTGAAGTATTTAAGAAGTACGAAAGATATGTTTTTGGTATTCGGGGGTAAACCAGACACAGAATTAAATGTAACAGGATTCTGTGATGCGTCCTGGCAATGTGATAAAGACGATACGAAGTCTCAGACGGGTTACTTGTTTGTCATCAATGGAGGAGCAGTTGACTGGAAGAGCAGTAAGCAGAAAACCATTGCTATGCATGCGACTCAATCTGAGTACATGGCCGCTTCAGAAGCTGCAATGGAAGCTGTTTGGATTAGGAAGTTTATTGGAGATCTTGGAGTGATGCCTTCAATTAAAGAACCTATTGATATATATTGCGACAACTCTGCGGCAATAATATTCGCCAATGACCCTGGAGTCATGAAGGGCGCCAGACACTTTAAACGTAGATATCACTACGTTCGAGAACAAGTGGAAGCTCGAGAAATAAAATTAATAAAAGTTCACACATATGATAACGTAGCTGATCCTTTTACTAAGGCTTTGTCTAGGCCAAAGGTAGTTAAGCATGCCAAGGCAATTGGGCTGCAACTAGCTAGCGAATTCATGCAATAAATCTGTTGATTAGTATTTGGATAAAGGATGTAAGACATTATTGAATTGATGAAATAAAGATTGGATTTCGTTTATTTTTCTGTTATTTGATTTTGTATCCTATTTTACATGTTTTAATCCTTGAGCATTATGATGTTTCTAAATGTCCGTTGTCGATTAATAATATGGGAGTATTATTAAACTAAGACAATTCAAAATAGTGACAGAGTATACTTGAAAGTATATTGGTCAATTTTGGATGATATTTGATGGATCAAATATTGGACTTATCCCAACTATGTGATTTTACTTTATGGATCTTTGTCATTAAGTAAAACATAAATAGTTATCCTTGGACTTGAGATGCCAGAAAACTGCATTGAATATAGTGCATTTCTGTAAGGTAACCTAACGCTAAACGTAACTGGTAGTCATAAGGGTTATTTTCAGAAGTGTTGCGAAGTTCATGTGTTTTGCTTGTAGTCGAAATGGGATTCGTTTCCTTCAAATTATTATTTGAAGTATAAATACAACTGGGCCCCTCGGGGGAATAGTAAGATGTTTGTGTGGCCACACCCAAATGTGTTTTGGTAATCTTGCTATATCCGTAAACGAGAAACAGAATAGTTAATGAAGGAATGACTAAGATCCATATCCTTATTAACAATGTATTTGAAATGAGAGGATAATAATAATGGTTATATATCATTAAAAAGTTTTGTCCAGGAAGCCTTACTCGAGTTGTACTAGTGACATTGTTAGTGTAACTAGACGCTAATCAATGTGATCACGACATTCGAATTTTGTCCAAGTGGGAGCTGAAAGTTTATGGACGTTAAAATCGATAGTCGTGTGATAGGATCGAACTCGAGATCACGGGATTGCACACATTACGTGAAGAGTTAATTTATTTATTAAATATATTTATTATATTTATTAAATCAAACTGTAGCTAACGATCGTTAAGTAATTAAAAGTTAAGTATTAAACGATTGTTATAGAATGTTAAAGAAGCTAAAAGAAGGTGTCGGAAAGTTCCGGAAACCCTCTTTTGAGCACATGTATATCCGGCCAACTAAGAGGAAAAAGATAGGGATGAAAAGTTTTAGGCTTTATCTTGTTTAAACCTTGGAAGATAAGTTTCCAAGGTGTATATAAACAAACCTTAAGGCCTCATAATTTTTCACTCCATTATTCTTCTTTCTAGCTCTATACCGCCGGCCAATATACACCCATTAGGGTTCATCTTTGTTTTTCTAAAAGCTATTTTAGATCTAGTCCTAGCCCCCTCTAGGGTTGTTGGATAGATCTTCCATAGGCTTGAAGGCTCGGTTCTGTTCGTGCTAGACTCACGATTAGCTCATCGTATCACGTGTGTACAAGATCGTGGTGTGATCTTATTTTAGATTACATCCTGGTGGTGTTCTTGATTTATCTTTACCGGTGATCGTTCTACTAAGGAAAAGGTATGTAACCCTAGCCCTGATTAATTATAATTGTGTTATATAAAGATCTTGTTAATCTGCTTCCGCTGTATGCTCTTTGATCTATGTTAAGGTTTTTATTTTATAATTGTTATGTTAATCATAAACCATCAATGATGACCTAAACATTCACTGATTGGTCCAGAAGATTTTGTAAGTTCCAATTCAAGAAAACAGAATGACTCATTGACCCTTTGATGAGCTATTTCAATTAACCTGATTTAAAAGTTCCATGAGAATACGCTGCACTTCTCTATCAGCTCCAGTCTGAGCATCGGACCTGGCAGTAGCAAATGCATCGACTTCATCAATGAATATAATTGCAGGTCCGATTTCTTTGGCAAGACAATAGACATCACGAACCATTCTGGGGCCCTGCATAAAGCATAAGTGGAATGAGATGCTGAATCCAAACGATTTCTCGTCTATACCATGTCTTAAAACATGATGCATTATAACAAACTAGTGTACACAAATATAATGTGGGTAAATATACAGTTCCATTTTTAAAACCAACTATGACTGAACTATATTCTAGTTGCATATACCAATCAGTTTAGTTAATGTTTAGGAAAGTAATATGAATGGCATACCTCTCTTAAATACTTCTGAACAAATTCTGGGCCAACAAACCTGATGAAGGCTGCAGTAGTATGATTGGCAACAGCTTTGGAAAGCATGGTTTTACCTGTGCTGTGCCACGGGGGCCATAGAGCAAAACACCACGAGGTGGGTTAAACCCAATCTGTTTATATAATTCGTGATGAGTCAAACGTAGTTCAACAGCTTCACGTAGTTCCTGCTTCTGGATGTCACATCCTCTAATATCATATTAGATCACATTCAAAAAAAATATTGTTAACTGAAAAATTAGCAGAGAAACACACCAGAGACCTGACGTTTTCCCATATGGTTCTCTTTGTCTGCATACTGGACCGTGTGTTGTTCCATAACACTGAAAATTAGGAGAAACACATCATAGGTCACCGTTTCGTATGTTCTTTTCATTGTACACTCTAACAAAATCATTTATTGTGCATAAAGGGTATTATCTCGCTAGAAAGCTTTGACCTAAACAGCATCTTGCTGCATCAAAAGGACATGAAGATATTGCTCATATTTATTTTTAAGTACGCGTCGAAGTTAACATTTCAGGTAAACCTTCTTTCCACAGTGAGTTAAGATTGTGGTAGTCATCTGAGCTAACTATATACCTTGTGTCATGTTACTGTTAGATAATTTAGGAAATACATCCTTATTAGAAGCCACGAAAAGATTGCTTAATTGATGATATGGTGGTAGTATCATGGCTTCATCTGCAGAAAGAGGGAATCCAAATTCAAAAGACTGACTTCAAAACGCCACTTCATGTAGCCGCCTTACGAGGATCTTTTGGGATAGCAAAGTTGTTAGTCGAAGCTGGGGCTAATGTTTTATCTAAAGATAGGTAAAATTTGTTTATTTAATATTTCTTAATTCACTTTTAAAGAAACAAGAAACATTTACAACGACGTAAATCCTGTGGTTACATTCTGTTGGCTCATTTAAATTTGTTCCACCAGCATATGTAATTACATTCGGTTTAGAACGTTCAGATTTATTGTTTGGTTTATGCCACTTTTGGTTCAGATTTTACTTGCTTTTGATGTAAAGCTAGCTAACTAGAACTTTATTGGCGTTTAGTGACATGTACGTTATACCCTTTTCAGCCAGCGGGAATTGCCAAAGGATCAAAACAAGTAAGGAGTTGTATTCTGGGTTCGAGAGGCAAGTAATGAGCTGTTAAAAAGCAGCTGATAATTTCAAGTTGGACCTTCCTTCCACTTCTTTTATATTAACCGAAGATGCGGGTCAAATTATTTGACATAGGATTATAGACTGACAAAAACTCTACTTAATTACTAAAGTACAAATCATGTATATTAAGTAGAGGTGTTAAATTTTGCCCATTTTGATACATATAGCAAAATGGGACACTTTTTGCCTAATCTTTATAATGAATGGGCTAAACGGGCGCATATGTAAGAAACTAAATGGGCTTAACGGGCGCACTTGTAAAGTACAAATTAATATACTCGACGAATATTTTTTATTAAATTTTTTATCCCGGCTTTCAAACAAGTATTTTTATTTTTTATTTGTAGGTTTTTATACGTTTTTTTTCCTTTTTTAGTTTGCGCCCGTTTAGCCTGCCCGTTTCGCCCGTGCCCGCCCGTCCATTTTGCCACCTCTAATATTAAGTTATTAACAAGAAGCAAGTCAAATAAAAAAGAGGACATTGCATCTACTTAAGAAAACAAGTTCGGTCATAGTAAAGTTTCCAATCAAGGATTCAGTCATTCAGATGCCACAACTACCCAAACTTCTTCGTTCCATAAAAACCAAATGCAACAAGCCAACTATATCATGAATGTGTTGAGTCATTATCAAAACTTATATTTAGCAAACAAACATACTCATTAGACAAACTTCTAGCAATGCTATAACAAAATCCAAACGCTCAACGAGCTATCTGAGTCAACCAAATAGAAACTAAGTGAGATCTTTCCCACAAATAAGCAACCTACATAGTTTATGTTTCAGTTGCACCTTAAATAAAAGACAAACATCAAAGCCGAATCCGTAACACAGCTAGAGTATATATGAAAAGTCAGAAGATTAATCATTACAGAGTATTTGTTTTACCCTTAACAAAAGATAAGAACACATAACCTTATGTAAGGGAACAATTCTCAAAATATAAGCACACACGACCTTCAAATTATACAACGGTGTGTGTAGCCACATTCCTCCTATCACGTGTTGTAATTTACAGCACGTGATAGCAGGAATGTGGATACACACACCATTGTTGCATAATTTGAATTTGAAGGTTATGTGCATATTGTTCTTTAAAAGTTGCGTTGTTTCATCTCGTATCTTCCCTTTTCTACATCTCAGTATAGCTTGTGAATCTTTTGCCAGCGTGTATGCCTTGTTAATGTCGTTTAAACAACACATGACAATCATCATGTCATTCCTGTTCCTGAACAGGTTAATGTGGAGCTTGATGCCGGATTAAACGTTCGCTATCATAATGCTCCTGCTCCGGTACGCTCTGCGCCGTTCTCAAGATTTTGTTTGGCTATTTCCCAAATTGTTTTCATATCATTTGTATTACGGAAAATCTGACATCACAATAAATTTAGGGGTAAGAGGTCATAAATCAGATGACCCAGTGGTAAAAGAAACTAACATAGATAAACGAAACCAATCACTAAATAAAAAAAATTAACAAAAAACAAAAATCTTACCCGTTTACAGCCGTAGGGTATCATATCGCTATCGTATGAAAAGACACCAACGACAGATAGGCCAACTGGGCGTCAGCCTCATACGGGAAACGATACTCCGTATTTTAAGCTCCTATACAATTGAAAAAGCGTATAGTAAGATAATATAGAAAATCAAGTTACTAAATAGTAAATACTAATATAAAGAGACCTGAACTACTTATAAACAACAATTCAACCCAGACACGACCATGGCACAAGTAGTTAAAAAAGAAAGTTACCATTTATGAAGATAATCTAAGCCCGCAAAAACTCCACAAGATAATCGCCATGACACATACCACACACAACCAAAATCCATGGCAGCTGATCCAACACAGAGATTTTTAGAAAGAAAGAGCCGAGATCTGTTACTACTTTATAGCGGCTGCAACTGATGTTTGATCTAGGGTTATGTTATGTTAGGTGTGAGTTGGGTTAGTGTGAAAGGTTGGGCTTGTTTGATAAGAGTAAGAGAGATCCAGTGCCCACCAAATCATTTTGAGTTATTCATGTCTTTCAATTAAGAAAAGTAGAAAACACAAAATTTTTTAAAATTAAATATATTACAAACTACTAATTAATTGTTGTAAATGAAACATATCACGGGTGAGGAAAATTAAATCATCTTTTTATATGTATATACTTCTGATAAACTTATTTCTGAAATCATATATGATTTTCTTAAACATGACCGGAAAAAAAAAGGTTTGTGGAAAGTATATGCATGTGCTCTTTATAAAATGATAACTTAATTCTTGTAGTAATGGTATTATTTTCTCGTTTAACGATTTACCGTATAAAAGATATTTTATTTTAAAAAAGATGTGATAAGTGAATATTTTTATTTTTGAAAAAGAAATAAGTAGTTAGAATTTGTAAGTCATGTTCGCTTAATATATACTACGTATCTAAGAAGTAGAAAGTTTTAACTCTAGTTTTGTTAAATCTGATTTTTGACAAACTAAAATGACATGTATATGTGTTAATAATACCAGGCAAATCAATTAGTTTTAACTTTTAACATTGTTTTACACATTAACTTATTGCAAGGCGTGTGAGCCAATAGACGCTGCTTATAAGCTCATCTCATAATCAAAACACAAGAAGTTGTGTAAATATTATACTTAAGGTTTTTTTTTTTTTTGTGACAACTAATGTAAGCATTATACTCTGTTTCGAAAGGGCCAAGCGCGAATGACTCGATAAGCACATTGAACTATCCCATCTCAAGTGGCTGAGAACCCTCACATCCAACTTCGGTGTAGCTGTTTTTCAAGTTTATGCGTTTAACCGGCAAGAAAACTCAAAACAGCCAAATGATATACAAATGAGTTGGGAGTGGCCAACCTAACAATTCTGAAAACCATATTTATGCTCCAGAAAACACACAACTTAACATACAAAGATGGTAGTTTTTATGCGTGCCGTATAATAGAAACATTAATCTAAAAGAAGTGCATCATAATCTTCATAATCTTCCCAGTTGATACAAAGACGAGTTCAAATCAACCGTCTAACACAAACAAAGATTACATGAACATCTGTAAATAATAAGATTAACACGTCTACAGAAGTAAATAACACAAGATATTTTTTTGTTATCCCAACACATGGATTTTACTTGTAGAAATCAAAATCAGTGTCAGGCTTCTTCACATTCGTCCTGTAGCCCTTCTCGAAATCCTTGGGGAGAATGACATATCTGTTCTTGCGCACTGCATGCATCCCTGCTTCTTGACAGATAGCCGTGATCTGAATGCAAAAACCAAAGTTAGTATGATTTACAGCAGGCTAGACGATGAAGGGTACAGGTAGAGTTACCATTCGTTAAAGAAAATAGTAATCTAGGCCATTTTTGTTGCAAACAGGTCACATGGGTCAACAATAAACCAGGTAAAGGGAACGAAGTCAATGTGTTGGGCGGGTCCAGCCGGGCAAAAGTTGCATAAGAGCACATATTTAGTGCAAAATTAGAAGACGCTTAATTTTAAAACTGAGACCAATGCCGCATGTCACTGTTCCGTCATAATAGTTAGCCCATTACCGACTTGAAGTTTTGAACAAAAAGGTATTTTTGAGTCAACCAAATGCCCCATCCATTTCGAGTGGAACTAAAACAGCCTATTCCCACATAACCCCTTCACACTAGGCCAAATGAGCCGCATGTTGCATAAAAACTTTACCTCGGCAGCACTGATCTTGTCAGGTCGAGAGACGTAATCTTCCAAGTCAACTTCATCACTTAAATTCATTTTAGCGGTGCAAACCTGGATAATAGAAGTACACAGTACAATTAAATCATGAACGAAGTCAGTAATCATATGATCATATGACACTAGAAGGTATTCAATCCTGTAGGACTCCAGCGATGTCTATAATAAACTTAAAAGGGGACTCTCTCAGTTTATTTTCACTGACAATCCACTTCTTTTTCCCAAAAATATCGATTCACTAATTTCTTAAAAAATAAGAATTTGCCAAACATCAAATGCCTTCTTTAGGTGCTACCAAACTCTAATTTCCACTGCCATATAAATGACAGCTGATATAATCTGTTCCTAAATTTCATCATCATCATAGCTTATAAAACATAAATCCAAACACCCCTTCCTAGAGCTCTGAAAGGGCTGTTGGAGCAAAAAGTACTGTAAGATAGACTAACTCGGTGAAGAATGACTAGCACCATTGTTGAGAACAATCATTCATCGGTGATTGCTACGAACCAAATGCACAAGTTGTAACAAACATTAAAGAACCAAGATAACGACACCAAAAAATACCTGGAACACAAGCCTTTTTTGTCGTCTATCAGGCAAAGGAAACTCAATCTTTCGGTCAAGCCTACCAGGACGAAGAAGTGCAGGGTCCAAAGTATCAGCGCGGTTAGTTGCCATGATGACCTTAACATTCACTGTCTGGTCAAACCCATCCATCTACAAACAAACAAAGTTCATGATTTTGTAAGTCCCAAATAAAGGAAAAACAAAGAAAGACTCATTGACCCTTTGATAAGCTATTTCAAGTAACCTGATTTAAAAGTTCCATGAGAATACGCTGCACTTCTCTATCAGCTCCAGTCTGAGCATCAAACCTGGCAGTAGCAATTGCATCGACTTCATCAATGAATATAATTGCGGGCGCGTTTTCTTTGGCAAGACGGAAGACATCACGAACCATTCTGGGGCCCTGCATAAAGCATAAGTGGAATGAGATGCTTATAGCAGTCATTATACCATGTCTTAAACATGATACATTATTAGAAAACTAGTGTAACTAAATATAATGTGGGCATGTATGCAGTTCAATTATGTTTAGAACAAGAATATCAACGGCATACCTCTCCCAAATACTTCTGTACAAATTCTGAGCCAACAACCCTGATGAAGGCTGCAGTAGTATGATTTGCAACAGCTTTGGCAAGCATGGTTTTACCTGTTCCAGGGGGGCCATAGAGCAAAACACCACGAGGTGGGTCAATACCGATCTGTTTATATAATTCGTGATGAGTTAAAGGTAGTTCAACAGCTTCACGTATTTCCTGCTTTTGGATGTCACATCCTCCAATATCCTATTAGATCACATTCAAAAGAAACAAAATTGTCAGCTATAAAGAAAATCACAACGATCTTAAAGACACGTGACAATTCAACTAGAGCAAATACTTCAGATCGAACCATGAAAACTAGAAACAAAAAGTGAACAAGAAACAACAGTAGGATCATAAAGTAGCATTTCTCAACTCGAGATTTCTGAAGTCCAGTTGTGCTCTAACACTAGCTTACTACTGTAAAATCCATACAGCTATCAAGAATGAGGATCCGACAATATGACAAATGGCCATGCTTTCAGCTAGCTAAACTAGTTATAACTTTTGGGAATGAAACAACTAAGAAAACGTTCTAATATCAGTATCAATATCTATAGATAAAACACAAAAGCCTATTTCCATTGTTCTTGTTCTATGCCACTCTGCTCCCAATCCGTTTCTCTTCTTCTACTAATTAGAAACCTTGTTAAAAAGTGCTTTAATATAAAACATAGCAAAGATGAAGAAATAGGAGTTGCCATAAATGAGTATCTTTGTCTCGTTTATCAACTGCAGGTATGTGAATGAAAAGAGATTAACCTAAGCTGTATGTAGTTGAAGAGCGCATATAATGTTAAGCTAACAAACTAAAGCAAGACCTAATTAGCTGTTAGAATAGCCTAAACCTTGGCTTTCAAGAGGATGACCAATACTAATCACCATGATTTATGGACACTGAAGAAAATCTAAGGTATTGATGTCGGTTCTGTTAAAAAACTCCCCAACTATAAAAATGTCAAAGCATACATTAAATACAGTAAATAAAGAAAAGAAACGTCTGCTAGTTGGGGTGGCAGCCCAAGAACCCAATATCAACAGTTAGAAAAAGTGCAACTGATCTAGTCCATTTGGCAGACTTTTCATCTTGTTATATATTGAGCAAGCATTGATGTGATCAGTAATAGTACATAATATGTCGCAAATATGATATATTTATAAACATGTGAAGATCTACACTACTTAATAGCAATATAGTATACAGACTAGTTCACCACAAATCCATAGCCACAAATCTCCATTAAAAACTTGATGCAATGCTTGCATAGCTCTAATATAGAACTCAAAAGGCTAGAAAAGATCAAGTGCAAACCAACTTGCTGTACACAAGCTCATAAGCCCGGTCTACAAATGCGCTTAGTAATTTTTCAAATTGTACACAAGCTCGTAAGTGCAGTCTACCAGCTAAAAAATACACCTACTTGCCCCGCTTCTTATAAGCCATCTTATTCACCATTAGATAAACATATGAGCATGCCTTACATACCCCCAATAAGCCGCTTAAGTAAAAACAAGCACAAACACCCCCTAGATAAAAACCCTAACTCTAAGTAACCGAACCACAACACGCATAAAGTACGTCAAATTTAACAATCAATTAACCAAAATACATTACTTAACTATAAGTAACACCAGGTTTCTCGAAAACTAACATAATTCAAGTTATACCAAACACAATAAGGTAGAAAAACTACAACAAACAATAACAAAATCCAATGCACATCATAGGTAACAGCAAGTTTTTCAGACAGGCTCAAGAGCTCCTGACCTGTCTCAAAGCAAGTAAACCTAGTATTAATATGGAGCTCTTGAGCAAAATACTCGAATCAGGTTTCTCATACCGACTCAAGAGCAAAATACTCTAAACAGCCTCCGGCGGCAAGACATGAACAAGCGTGTTACTATGCCTATGAAGCGCCACACTAGCAGAAGGCTTCAGCAACTCCCTATTAATCGTACTCAATATCCTAACATAGTAATTATTCTCAGTAATAGATCCCACAATCCCGTTATTCTAATCAATCACCTCCATAAATTAAACCAATAACTAACAAAAACGACTCACATCCATTGAACCTAACATGTACTCAAATATTCCGTAAACCTAGTCCGCTAAAGTAAACTATAACTAACAAAAATACAAATACTTCATAAAAGCAATAAAAATCCACAACTTAAAAAGCCAAAAACTCACACTATAAGTAACATTAGGTTTCTCAGACTGACTCAAAACAAGCACGTTACTATGCCTATGAAGCGCCACACTCGCAGAAGTCTTCAGCAACTCCCTAATCGTACTCAATATCCTAACATAGTAATTATTCTCAGTAATAGACCGCACAATCTTGTTATTCTAATCAATCATCTCCATAAACTAAACCAATAACTAGTAAAAACTAATCGCATCCATTGAACCAAACCTAATTCAAGTTATCCCGTAAACCTAGTCCTAAAGCACATAATTCATATAAACCATTAAAATAAAAATAAAACCGAATAAAACAATAACTTAACAAATAACCGAAAAGCCGAAAACTCACACTATAAGTAACATCAGGCTTCTCAGACTGGCTCAAAAGCGAAATACTCGAATCAGCCTCGGGCGGAAGCACGTCAACAAGCGCGTTACTATGCCTATGTAGCGCGACACTAGCAGAAGGCTTCAAAAGCTCCCGATTAATCGTACTCAATATCCTAACATAGTAATTACTCCCAGTAGTAGACCCCACAATCCCATTATTCTGATCAATCATTTCCATAAACTGCCCAATAACCAACGGGACAGACTGAATCCTCTTCACCTCTTCCTGCGACCTTAAAAGCTCACGTTTCAGATTCTTCTGCTCGTCCTTGACGTACTCTTCTTGGATCTCGATGAATTCGATTTGGCGTTGAAGGGTTTTGAGACGCGTGTAGAGGTCGTCTTCGGATTCTGTTAGGGTTAGGGTTTGGGTGTCTGGGGTTATGAGTGGGAGGGTTGATGGGGGGTGTTTGGGATCGAGGACCATCGTGGTTGCCATTGTCGTTAAGATCGATTAAGGTTTGATTAAGGTTCGATTAAGGTTGTAATACGGTGGTGGTGATACGGTGGTTGGATTGGGATTTGGTTTTTTTGGGGGGACGATGAGGGTTAAAGTATAGAAGATGTCTTGGGGAACAATTTAAGTAAGATGAAGGTTTTATAAAAGTGCAATTTCGACCCTATAAGTTTAGGAAATAAAGCCCAATTAGATAATAGTCATAATACTACTTAGATTTCTCTAGTCCATGCTTTTTTTTAAATACAAAAAATTTAATCAGATTTATTATATATATATATATATATATTTTATTTTATTTTTTTTTAATCGAAATTCCAATTTTATTAATCACACAATAAACTGTCAAGAAAAACATTAAGTAGCTAGTAAAAGATTTTACAAAAAGTAAGGGAAAAATCAGTAATAATTATCAGTGTTGCAAAATAAAATTTACGAGGCTGATTAATTTTTATTTAGGAGTTGCAAAGCCATCAACTTTGCCGATTTATATTACTGTGTAAAAAAGCCAACATTGGTCAACGACGATCAACGTCGGTTAATGATAGATAAATTTGTCGAAAGCTCGTAATAATGAGTAGTTGTGAGCAGGAGATGTGTATTTTTATAAAAAGGTTTGATGACGTAATTAATGTATTATACTTGTTAATTTTTGGCATTGTATACAGATTGCTATTTTTTGCTATCGTAGGTAATGTACTTTTGAAAACGTTTATTATTTGTAGTATGCGACTATTTTGTCATGTGAAATACTTATTTTACTTTAAAATTTGAAAAATAAAAGAATAGTGGTCACAAATACACATAATCGTACATTTTTAAAGTAAAGTACGTACGATGGACAAAAGTTAGTAATATACATATAATGGTAAAAAGTAACAAATATAGTACATCTATTTGCAATTATATATGAAATAATACTCTTCGAGATAATAGTTAGCAAAGTGTCGGTCACTCGGGTGCTTATACTATCACAATATATATCTCTACTTATGTTTATGTTATTATTATGTACAAGTCGATCAGATGACTATTCACGGGAGCTCAAATTATATTGTATGACTATAAATACTTTTTTTGTGTAAGGAGAATGTGTAATTCTTAATTTGGTAATGTAAACATTTTGCTCTTACCTTTCTGATGTAACACTAAGTATTAAGGACCGGGCTAACTTATTTCTAGTGGTTCGAGATCGTGTAAGAAAAAAGAGTTTAATAAAATTGTCATAACTTCAGCTTCAGGAGGAAGTGGGCGGCCCACAACTAGTCACATGAAAGGTAGTAATAAGATGGACGCAAATGTAACCACACTTTGTCTGGTTACGGAATTTTCTAGGCCCGAAACACTATATTTTAGGAGTTATTTAGGCTTATATGCTTTTTAGACTTTTGTTGAACTTATTTCTGTTTAGCTCACGACTCGTTTGTCTTTTGAGGCCCATTTCAGTTTTGTGAGCCTATTTAAATAAAATGATTTAACTCTAGCAGCTCAATAATAAGTTTTATAATAAACACAATTTTTGATAGCTTTTGTCGTACTTTAACCCTAATAATCGATATTAGTTTGAAATCAACGATTGTTGGAAGAACTATATCCAATTCATTATATCAATCTTCTCTTTAAAAAATCGGCATCTTCGTTACCAAAAAAATGGCATCTTCCATATTTTTCTCTCAAAAACTCTTATATGACCGTGTGTGATTTGATATCATGTATCTTCTACATATAATTAAATTAATATCGTTTCAATGAGCTTTAAAAGTTATTTTGACATGGTCATAATTTTGAAGCAATAAAAGGTCGAATGGTAGTCATATCTATGACTATTGCCATTTATTTGCTAAGCAAAAAATCCCTTTTGATTGGTTTGATGTTTTGTAGGTCCATGTGCTTAAGGTTCATACATAACAAGGATGCAAACCCGTGCTCCGCTGCGGGGTGATGGTTTTCAAGGTTTTACGTTACGCGTATAAACTTGCACGATTTTTATATGTGGTTGTGATGTGTTTTAGAACTCAAAAACTACACAAAGTGGACTTGGGCCATAAAAACCCAACTTACACTTGTAATGGCTATTGGGCCATTATTGGACCTGAGATTTATAACCAACTTAGAGTAGTATACTGAATTTAAAATGGACTTAAGTCAAATACTTAGATAGTGGACCACTATAGGGCTTAAGATGGGCTAAAAGTGATAACTTGGATTTTTCACTTAAAATGACTAAGTGTTCACCTAAGAGTTTTATAAAGAATCATAAAACTTATGCAATGTCCAAGAACTTATTAAAACATACTTATTACATATATGTTCGATTTATTTCTTGCCTCAAGCCTAAGACGCGCCTCGTTATCTTTAGGTCTCGTATGATCATGTATTGATTGTTGACATTTATTCTTGATTGACGTTCGTTCTCTATTAACTATTGTGACGATTGTATCAGGTGAGTTCATAGCCTCGCTTTTTAAATCTTTTATGATTTTTCAAACCCGCGAGGGGGAGACATGCTATTAAATAACTGCAACTTGTTTTGACTATATGACTATAATTTAATTATAGAATGTAAATGGAACTGTAACCTGTTTTGACTATATGATTGATAGATATTTATTCTATAGAACGCAAATTGAATGGTACTCTTAATTACGATTGTCTATTGTATTGAAACTGTTAAATTATTGTAAATCGCATGAATGTTATAAATAGGTATATTTTGGATTGACCATCCCCATTTGCGTGAGTAGCGCTCACTGTGCCTTGGCCGAGGCAACAGATGTATACCTTGTTGGAAACTGGGTTGGGCGCCTTTTTGTAAGGCATTGGGTTCTCATTTGTCGAGAACTATGGAAGGTTAAGCTTTAGTTTCGATTAATAGAAAATGTAATTATCTTTTGTATATATATACTTTGTGCATTGCTACTATCTATAAGGTTTGCGTTACTAAACTTAATCATATACTACTTAGCAAACACTAAAATGGGAATAATGGAAATGCTAAACTTGATTATTTTACAAAACTCTATGAATTCACCAACTTTATGTTGACTGTTTTAAGCATGTTTTTCCCAGGTTATTTAGCAAGATTATTTGAGCATGGATTGAGCATCATTTAGGAGCATAAAATGACGGGGGATTACTGGGATATTCATAACAAATGTTATTCAACGATTTAAATGATTATACCAATTCAATGTTTACATCAATTGTATTTCAAAAATCATATAACTATGATCTGTGCTTTGTAAGCTATTTGCTCATCGATCCACCACTATGATACCCGCTTTATGGGGGTGTTACACTATTTGAAACTCACCATAAACAATATCAAGTCATGACCTTATCCCAAAATCCAACATAACTCGTATCTCGATTCTCTGAATCCACCACCCAAATCAACTACAATCAAACAAAAATTTAGTAAGGACAATAATTAAGTCTTATAATACCTCGATCAGCATAACTCCATCTAAGAACCTGATCAAGAGTGACAACAACATCTCCACCATTATCACTTACCACTCCATCACGATCCGTAACTACTGAAAACATTTCCTATATTCGATACCTAACCCTCCCATATCTAAAACATTAACTAACATAAGTTCAAAAACTGCTTATATAGAATTCAACACAAAAAAAATAGCTTTTTTCTAAAACTACTATAAAAAAAACATACCTGGGGTTCAAATCGATTGTTTGTGAACCAGATTAATGGTCAAAATCGATTGTATTCCTTCGGTGTCCTTTCAGATTTGGGTTCTTTAATTGATGTGTGTTTTTAGATATACTACGTATATGTGTTGATGATCAATAGGAACTTGATAACACAATGTGCATTAGGTGTGATTGTTTAATAATAAAAAAATCAAGAAAATATTATTTTAACATGTTTACTGTTCCTAAGTGAACACTAAACGTATAATAATTATAATATATTATAGAATAAAGTAATGACATATATGTATTCCTCTATTCATGCCTAGTCGACAAGCAATGCTCATTGTTATGTAATTTAGTCTTTATATTCGCTTAAGTCAAAGTCCAGGAGGTTAAGCGTCGAGTTTACATATTAGCCAAATATGGCCAGTAGATGTTGTTTGATAGGTGTGAAAACACCCATCCTTTTACCACTTATTTCTGGCTAAAACAAGACCAAAACACGTATTTAATATCATTTGTTTGGAATTATGCGTGGTTTTTGTGTTATTGTGTTTTCAGAGCCAACCGGATGAATATTGAAGAAAACATGGGATTGCACGGGTTTTATCGAGGAAAAAGACTCAAGACGAAGTCTATTGTCCAAGAGATGCAGAAGATTTGAAGTCATTGTGCCTATTTGAAGATTTATCGAAGAATAGAGCCAAGGATGGAAGATTCATATATGTCGAAGAACTCGAGTCTATTAAACAAAAGATTATAAGACGAGTTGGAATTATTCACCGACACTTCTAAAAATCCAAAGTCGAAAACGGTTATTTAAAAGAAGCGTGAAGACCAAGGAAGAAAGAAGAAAAGAAGCCCGATACCAAAGCCCATACACAAGCCCATACACACGCCTATATAAAGGCCTTACCTCACAAATTTTCACACACTTAGCTAGACTTAGTCTTTAGTTTTTCATTTCTCTAGTTTTAGAGAGAGAAAGTTCCAAACTTTCTCTCACTAAACTTTCTCCTTGTTTTTCATCTTTTAATTAAAGCCTTCTTTAATCTTTGTACCTTGAATCTCATTAATCTTATTCAAGTTAAGCTTTTAAGTTCTTTAATCTTTTCCTACTTTTCTTGATTTGTCAAAATCCTTATTCCGATTGCTTATTCCATACGGTTTGGACTTGTGGGTTTGTTCGTGATCAAAATTTAATCTTTCTTGTTTCTTCTTAAGCTCTTATGTGAATAGGCCATAAGCTCTTCATGCTTTTTGGCTTATTGCTTGTTAAAGCTTATTGTTTTCGGATTTCTTCCAAGTTTTAATCATTCAAAAGTTTTGTTTAGTAAGTTTAAGGTTTCTTGTTTTCAAAAGTTGTCAAATTTAAGCTTTTTGAGTTATTTAAGTTTCGGATTACTTAGCTTATTACCCTTGCTTATTGAGTTTTTGAGTTACCACCATTTTCGGAACATAAATGCTTCCATCGCAAAACAAGGGTTTTCACATATTCCGACTGGTTCATTTGTTTAGATCGCAATAACCCAAGAGGGTTTTACTTTGCGATCTGGTAATAATTCCCCCTATTCCGATCTGGATTGCGATCGCATATTGCGATCGCACATTCCGACGGGGTTTAGGTCCCTTTTCTAGTCGAAACTCTGGCCAATTTTTATTTGCAACATTCCGATCCAGAACTTTCCGATAGCACATTCCGATCGTCTTCTTTCCAACTACATCATTGCGACAGCTTGCATTTTGATATTCCGATAGTACCAAACATGGACATTCCGATGGTAGTTGTGATTACATTCCGATGGGCATGATTTTGATATTCCGATAGCTTAGCAATTCTATATTCCAAGAAACTAAGTTTTTAAGTTTTACAAAATTTAAATGTTAATTTAATTAAGTTTTCAAAGTAATTTTCCAATCTTTCCTTTAAATTTTCAAGCATTCATTTTCACCTTGTCATTTTAGTTTAATCGTCCAAAGCTTTAATTTACTTAACGTCATTTACATTTAATTGTTATTAGTTTAAAAATAGACAAACAAACCAACTCTTTTTATTAACCAAGAACAAATCATTCCACTTTAGGCTGTGATCAATTCGAGAGGATATCGAGAGAAAAAAATCTGAACCCCATACAAAAATCTTAGTATCAAATGGCGCCGCTGCCGGCTCTTCTCGTTAAGATCAAAAGTTTTTTGTGAGAACTTGGATTTTGGGATCCGTTCCCCGTGAACGTTACTTTTTCATAAAAATTTTCAAAAAAAAATCCTAAAAAATATAAAATTTTCAAAAATACAAAAAAATTAAAAAACATAAAAACCAAAAATATTATTGCTTTGTTTTTCTTTGTTCGTTCTTTTGCAGGTGTATGCGCACTCGATCCACGTCTTATCAAGAGCCCGAGCCTCTCGATCACTTAGACATGGCCGGTGTACAAAACAACAACAACATACCACCTTCAAACAACAATAATAACAACAGCAACCCACCTTTCAACAACATGAATAATAACAACAATAATGAGCCTCTACCGGATAATCGCCCGATGATTGAACTGCTGCAAGCTCATGTAGATGGCAACACTGATCCAATTGTTATACCAGCATTTGCAGCCAACAATTTTGAGCTTAAATCAGGCTTTATCCAGATGGTCTCCGCTCAACCATTCTTGGGACGTACCATTGATGATCCACACGACCATATCAAGAGATTCTTGCAACTCACTAACACGGTCAAGTTCAATGGTGTTCCACAAGAGGTTATCAGGTTACAACTTTTTCCCTTTTCTTTAGAGGGACAAGCCCGGCATTGGCTTGCTAAGGAACCACCACAGAGTATTCTCTCGTGGACGGATTTGGAAACCAAATTTATCAATTACTTTTTCCCACCCTCTCGTACTACCGCTTTGCGGAATGAGATCATAAATTTTGAACAAAAGTACGATGAGTCGTTCAGTGAATCTTGGGACCGTTTCAAAGACCTTTTGAGACAATGTCCACAACATGGTTTTACCAAAGTACATCAAATTAATACTTTTTACAATGGTTTAAGCATGAGTGACCAAGATTCACTAAACAGTGCCTCGGGGGGTAATCTTTTGGCTAAGACTTCCAATGCTGCTTGGGATATCATTGAGAATAAGTCTCGTGTGCAAACCAAGAGTGTTCGGACCAATGTCGCCAGTGCTAGCACTAGTGACAGCGACAAGCGACTGGACAAAATCACTACGCTTCTTGAATCGCTTGTTACCCACACCGTCAGCAACAACAACAGCAACAACGCTAAAAACGCTCAAGTTAACGCTGTCAGCCAACCTTGTGAGATATACGGTGGTCCTCACTCGTACACCACTTGTACTGCCACCCAAGACTACCCTGCTGAGAATGTGAATGCAGCGTACGGCACCTATCCTCAACCTGCTTATCAAGCTAGACCTCAAGGTGACCGTAACTTGCTTAGCTACCGCTCCAACAACTATCTCTCACCACCTGGTTTTACTCCTAACAACCAAAACCAACAACAAAACCTCAACCGCCCTCCTCAACAACAACAACAATCTCGTGGACCATACATACCACCTCACAAACAGCAACAACCACCTCAACGAACCAACCAAGTTTACCAGCAACCTGCTTATCAACCACCCGCATACACTGCTCCTTCCAACCAAACCCCCGCATCACATCAAGACATTGGAACCTACATGAGGACTAACGATGTGATCGTGGATAATCTCCAACAGGAAGTGCGCAACTTGAAAGCAGACCTGATGAAACAAGGGAATGATCTGAGAGCTGATATGAAAAACACTATGGATAGTCAAACGAATGACTTAAGAAACATGATGGCTAGTTTCTTCCACGGTAATCAACCCTCTTCTTCGGGTACTCTTCCGAGTAACACCGTTGCGAATCCAAGAGGGGAGATGAAAGCAATCACCACTCGCAGTGGCAAAGGTACCAAGGAACCCGAGCTTCCTATACCTCCACCGGTGATTGTGACTAAGGATAACGAGTCACCTGCTCCTATTCCTCATCCTTCTCCATCCCCAATTTCCCCACCTCTTACTTCTACCCTCCTCCACCCAAGGATGTGAGTGATCCTATTCTTCCAAAGCCCTCCTCTTCTTCCAATATACCTTATCCATCTAGGTTGAGGAAAGAGAAGCTCAAAAGCAAGGATGATATTCAGGTTTCGAACTTTCTTAAAATGTTTAAACAACTGAATTTCAATATCTCCTTCGCTGAGGCTCTCGCTCACATGCCTAAGTACGCGAAAATGTTTAAAGATCTTCTGAGTGACAAGGAAAAACTTCTTGATATTGCCAACACCCAACTTAATGAGAATTGCTCTGCAGTGCTCTTAAGGAAATTGCCAACCAAGCTTGGTGATCCGGGTCGTTTCTTAATCCCTTGCAATTTCCCGGGAGTAGAGAATTGCATGGCCCTAGCCGATCTAGGTGCCAGTATCAATCTAATGCCTCTAAGCGTTTGGAAGCAATTATCTCTCCCTGAGCTAGTCCCTACCAAAATGACTTTGGAATTAGCTAACCGTACGGTTGCTTATCCAGTGAGGATAGCTGAAGACGTCTTTGTAGGAGTCGACAAATTCACTTTTCCTGCCGATTTCGTCGTCGTCGACTACGAGATGGACCCTCGTGTTCCCTTGATCGTGGGTCGTCCATTCCTGAGGACCGGTCGCACTCTTATCGATGTTGAAGCCGGTGAGCTTATCATGAGAGTGGGTGACGATAAAATCGTCTTCAACATGGGAAAGTTGTCTAAACAACCTTATTCAAACGAGAGTGTTAATTGTATTGACGTTCTTGATGAGGCTTGTGAAGAACACTTCCAAAATGCTTGCAAAAGTATTCCTACTTCTCTTCCCAATGTTGAAACCGTTGCCTCTATCGATTCATCATTGTCTCTATTTGGAGATAGTGATTTGTTTTGGAACAATCTTGAAGACACCATGGGAGATGTGAATTTAGCTAATGATGATTCTCCCACCAATGGGGATGAAGACATGAATTTCTTTGACAATCTTCTCAACGAAGACAATCCTTCTCCTCCATCTCCCACGGTTATTGATATCGATACTCCGACTTTGAAAACGCCTCCCGTCGAAAATCCTCCGGATTTAGAACTTAAGGAGTTGCCGCCCCATCTTGAGTATGTATTCCTTGAAGAAGAGAAAAAGTCGCCAGTCATCATTGCTAAGGACCTAAAGGAAGAAGAAAAATCTCGCCTCATCGCCGTGCTTAAAGATCACAAAAAGGCGATTGCTTGGAAAATTTCTGATATTCGCGGAATTGATCCTCACTTCTACACACACAAAATTCTCATGGAGGACGACTTTAAGCCCACAATTCAAAACCAACGAAGGGTGAATCCAAAAATCCATGAAGTCATCAAAACAGAGGTTATCAAACTTCTTGATGCGGGTATGATTTACCCTATTTCGGATTCACCATGGGTTAGTCCAATCCATTGTGTGCCCAAGAAGGGCGGAATAACTGTTGTTCCCAATGAACACAACGAGTTGATTTCCACTCGTCTCGTTACTGGGTGGAGAGTTTGTATAGACTACCGCAAACTCAATGATGCCACGAGAAAGGATCATTTCCCTCTACCTTTTATGGACCAAATGCTTGAACGATTAGCGGGTAATGAATATTACTGCTTTCTTGATGGTTTCTCGGGTTATTTCCAAATACCCATCGATCCCCAAGATCAAGAGAAGACAACATTCACTTGTCCCTATGGCACATTTGCTTACAAAAGAATGCCTTTTGGATTATGTAATGCGCCCGGGACTTTCCAAAGGTGCATGTTAGCTATCTTCCATGACATGGTTGAACAAACCATGGAAGTCTTCATGGATGATTTCTCGGTCTTCGGGGATTCCTTCTCTTCTTGCCTTGCCAATTTGGAACGTATGCTGAAGCGGTGTGAAGACACTCGCCTTGTTCTGAATTGGGAAAAATGCCATTTTATGGTAAAAGAAGGCATCGTGCTAGGACACAAGATCTCCAAAGCCGGTCTTGAAGTCGACCGTGCTAAAGTCGATGTTATCGCCAAGTTGCCTCCACCTTCAACCGTGAAGGGTGTGAGAAGTTTTCTGGGTCATGCGGGCTTCTACCGTCAATTCATCAAAGATTTTTCTCAAATCGCTCGCCCGATGACCCACCTCTTGGAAAAAGATACTCCTTTTATCTTTTCCAAAGAGTGCCTTGAGCCTTCAACTCGCTTAAGGATAAGCTAACTAAGGCACCCGTCTTGGTTACCCCTAATTGGGAGCTTCCCTTTGAGTTGATGTGCGATGCTAGTGATTTTGCTATTGGAGCGGTTCTGGGACAAAGAGTGAACAAACACTTCCAACCGATCCATTACGCTAGCAAGACAATGACGGGGGCACAATTGCATTATACGACAACCGAAAAAGAGCTTTTAGCTGTTGTCTATGCTTTTGAAAAATTCCGCCCCTATCTTGTCCTTTCCACAACAATCGTTTACACCAATCATTCCGCGTTGAAGTACTTGTTGACAAAGCAAGATTCCAAACCAAGACTTCTTCGCTGGGTTTTGCTACTCCAAGAATTTAAAATCGAAATTCGCGATAAAAAAGGAGCTGAAAACCTAGCCGCGGATCATCTCAGTAGACTTGAGGATCCTTACCAAGGGGATCATCCGAACAAAGAAATCAATGATTCTTTTCCCTTGGAGACCTTAATGTCTATCAACTCAACTACTGACGAAACCCCGTGGTTTGCGGACATTGCAAACTACTTGGCGGGTAGAATTCTCATTGACGGGTTAACATCCCAACAAAAGAAAAATTTCTTCAAAGACATTAAGACTTACTTTTGGGATGACCCGTATCTCTTCAAACAATGTGCTGACTTGATTATTCGTCGATGTGTTGATGGACCGGCAGCTTTGGAAATCCTTGATGCTTGCCACAAAGGACCCACCGGTGGTCACTTTGGTCCCAACTACACCGCCAAAAAAGTGTTTGATTCGGGATTTTATTGGCCCACCATCTATTGTGATGCTCACGAGATGGTTAAACAATGTGATGCTTGCCAAAAACAAGGCACGATCACACATAAAGACGAGATGCCTCAGAATTTCATTCAAGAGTGTGAAATCTTCGATGTTTGGGGTATCGACTTTATGGGGCCATTCCCTTCCTCTAAAGGAAACAAATACATTCTTGTAGCCGTTGACTACGTTTAGAAGTGGGTTGAAGCCAAAGCTTTACCTACTAATGATGCAAGGGTGGTTTGTAACTTTTTGAAATTGCTGTTCGCTCGATTCGGCGTTCCTCGTGCTATTATCAGTGACCGCGGGACTCATTTTTGCAACGATCAATTTGCAAGAGTCAAGGCAAAGTATGGTGTCAATCACCGTCTTTCCACCACCTATCATCCCCAAACCAATGGGCAAGCCGAGATATCCAACCGTGGATTGAAGCGAATTTTGGAGCGTACTGTGGGAGAGCATCGTGCCGCGTGGGCCGATAAGTTAGATGATGCTCTGTGGGCTTTCCGTACTGCTTATAAGACCCCGATCGGTTGTACACCTTATCGTCTTGTATACGGGAAAGCATGCCACCTTCCCATCGAGCTGGAGCATAAGGCGCACTAGGCCTTGAAGTGGGATAACTTCGACATCAACAAAGCCGGTGATCATCGTAAGATTCAACTCAACGAGCTCAACGAACTGAGAAATGAAGCTTATGAGAACTCGCTGATCTACAAAGAGAAGACGAAGATCCTTCATGACGCAAAAATCAAGAACCGAGAGTTCCACGTTGGTGATCAAGTCCTACTTTTTAACTCTCGGTTAAAGATCTTCTCTGGCAAGTTGAAGAGCCGCTGGTCTGGTCCATTCACCGTCGCCAAAGTCTTTCCATATGGGACCATTGAGCTTTCTCAGCCAAATGGGCCCAATTTCAAAGTGAATGGCCAGCGTCTAAAGCTGTACTTTGGTGAGGACACCTCTCAGGAGGTGATTCCATCCCTCACCACGTTCCCCATGAACTGAATTTGGGTCGAGTCAGTCTCGTGACTCGGTTATCAAAAACAAGCGCTCCTCGGGAGGCAGCCCGAGTATCTATCCTTTTATGTTTTTACCTCCTAAGTGTAGGGGGACCTGTATAGGTGTTTGTATTTGTGTGGTGATGTGATTACAGGGATGAGTGCACTCTTGGAATATTTGAAGAACCGTGCTCCCGTGTTATCCGAAATCCGGTTCTATCTCTCAACTATCGTGATTCAATTTTCTTCATACTCACATTTGAAATTGATCACTTTAGTCGTCTCTTCCTTAACTCGAGTTAACCAACGTGCACAATGTCCTAAGTGTAGGGGAGACTTATCCCACATGCTTAAACATTGAGGAAAATGTTTATCTTAAGTGTAGGGGGACTTCTATCGAAGTTTTAAGTGGACTTTTCCATGAAAATGCCTTCATTTAACCGGAAAATCATATTTTTCAACATTTTTCAAATTTTTTATTAACTTTGGCCATTTAGTCGTAATTTTTAAATTTTTATCGTTGCTTTCATATGTATATATCCCGCAATAAAGTCAAAAATATTAATAAAGTGGTGTAGCTGGTTTAGAAATCTTTGACATATTAGGCCCGTTGCGTTTATTTTGACTCAACCCGAATAGACTTATCCAAGTATATTCTAGCTAGTATCCTTAACCATGTAGACCTTAATTGGTTTATTAGGCTAAGTATCCACGAGTCTCATTACTTGAGATTTTAAATTGTGGAGAACGAGAAATGATAGAGTCAATTATAAGTCAGTATTCTTGCACAAGCTCACTTGGAGTAATTATTTGCCTATTCTCCCATCACTTGCTAATAATTTATCTGTAATAAGTAAGGTCGTACGATTTGAAAAGTTACTTAGCTTCTAGCCCAAGATCGTTTAAAAGTTGCTCTGTAATGATAAGAGTTCATAGCCAAGGCATAACTTATGAAGCGGGGCGCGAAGATTGGCGAGTCCGAAAAGGCCCTAACAAGGCATGAGGATTCCATTTTATTGCTAAAGATCCAAGGTGATGTGAAAAGCATTATTCCCAAAGTCAATATGAAGGATCAAGACTCACGACGAAAAGCAATCAACTCCCGTAAAGATCATGGAGAAGTCTATCCGAAAAGACCCTAACAAGGTATGAGGATAAATAGATCCAAGTCCGAAAAGGAGGCGGATCGTTGTATCTCAAAATCCCAAATAGAAATTGAAGAAATAATCATGAAGTTGTGGTCAACAAAGTTGGAGTACCTCTCAAAAGTCTCCAAGTGAAGAAACTCTATGAACGATGAGAAGACCATTATCTCAAGCACGTCTCTCAAGATATGAAGTATGAAGTACATGCCAAATATCGACCCGAGAAAGGTCTCAAATCGTGAACCAAGTTATGCCAAGATATGAACTCTTTGATATCCCGAGAAGCAGTTTTAAGAGATTTTGTCCTTTAGCTAACTATTGATCAAATCGTCCTACTTTGCTTTCAGCATAAATAAACTATCGAAATAAATCCAAAAATGCATCTTCATGATCATTCTAAGACAAAAATAAAATATAAGAGATACACCTAGGAATAAGGGAGTCTAAGCATTTAATTAAGCCATGTGTGTGAGTGTTTGAATTGCTAACTTATAATAACAATGATCTCGTTTTTAAGCTTAGTTTGGGGAACGTGAAACTTGAGGGTGATAAATCTTCGCAGCACCAAAGCCCTAATGTAAGTCCCTGATTTCTTTGCAAGTTATTTCCATCCTTTTGTTTATTTTAAAGTTTTAATTTCTCTTAGTATTTTAATTTTTGTTTAAGTAGTATTTTAATAAGGCCAAGGTTGATTAATTATGAGAAAAGTGTAAAATTGCTTTATCACTAAGCATTGCATGAGGGCATGGCAATGGTTAAGTGTAGGGGATTTGATAGGTGTGAAAACACCCATCCTAAAGGAAACAAGGCACGATCACACATAAAGACGAGATGCCTCAAAATTTCATTCAAGAGTGTGAAATCTTCGATGTTTGGGGTATCGACTTTATGGGGCCATTCCCTTCCTCTAAAGGAAACAAATACATTCTTGTAGCCGTTGACTATGTTTAGAAGTGGGTTGAAGCCAAAGCTTTACCTACTAATGATGCAAGGGTGGTTTGTAACTTTTTGAAATCGCTGTTCGCTCGATTCGGCGTTCCTCGTGCTATTATCAGTGACCGCGGGACTCATTTTTGCAACGATCAATTTGCAAGAGTCAAGGCAAAGTATGGTGTCAATCACCGTCTTTCCACCGCCTATCATCCCCAAACCAATGGGCAAGCCGAGATATCCAACCGTGGATTGAAGCGAATTTTGGAGCGTACTGTGGGAGAGCATCGTGCCGCGTGGGCCGATAATTTAGATGATGCTCTGTGGGCTTTCCGTACTGCTTATAAGACCCCGATCGGTTGTACACCTTATCGTCTTGTGTACGGGAAAGCATGCCACCTTCCCATCGAGCTGGAGCATAAGGCGCACTGGGCCTTGAAGTGGGCTAACTTCGACATCAACAAAGCCGGTGATCATCGTAAGATTCAACTCAACGAGCTCAACGAACTGAGAAATGAAGCTTATGAGAACTCGCTGATCTACAAAGAGAAGACGAAGATCCTTCATGACGCAAAAATCAAGAACCGAGAGTTCCACGTTGGTGATCAAGTCCTACTTTTTAACTCTCGGTTAAAGATCTTCTCTGGCAAGTTGAAGAGCCGCTGGTCTGGTCCATTCACCGTCGCCAAAGTCTTTCCATATGGGACCATTGAGCTTTCTCAGCCAAATGGGCCCAATTTCAAAGTGAATGGCCAGCGTCTAAAGCTGTACTTTGGTGAGGACACCTCTCAGGAGGTGATCCCATCCCTCACCACGTTCCCCATGAACTGAATTTGGGTCGAGTCAGTCTCGTGACTCGGTTATCAAAAACAAGCGCTCCTCGGGAGGCAGCCCGAGTATCTATCCTTTTATGTTTTTACCTCCTAAGTGTAGGGGGACCTGTATAGGTGTTTGTATTTGTGTGGTGATGTGATTACAGGGATGAGTGCACTCTTGGAATATTTGAAGAACCGTGCTCCCGTGTTATCCGAAATCCGGTTCTATCTCTCAACTATCGTGATTCAATTTTCTTCATACTCACATTTGAAATTGATCACTTTAGTCGTCTCTTCCTTAACTCGAGTTAACCAACGTGCACAATGTCCTAAGTGTAGGGGAGACTTATCCCACATGCTTAAACATTGAGGACAATGTTTATCTTAAGTGTAGGGGGACTTCTATCGAAGTTTTAAGTGGACTTTTCCATGAAAATGCCTTCATTTAACCGGAAAATCATATTTTTCAACATTTTTCAAATTTTTTATTAACTTTGGCCATTTAGTCGTAATTTTTAAATTTTTATCGTTGCTTTCATATGTATATATCCCGCAATAAAGTCAAAAATATTAATAAAGTGGTGTAGCTGGTTTAGAAATCTTTGACATATTAGGCCCGTTGCGTTTATTTTGACTCAACCCGAATAGACTTATCCAAGTATATTCTAGCTAGTATCCTTAACCATGTAGACCTTAATTGGTTTATTAGGCTAAGTATCCACGAGTCTCATTACTTGAGATTTTAAATTGTGGAGAACGAGAAATGATAGAGTCAATTATAAGTCGGTATTCTTGCACAAGCTCACTTGGAGTAATTATTTGCCTATTCTCCCATCACTTGCTAATAATTTATCTGCAATAAGTAAGGTCGTACGATTTGAAAAGTTACTTAGCTTCTAGCCCAAGATCGTTTAAAAGTTGCTTTGTAATGATAAGAGTTCATAGCCAAGGCATAACTTATGAAGCGGGGCGCGAAGATTGGCGAGTCCGAAAAGGCCCTAACAAGGCATGAGGATTCCATTTTATTGCTAAAGATCCAAGGTGATGTGAAAAGCATTATTCCCAAAGTCAATATGAAGGATCAAGACTCACGACGAAAAGCAATCAACTCCCGTAAAGATCATGGAGAAGTCTATCCGAAAAGACCCTAACAAGGTATGAGGATAAATAGATCCAAGTCCGAAAAGGAGGCGGATCGTTGTATCTCAAAATCCCAAATAGAAATTGAAGAAATAATCATGAAGTCGTGGTCAACAAAGTTGGAGTACCTCTCAAAAGTCTCCAAGTGAAGAAACTCTATGAACGATGAGAAGACCATTATCTCAAGCACGTCTCTCAAGATATGAAGTATGAAGTACATGCCAAATATCGGCCCGAGAAAGGTCTCAAATCGTGAACCAAGTTATGCCAAGATATGAACTCTTTGATATCCCGAGAAGCAGTTTTAAGAGATTTTGTCCTTTAGCTAACTATTGATCAAATCGTCCTACTTTGCTTTCAGCATAAATAAACTATCGAAATAAATCCAAAAATGCATCTTCATGATCATTCTAAGACAAAAATAAAATATAAGAGATATACCTAGGAATAAGGGAGTCTAAGCATTTAATTAAGCCATGTGTGTGAGTGTTTGAATTGCTAACTTATAATAACAATGATCTCGTTTTTAAGCTTAGTTTGGGGAACGTGAAACTTGAGGGTGATAAATCTTCGCAGCACCAAAGCCCTAATGTAAGTCCCTGATTTCTTTGCAAGTTATTTCCATCCTTTTGTTTACTTTAAAATTTTAATTTCTCTTAGTATTTTAATTTTTGTTTAAGTAGTATTTTAATAAGGCCAAGGTTGATTAATTATGAGAAAAGTGTAAAATTGCTTTATCACTAAGCATTGCATGAGGGCATGGCAATGGTTAAGTGTAGGGGATTTGATAGGTGTGAAAACACCCATCCTTTTACCACTTATTTCTGGCTAAAACAAGACCAAAACACGTATTTAATATCATTTGTTTGGAATTATGCGTGGTTTTTGTGTTATTGTGTTTTCAGAGCCAACCGGATGAATATTGAAGAAAACATGGGATTGCACGGGTTTTATCGAGGAAAAAGACTCAAGACGAAGTCTATTGTCCAAGAGATGCAGAAGATTTGAAGTCATTGTGCCTATTTGAAGATTTATCGAAGAATAGAGCCAAGGATGGAAGATTCATATATGTCGAAGAACTCGAGTCTATTAAACAAAAGATTATAAGACGAGTTGGAATTATTCACCGACACTTCTAAAAATCCAAAGTCGAAAACGGTTATTTAAAAGAAGCGTGAAGACCAAGGAAGAAAGAAGAAAAGAAGCCCGATACCAAAGCCCATACACAAGCCCATACACACGCCTATATAAAGGCCTTACCTCACAAATTTTCACACACTTAGCTAGACTTAGTCTTTAGTTTTTCATTTCTCTAGTTTTAGAGAGAGAAAGTTCTAAACTTTCTCTCACTAAACTTTCTCCTTGTTTTTCATCTTTTAATTAAAGCCTTCTTTAATCTTTGTACCTTGAATCTCATTAATCTTATTCAAGTTAAGCTTTTAAGTTCTTTAATCTTTTCCTACTTTTCTTGATTTGTCAAAATCCTTATTCCGATTGCTTATTCCATACGGTTTGGACTTGTGGGTTTGTTCGTGATCAAAATTTAATCTTTCTTGTTTCTTCTTAAGCTCTTATGTGAATAGGCCATAAGCTCTTCATGCTTTTTGGCTTATTGCTTGTTAAAGCTTATTGTTTTCGGATTTCTTCCAAGTTTTAATCAGTCAAAAGTTTTGTTTAGTAAGTTTAAGGTTTCTTGTTTTCAAAAGTTGTCAAATTTAAGCTTTTTGAGTTATTTAAGTTTCGGATTGCTTAGCTTATTACCCTTGCTTATTGAGTTTTTGAGTTACCACCATTTTCGGAACATAAATGCTTCCATCGCAAAACAAGGGTTTTCACATATTCCGACTGGTTCATTTGTTTAGATCGCAATAACCCAAGAGGGTTTTACTTTGCGATCTGGTAATAATTCCCCCTATTCCGATCTGGACTGCGATCGCATATTGCGATCGCACATTCCGACGGGGTTTAGGTCCCTTTTCTAGTCGAAACTCTGGCCAATTTTTATTTGCAACATTCCGATCCAGAACTTTCCGATAGCACATTCCGATCGTCTTCTTTCCAACTACATCATTGCGACAGCTTGCATTTTGATATTCCGATAGTACCAAACATGGACATTCCGATGGTAGTTGTGATTACATTCCGATGGGCATGATTTTGATATTCCGATAGCTTAGCAATTCTATAATCCAAGAAACAAAGTTTTTAAGTTTTACAAAATTTAAATGTTAATTTAATTAAGTTTTCAAAGTAATTTTCCAATCTTTCCTTTAATTTTCAAGCATTCATTTTCACCTTGTCATTTTAGTTTAATCGTCCAAAGCTTTAATTTACTTAACGTCATTTACATTTAATTGTTATTAGTTTAAAAATAGACAAACAAACCAACTCTTTTTATTAACCAAGAACAAATCATTCCACTTTAGGCTGTGATCAATTCGAGAGGATATCGAGAGAAAAAAATCTGAACCCCATACAAAAATGCTAGTATCATTGTTTGTTTTCAAGCCCAACCCGTTTTTTTACTACCAATCCTTGTAGGTTTCAGTTAACCCCCCCTCGTTTCTATAAAAGTAGGTGTAGGGGAGGGGTCTCATTATGTCAATTATTTCAATACTAATCGATGGATTTGGGATAATACCTTGTGTCGTCTTTTATGTCGATTCATGGCTGCGAGTGTGTCTTCACGTTCATATTCTTATGCGTCTACTTTCCAGGTTGTAGGATATCAATCCTACAAGTGGTATAAGAGACTTGGTTCATGGTCTCGCTGGTTTTACTAGGATCGATCGAGAGTGGGTTTCGATAGACAATGGATTTTTGGTTTTCGATTTATTGAAGATCGAAGGTCTTGTGTTATTGGTTTTCTTGTCTTCGGTGTCACCAAGAAAAAATAAGAAGAAACAAGTTGTGGTTTTCTTTTGTTCCGGCTAACAGATAATGAAGAAAACAAGTTTGTTTTTGTGTGGGTTTTAAAAGTCAGCTAAAAGGAAAGAAATAATCTACTTCATAGTACAAGGTTTTAATTGTTGGGCATGCGATTAATTAGTTTGGTTTTTTTCCCAATACTAATTTATATTATGTCAAGGTTTCTAAACTTGATTATTGTTTTTGTTTGTATAAAAACAAGTTCATACTTTGAAATGTTTGCACAATGTCACTTCGTAATTCTTGATTGTGAGGTTTAATATATCACAATGTTTAGCGAATTAAATAGGAGATAAAGAATGACGGGAGCTAAGTTTCACATCGAGAAATTCGATGGAACTAGTGATTTCGGGTTATGAAGAATCAAGATTCGTTCCTTATTAATTCAACATAGATGTGAAGCAGCTCTGGAAGCTTTACCCGCGAATATGGAAACTGCAGCGAAAGCTGAGCTTGACAAGAAAGCTTACAGTGCCATGATTTTGTTTTTAGGTATCAAGGTTTCGAGAGAGGTTATCGCGAGAAGAGCACAGCGGGGATTTGGTGAAAGCTTGAGACTTTGTGCATGATAAAGTCATTGGTCAACAAGTTGTACCTAAAGAAGAATCTGTATACATTCTAATGACGTATAGTGCCTAGTCGGGCCATGAGCCCAAACCAAGGGTACTACCTGTATACAATCTATTACGTGTGGGCTATGAGGCCCATTAGGCCATTTTCGTACAGGGATTCATGAGAACCGCACTCTGGCCGCACGCAGTGGAGTCAAACAGAATCATAGTTCAATAAAGGCTATGATTCTCATAAGGCAAAGGGATGTACACTATCCTTATTTAAATGATAAGGATCTCGGTGTATATTGTAATTGTCCTTTACTTAGGCCACCAGAATCGGTAAGCATGATGAGACTCTAATTATACGTAGTCTCATCCCCTAAATCGGGCTTAAAATACGGAAAAATATTGTAAAACCTTGCAAAAACCCTTTGTTTGGTTCAGTGTGTGATTGCAGGCTCAGACCGTGAATTTATGAAAATATCGCAAAAACCAAGCAAAAACAAACACGAGAAACGAAGCCGCACAAAAGAACCAGACCCGGATGTGAATTTCCACAAAATACCTTGAAGAATTGAAGATGTAAAAGTTTAGTCCCTCAAGTTAGAAGAATTACACTTTATACCATTGTAATCCATAAAGTTTGAATAGTTTACAAGAATGGTCCTTAAAGAATCAAGAATTTTCATTTCAAGTCCTTAATCAAGGAATAACAAAACACAAGGGTCAAAAGTGACACAATGTAGAGTATTTTACAAAGGAAAAAGGCTGCCAATATTTGCAAAATCCCAAGGATTGAATTGTGTAAACTGCCAAAGATCAAAGGAGTAATCTACCACAACTTAAACCCATATCTACCTTTTTATCCAAGCCCAACACCTAAACCCGACCAAGCCCGAAACAAATACCCTTTTACCCCTCCCATTACCTAAATCTTAATACCCGGTTTTTAAATATTAACTAAGATTTGAATTAGTTTAATATTAATTAACCTAGGATTCAAACAACCACTAAACACCAGATCTAATCCCACTGTTACTTATCCCTCATCTCACATAAACCCTAATTTGCAAACCCTCACCAAATCAAAGGGATTTTGGGTGATTACCTCCAGATCACTAATTAAACGTTTGCTTAACATAACCACACTCTCAAACTAGCTGCCACCTTACCCATGTGCTTACCATCCCCTGCGTTGTCCCTTTCCACCACTTCCCCAAAAGGGGAAAAAATCAGTGGTTTTGATTCTTTAGCGTGTTCACCACACCTAATGAACTATTCTAATCAACTTTCACAGCTGGAAACATCATAATCCATGGTAGAGATCACATGTATACCAAGTTAACCAAGATTCAATTTCTTAACAAAGAGATCAAATGGCATCAAGGAATCTTCAACAACATCTCCAAGGGCATCAAGGGAAATTTATAGTTTACCATGTTTTAGTTTCTTATATAGCTTTGTATAAATACTAGTAGCCGATTGTATTTTTCCTTTTGTTCCAAATCTTTGTAAACCTCTATTTTGAATAGTCAGAGTAAAATTTGGGCCTTGCAAACATTTGTGTTCCTTTTATTTTTCTTGCATTCAATTTACTTTTACTTTCTGTAAATTTTAAATTCATGTTCATCAAAAAGTTTCTACAAATTCTGCTCAAATATTTTTGAGACACTTTGTTTAGGGCTGAGCATTTGGATCGGTGACCTGGACTGGACCATAAAACAAGACCAGACCGGACCGTACAATTTTGGTCCGGTCCTTGGTCTGGGATTTTGGACTAATTCGGTCCTCGGTCCTCGGTCCGGTCCTACCAAAAGCCTGTCAATTATGCCTAATAGGACCAGACCGGATCGAAGACCGAACCAGACCAGACCGACCAGACCATACCGGACTGAACTATTTTGGTCTGGGACTATAGACCATTTCGGTCCTCGGTTTGGTCCGGTCTTGGTTGGTCCAGTTTGGTCCGGACCTGATGCTCACCCCTACCTTTGTTGTATAAATTGATCATAACTATTTGATCTTGACAAAATCAAGTGGTGGTGACATCTATACATCAAAGTTACTTTCATTGTTCAAAGTCCTATTTTGTTTACAAAGTTTTTTATTCCAAGATCATTTTCCCCTAAAAATCAGTTTTATTTGTTCTTGTTGACTTACTTTATCAAAAGATCATCATTTCTTGACTGACAATCAAGTATTGACCAGCTTTGGATACTTATAGTGTAGTTGTTGTGTTATGTGTAGATTCAAATAAGTGGCAGATTTTCGTAGATCTTTGGGTTGTGTGGACTGTGGTAGTCCTCAACCCTTTCATAAATTCCCATAAGCCATTCATAAGCTACTCATTAGCTTCTCAAATCGTAAATGGTGGCATCAGATGGTTCAACTTAGTCTGAACAAGGCCAAGATTGAGTAAGTCTTTAAACTCCCTTAAATTTGAGAATGCTTGACTGTGACTTATGTGATGGATCTTGTGGTTACTTATGATTTAAGTTTTAGTGAGTTGATTTTTGTTGTCTTTGTTTATTTGGGTAGTTAGTATTTAGATCTTGCATGATTTTGTTTTAATTTTGCAAGTTTCTTGTTAGTTTCTGGTATTCTGTCTCATAAAGGGTGTTTGGATTGCATGGTTTAGCTTAGATGACATAAGCCTCAAACTTGTTCTTTTAATGCACACTTAGGTTAGGTTTAATATCGCATGTTAATGCAAAGTAATGTCTAAAAACATTATTAGTGTTAACTAATCTTTCTTAGTTTTGATCACCACAAATTAAAAAGACATTTATCGTCAAATACAATCATAAGACGAATTATCTAACAAACATTATCATCAAGGTAATAATCATTTAAGTATTGCACCAACATATCTTAATCATGATTAGTGATCATAAAAGTGATTAGACCTAAACTTACATTTTGTCAAATGTGACAAAAGATTTTTTAATAAACTTTCATTTTAAGAAAATGTTTTATTAAAATGGAAAATGTAAATTTGAATATGGCATATTCCAAATGCCATAGGAATATCCTTTGAAGGTAAAAACTTACCTCGGATATTACGCCCCCACTAAAAGACAAAAGAGAGCGGAGTCTACTATCATGCATCTTTAAATGCCTATGCGGTTCCTTAGTGACAAGGAACCGCAAGACAATTAAGGAACCGCGCTCAGAGAGCCGTTGGCTTTTGTCTCCTATATATATTGGATCAAATCTGCATTTTCCATAACCCTTTTTGAACACTCTTTCTGCTATCCTTCTCCTTTCTAATTCCTAATCATTTGTAAATGATCACTTAATGTGTTAAGTATGTTACTTATAAATATCCCCTTGATCTCCTTCTTTACCTTGTCCAAAGAGAAGATCACTCACACACTTGTGATGTGATTAAAGATGAAGCCTTGATGAAGATCATCCTCTCCTAAAGATCTAGTCATGTTCATCATTTGTTTTATTTAAATCTTGTGTATATCCAATGTATTTCTGAATACTTGGATTAGTTTTGTTAATCCATTGTATTTGTGAATACTTGGATTAAGTCTTGTGTAAATCCATTGTATATGTGTATACTTGGATTTGTGTTGTGTAGATCCAAGTTACATGTGTATACTTGGATATGTGTTTTATTGAGTTGTAATAGTTGTGACTTGTGAGTTCTCGCTAAACTATAAAGTGATGTGGTTGTGACTTGTGAGTTCTCACTAAACTATAAAGTGATGTGATTGTGTCTTGTGAGTTCTCACTAAACTATAAAGTGATGTGTAGTTGTGTCTTGTGAAGTTCTCACTTAGCTTCAAAGTGAAGAGTCGTGAAGATTGATTCTACCTTTCGATTAGAAGTCGACATCTAGCCTTGTGTCGTAAAATGGTGAAGTAGGCAACGTTGTGAAGATTGGTTCTACCTTTCGATTAGAACTCGACATCTAGCCTTGTGTCGTAAAATGATGAAGTAGGCAACGTTGTGAAGATTGGTTCTATCTTTCGATTAGAACTCGACATCTAGCCTTGTATCGTAAAATGGTGAAGTGGGCGACGTTGTGTAGATTGGTCCTAGCTAAGATTAGGAATCGAAATTTAGCTTAGTGTCGGAAAATAATGTAAGCGACGTTGTAAGGTTTTCTCCGCCAAGAAGGGAGCTTTTAAATATAGTGGAAATCTCGAGTAAGGTGTACTCGAGGAGTGGAGTAGGAACGAAGATAGAGCTTCGTTGCCGAACCACTATAAATTGTGGTGTCTTCGTATTAGATCGTTTCTTTCCTTACTCTTTACTTACTCTTATTATCACATCACACACATCTACTATTTGTCATTGTTAATGCATTATAATTGAACCTAATCATTATGCAACTAGCTTTCAAGTAAAAGATAGTTTTGAGACAAACCTAATAGAAAGGAATTTTAATTAGGATATAAAATGAAGAGAAACTATTCAAACCCCCCCCCCCCCTTCTAGTTTCTACATAGATTTAATTCAGATTTGGTTTGGTGTTTATAGTGTTAGAATTTGAACTTTCATGATTTGATAAATTATGCGTAGTGATATGATATACCATGTTTTTTATCTGATGATGTTGATGTAAGTGGTATCTGACATATCATGCATGACCTGGATATATTTGTTAACACTATGGGATCTTGTTTACTTAATTAGAATAGTTTGAGTGTGAAGTTTTTGCAATATTTTCCTAACACTATGTCAAACACATAAGTTTTAATTTCTGCTTTGATTTTTAGTTTCTACCTGTTAGACGTAGGAAAGTGTTAGTCTTTTCTATGCTTTTGGTATTTTAGTAACCTACTTGCTTTTTAGACTTCTTATTAAAGAGTTCTGATAAGCCATAAGTTGGGACCTTTGCACCTAGTACTAGAACATCATTATTTTGCATCGCAGTTGTTAACTTGTTTACCAATTTTAGTGTAGTTTGGGTTGCCACTGTTAGTTTATTCTGTTAGCTTTGAGTGCTTTTCTTGTATTTGCTTATTCTAAACTTTTTGGTGTGCTTTCTAGTTGTTTCTTGCTTATATTCATCCCACAAGCCAACTGATTGTGGGATTGTTGCTTATCCAAAAAGAAAAAGAAAAAACAATAAATAGAAAAAGAGTCATTGGCCTGGCTCGAACCCCCGACCTCTCATGGAGGAGTAAGGAGTGTTACCAGTGTACCAAATATTTCTGTCTTGTCATAGCTTCATTTCTTTTCTTATTTATACGCTTTTCATTTTCCTTTTTCAAATATAAGTTGTAGCTTAAGGTGTCAGTTTAAGCTTATTGTGATAAACTAGTACCATTAGCTTCTTTTTCCTAGGAAGTAGAGTAACTTTAGGACCTAACTTGATTTTTCCAGCTTTTTCCTTTTTAATTTAATATTTTTTATTCATTTTTCTTTTCTATTTTTGTTTTAATTAGTTTAAAATAGGAAAATTAATTTTAAAATTTCAAAAAGATATTCTTTAGTCTTTATAAAAATAGTATGAGGTTTACATTTATAAAAATAAGATTTTGCACTTTTTATTATTTATTTTTATTTTTAAGTCTTTAATAAGATTTTAAAATTAATCCAAAGGCCTCTTGGCCCAGCGGTATGTGAGTGGCCCTCTAACCTAAAGGTTGTGGGTTCAAGTCTCGGTGGAGACATGTGAGATAGAATTTGTGAGATAGTTTGTGTGAGTTGTAAAAATTATCGTTCAATTTTTTTTAACTAATAAATAATTAATAAAAGTTTTTAAAAAAATGTTTTCTGAATTTTTATAATTTGTTAGACTTTAGGAAGTAGTTTGCAAGTTTTTAGATTTTTATTTTTATTTTTTCATTATTTTAATATTTTTCGTCTCGATTTGCGTGTAAACGTAATTCGTCGTAATGTAATTCCGTATTTACTTTTAAACCCTTATCTTCCAAAAACTTAAACTAATCCAAAAACGTTTAATTGGCACACATATACCACACCTCCTTCGAGAACGAACACATTGTCGGCTTTTACGTTTTTACGTTTTAAACCTAATACTTACCGTTTATACCACTTTTTCCTTCAAGTGTGTAATTTTGCTACATCAAAGCACAATTAGGGTTCCACCGAGTATAAAAGGAACCCTTCGGTCTCACCAAAGATACGATTCATTCACTCTAAAACCCTCACCTATTATCTCATAAACCGATTACTTACTCTCATGCTCGAGTCTAATCGTGGGAAATAATCCCATGATAAGCCTAACGATGCTTTTCTATTTAGTGTGCAAGGTCTTGCTATAAATTCACTTGGTGCAAAATCCAGAGTCCCAAACACCCGAATTAAGCTTATTTCGGGTCACAAGTAGTCCATCCAACTTTTGTATCAACATGTTGGGGCCATCCGTGGGGACCTACACTTAACTCTCAAGAACAAGACCAAAACAATGCACTTACGGCTAAACATATGACGGTTGGCAAGAAAACACCGATGATTGAGGCGCATATCGCCTCCACTATATCAACTCTTGGAACAACCAGTGGAGTGAACAACGGTAATCTAGCGAACCCACCCTCACGTGGAGCTAATTCACCATTTACCACTCCCACGCCAACGTTGGTTGTGAGGAATCCCGATTCAGGATCGACACCACCCCCTCTTCAAAAGGATGCGCAGAGGAAACCCAGACAACGGATGACATGATAGTCTATGTGAATGAAGGAAACATCAAGGACTACGTTACTCGAAACTTCAAAGCTCTTGTCACACTCATTACCGCGCGGATGAGGGTCGACAAAAGAGGAAGTTTTCAATGCCGGCTCAACTTCGACGCCGTGCAAGGAGGTCCGCCGCAGTGTCCAAGTAGGCGGCAGAGAAGACGCCATACTGAGGAACAATCTCAATCTCGGAATATCTTTGAACGAATTGAATATCAAATCATCGCGGATCTAGAGAGGGAGCAACAAGCTTCTGACCAGTTAAGCGGATCCCAAGAGCGTGGAGCCTTGGAAACACCCTTGAAAGACGTTCAACGTGTGTTCGCCTTTAAGAGGATCAGAACTCTACTAAAGGAGAGAGATCCTACCCCGGATTCTTGAGAACAAAGACCCAAAAGAAGTCGTCGAAGCAGATCCTAAAGGGGGAGACGATCCTCGAGCTACGACTCATCTAGATCCAACTCAGATGACCATCATCCTAGGTGTCGCGGGATGAGTTATTCTTCCTCGGATTCCTCTGACCACGATGTAAAACATCGGAGATCGTCCCATCAACGTCATAAGCGCAACGATGAGGACTTATCTATTCTGTGGCGTTGCGAAAAGGTAGATGCCTTTACAAGCGCATCCGAAATTACTCAGAGGACAAGAAGCGGCGATTGCCGTCCACTATCAAAACCTATGACAGAACTGGTGATCCAGACAATCATCTAAAGGTCTTTGAATCGCAGGCAGGAATTGAGCGCTGACCGAAACCTATGTGGTGCCACATGTTCAATTAAACATTGATCAGGAATACGAGAACATGGTTTGATAAACTTCCACATCGAAGTATTGATGGGTTCAAGGATCTGCGAAAAGCTTTCAAGAGAAATTGTACGCAGTTTCAAGAGAAATTGTACGCAGCGCAAGAAGTATTCTAAGAACCTCGTCTCGCTCGCAACGGTAAAACAAACACCGGGTGAGTCAACTAAAGAATTTACGAAGCGATTCAAGGACGAATGCGACTACTTTAGAGCATGTTTGGAAATTTTAAAAATTTCTGATTACATGTACGGGATAATCGATCAGGAGCTGATTAGGCACCTGAATGATAGAGTCCCATCCACCTTTGATGAAC